>JAFLRI010000012.1:0-317685 GCA_022817945.1 Nakazawaea ishiwadae | reverse complement strand
CATGAATATCGAATTTACCCTCAACAGCAGCAGCAGCAGCAGCAGCAACCACCACCACCACCACCTCAGCACGGAGAGACGACATACCCTGTTCCGCAATTGGTCCCACAACCTCCAGTTTCACAACAACATGCTCACCCAGTGAAGGCTATAATACCACCACCCCCTCCTCCAGGTGGACAACAACAGTACTATGCACATCCAAATCATCAAGGAGGGTACCTTGTTTATGTACAGGGCCCACCACCTCCTCCTCAACCTCAACAACAACCACAACCTCAACCTCAACAACCACCACCACAACAAAGGCAGCAACAACAACAACAACCTCATGATCAAGGGCCATATTCCACAACACCATCCAATAGTGATCATGCTGTCATGAGATATGCGGGACCAAATATGAGTTTGTCGAGAACAGATTCTTCGAATAGCCTGTATAGTACTTCTGCCAAGCCGCAAGATGGTCCAGCAAGGTCGCCAGAGTGAGTGAGAGGTTTATTTAAGGTTATGATTTCTTATGACAGAGCAGCAATAACTAGCTATCTCTCCAACAAAACACAAAAAAATCAGAAACAAGAAAAAAAAAAGAGATGCAACATTACACAGGATATTGAATTTTTAATAACATAACTTGATCTTCGTTATGAATCAGCTAGTCAATCAGCTTTCAAGATTTGCATCTTTTATTTTTGTTCATTTTTAATATATCGATATATACAATTATTTGAAATTTTATAATTATTTTTTATGTCTGTGATAGACTTAATTTGTTTTAAAAATTATGTATAATAAAAATTTTTAGTTAAGACAATATGTGCAATCTTGTTCAATGTTAGTCTCCTTTCAGAGAAAATTTTGGCTAAATTCGAAAGAAGAAATACTCACATGCGAGTTACTTCTTAGACACAATTAACCGTTGTAGTAAAATAACAATATTCTCATGCTGGTATTAAATCTTGTTTTCTTTTTCTTTTTTTAGTCTCTCTCTTCTCTCCATCTGCTTGCTCACTCAAGTATGTTTCATCTGCTGTTTTTAATCTCATCTTCAACATCTTCTCTTCTCCATAGCCTCTCACTTAAAGTGGATATCATTGAATAGGATTTAAAGTAAAGGGAGACAAGAAAGAGGAAGAAGAGTAAGCCAAAAAAAAAAAAAAAAAAAAAAAAGAGGAGGCGCACGAGATACAGCGTCCCAATTGGGAAGAAATTCTACTTTTTTGATTTATGGCGGTGATGAAAAAATTTGGGAAAGCAGAGCCAACCAGACATAAGAAGGCAAGCCTTTTTTCGAAGAAATGCAGGAAGGAAGACTGTGTTTCTATCCACCTAATTAATTAATTAATTAATTAATTAATTATGCTGTCTCTAGTTCATGTGCCTTGAAGTAGAAAGATGTGAATGAAGATACAATTACAAAATATGTAATTTCTCTAGATAAGGTTTGCATTTTAGCAGCATTTTTTTTCCCAATCCTTAGATGATCAATTTTTGATTGCAGTAGTGTATTGTCAGGCAAGCAGCAGAAGCAGCAGTAAACAATAACAGGTATGGAAAAAGGTTAACAAGGAAGAAAACACTATTAATTCTTCAAGTTCTTAGTTGAATGGAGTTAATATCATCTAATTGCCGAGATTTTTGAAAAGCAAAGATGATCAAAATTGAATGGAATACTACAGATAGGATTATCCAAATTATGAGAAATATAAAAAATAATTGAACAAAAAAAAATTTTTTTTCTTTCCCATTTTTGAAGAAACAAAACATTACTATATTTACCTTTTTTAAATCTTCAATTGTGTATAACCTTAATATAGTTCATTCTATAGACTTTTAAAGTTCTTGTTTGTATGTAAATAAAAGGTGCTTACAATTATTTTATTTTTTTGCAAATAGAGAGATTGCATTGCATCTTTTTTTTCTTCTTCTTCTTGTTACAATTCAGAACGCGTACTATTTATGTTTTAATTATATATGCTAGTTATTACTTCCGTATTGGGATAAATTGCCTCCAAATTAAGGGGAGGGGGGAAAGCACCCAAGCAACATGAAAACAAAATGTCTCTCAAAAGTCATCTAAAGTGTGTGAGTGTTAAAGCTAATTTTAGAATACAATATAAACAAAAAAAAAAATTAAAAAGCTAAAAATAATATATATATAAAAGAGATGTTTTCATTGGAAATATCTTGGTTCGTCAAACACATGGAAATAATGATCTCTAATACCTTCCCCATAAAATTTACTTGGGAATCTGAGATCTTCAGGGACAGAATTTTCGTCAATTCTAATATTTGAATATAATGACTCCTCATCACCACCACCCGGTATCATAAATTTACCAACTTGTAATTCGGTATCGGTGATTGAAGATCTACTGATTCTTGCATAGCCTGTTCTTTTCAACTTCTTGAACAAGATATATTCACACCACCTATCCCAATCACTCGGATCGATATCATGCATCCCCGATGTCTCACTCACATAAGTATTATAGTTTCCCTCTAATGGAGTTGTCACCAAGTAACTCAACAATATCATTGGTCTATCAGACGAGCCCATAATATCTGCCACACCCAAACTTTGTAATCTACGATCTTCCACATCTTCTTCTTGTCCACTATGGAATACAACAACATCTACTAATTCTCCATAAACATCCAACGTGGCATGAATTGCTGGTGCCAATTCCCCAACAGGAGAAGGCAATAAATGATGAGTAGAGTTGATAATTGGGAATTTAGAGAGCAATGCACATCCCCATGTATGTTGGTTTGGGCCTGGACCATAATCAGCGTACATTCCTAAATCTTCGGCTAATTGTTGAGTCAAATCTCTATTTCCCATGATCAACCTTTGTGTGTCAGATTCCAATAATCCAACAATATCCAATTCGGCATCTTTGATCAAATCCCTCATCCTATATTCACTAGCCCACATATCATTGTCCAACCCAAAATGTATAGTCCAAATACCAGCAGTTATCAATTTCGAATCAGGGTGATAAGGTTTTGGTTCTTCCATATTAAACCTATTAAATGAAATAAACCATGCAAGACCAATAAGAACAGCCAAAAACTTGAAAATTTTTTGTGTTAATTGATAATATTTAGTTGACAGTTTTTCACCATCTGTTTCCTTTTCTTCATCGAAATCAGTGTTAATCTGTCTGTAAGATTTCAAACCTCCAGCAATTAGGAGAACCGAGGATCCTAAGACGATATCAGTTCTTTCTCTTAATAAGAATCCACCTGGCACAAATGCATATGCAACAACCCAAACGTGTGCGAGAGTTAGCAACATATCAATGAGGAAACCCAAGAAGAAAACCAAACCTGGAGAAAATTTCGATGCAGCAATAAAACAAACTGGGGCAATTGCAACCAAGAAGATAGCATATATGAATCCACCAATGTATCCAAGCCATCCATTAAATGAGTATAATACAAAAGCACCAATAGAACCCAAGGTGAAGAATTTCCAAGTCGATACACTTGAGGTCTTTGTTAATCCAAGGTAAATACCAATGGCAATAGCAGTTAATGTTAAAGCACCATGAGGTACAGGCATTGGACCAGTGACTGGATAACCATTCCAACACCATAAGATAATAGTGGAAGAATCAGTTAACATAGCACTAAGACTGAACATTAAACCACCAATACCACAACTTGCTAAGAATAATGAATTTTGTGGTTTCCCAAGATTAGTGATATTATTAGTTTTCGATTTTGGAGTGAAAATTGCAGCTATTGAGCCAACAATTAAGCCTTCTAAATTGTAACCACCATTAGCATCATGCATTATGGGCCAAATTGGGTTATTAGTCCAAAACAGGAATTTTGCAATTGAAGATAATAACAATCCCATTAAGAAAGTGATTGAATAAAATTTCAATGATAAATCATTTTTCAAAGATAATTGTCCCATGTATGAGATCTCACTTGCTAATGATGCAACAACAAGAAATGAACCAAATGAAATTGATAATAATCTATTTGCCGGGTCAATTATTTTATATGAACCAATGGCAAAGATAACTGAGAGTAACCTTGGAATTGCAGGATAATTATAGAAAAATTTCTTAACGATTGGAATTGATAGGATAAAAGGTGACATCAATGTAGTGATCACGGCTTCATAACCTGAAATTCCCATGTACCATAATGGGAAATGCCATATACAGAGAAACAAAGAAGTGGTGATTGACCAAAACATAAAAGCATTGATAACGTTGACCAATATTTGGAAGTATGAGAATGGACTACTAGTATTTGGCTTTGTCAAAGTTTCACTAATTTTTTCCAGCTTCAAAGAAGGGGATGTATTAATTGTTTGGAAATAAATTGATCCATTTTTAGTAGCTGATAATTCTATAGTAATGTCTTTAAAATCGACAATTGTCCAAGCATCAAACCCCACGTCCAAGAAAATTAAACTCCATTCGACATAAGCATAATATGAGTAAGCACCTGGGACTCTATGAACTTTGTGTTGAATAAACAAGTAAATCAATGGAACCAATGCTGCAAAGAAACTTAAACTTGTATATTTTCTATAATTTCTCAATTTTGTTCCAGTTGGTGTTAACATTGTAATGGATAAAGTCCATGGGATGGTTAACACTATATAACTGATCATAAAGATGTCATGGAAATCATGATCATCAGTAGATGTGATATAGACCCATCCACCACATGTTATAGTTCTTATAAAACCTGTGATGAGTCCAATATTATTGAAAACAGAATTTTCCTTGTATAATCTTAAATAACATAATATGAGTAATAAGAATCTTGGACCCGAAGTTAAAGCAATTAAAATTTGGAAAATTGACCTCTCAGGGTATCTATCACCAATAGTCGCGGAGACACTTGGGAACCATTCATCTGGATAACCGTAAAATCCATTCTGGACAATTTTATAATAATGCAAATACGATCCTACTATCAAAGCTGAAATAAAAGCTGAAGTTGCACATATTGTATGAGCATACGCTATTAAGACAGCATTGAATTGAAGTATCGGTTTACTCTTCGAGCTCATTTTCCACTTCTTCTCTTTCCCTTGACTACTTCCACTGGTACCACTTAAAAGACGTGATCTGATTTTTTTGGATTTTTTTTTCAAAAAAAAAAAAAAAACTTTTGCTTGCAACTGCTATCAATTTAAGTAGTAGAAATATGCTCAATTTATTTCGATGAAAAGACGAAAAAAATATTAAAAAAAATTAATATTAAAACACAAACACAATACAAGAGAAAGAAGCGAATCTATCACATAATGACAAGTATGTATATTCATCAGTAATCCTTAGATATTGATTATTAACAATATCACCAGGTAATGAACATATAAGATCACCAAATGTATCATTTGATACAATTGATTATTCAGATGCTGAAGCATTAAGACAAGCTCAAGATTCCATGATAAGAGAACAATTCATCAGAATAGCAGCTATTAAATTATGTAGACGTGCTTTAGAGAGTTGTTATAAGACAGCAGGTCCAAATCATTATGAGGACTGTAGAGAGATTAAAGAAAGATATTTGAAAATGTTACCACAATCAACTATAGAAGGTTATTTAGGGTATCAAAAGAACGATCCTACAAAATGATTTATTTATTGAGTCTTAAGCTCCTATATTTATTTATTGACTTATAAACTCCCATATTTATTTTTATCGAGTTAAAAACTCCAATATATTTATTTATTTATTTATTTATCTTATTTATCTTATTCATTTTCTCAGATAATTTCAAATTTTTAATTTCTGTAATCATACTAGTTATCTTTTTATCATCTTTATCATTTGAAGAACGATGTGTTTTCTTAATCTTGCGATGAGGTACATATAATGCAGAACATCTGGATATAGGAATTGGTGACCTTATACAAGAAACACAATGAGTTCCATTAATTGAAGATTTACGTAGACTTTTAAAACGTCTTCCAAATCTTCTATCTCTTATAAGACCATGTGGATGTGGATGATTTTGATGCATTACTCAAAGTCTTGTTAAATACTCTTCTTATCTTTTTAAAACATCTATCAAAAATCAAGCAAGGGAAAGAGAGAAAAAAAACCCATATTTGATGTGTAACACACGACTAATTTCATGCCGAACGGAACAAGCAAAGCATCAACAGATAAGTTTTACAATGACAGCTATTACGGAAAAACAACAATTAAAAGAGATTCATATAATATCATTGGATATCAGAGAGTGTTTTCAAAAATTTAGGAATAGGGATATAAGGCAAGAGAAGACAACGGATGTTACTCCCGTGTGATAGTACTGTTTCACAATTACCAAATTAATATGAGACATATTCTTCGTGTGTGTTTAAATAATTTAGCCTCGAACAAGTGCATTCATACTAAAAATTCGCTAAATATTGTCCAAAATCTTTTAGAATCTTTTAATTTGACCATGTTTTTTTTTTTTAGTTTTAACTTTGCATTGTGAATCAAAGATTCAAAATTGTGACATGCCCCCCATGATCAGCTAAACAGTATGAGAAAACTACCGTTGATCTATTTTTTAAATAGTAAATTATCACCATCACCAACAGAAAAGCAAGGGGAAAGACATCAATCCAAAGATATTCTCGACTAAATATTTACTAAACAAATTTAAATAGATCGAAATTTTTTATTTTCATATTTTTTTGCATCCTTAGACTTTACATAGTATCAACTAGAAGAAAGGAAAAAAGATCATCGATATAAACAGGAAAAGAAATAACAATATCATATTGAGGTTCTTGAACTGCATGATTGCCAAAAGTCATTAAATGATTTACAATGGAATATATCTTTTGAAAAATCAATATTCAAATTAAATTGGAATATACTTATTTGTGATTCTTATTGTCTTTATATATCTGAGTATATAACTGACTCAAATCATCTTACAGATCCAATAAGCAATAAGATAACAAGATGAAGAGTATTTTGCATAAGACGATATGTGAAGACAATAACTCTACGTTCTGAAAACCATTTGGCTTTGGCTTTTTTTTTTTTTTTGGTTTGGTTTGCATACACATACATACATTAAAAATTTTGTACATAAAAGACAACAAACTTTTTTTAAAGAAAATCATAGGTAAATATACAAAATGTTCTATTTGGTGCCTTGGATTTTTTCCTGTTTGATATCTTACAAAGCTGTCGTATATTTAACTTGTCTAAAAAATATACAAAGATTTGTTATTTTTGAAAAATTCAAAAATGTTTTTATGAATCTTGATAATATCAGATGCATCATAGTTTTCATGTAATTTTAAAATTTTTTGTAATTTTAAAACATTCTTATTGTTACTCAATTCTTCTTCAATGCTTGCCTCTTTCTTTTGTAAAAAAAATATCAAGTAAATCAAATCAGAATATGTTAATAACAAATTTTGAATCAATGATTGATCTTCTTCTTGTGCAATTGTTTCAATTTTTTCTTCTCCCTTTTCAATTGTCTCGGATTTTTCCGCTTCATTGTCCTCCTCATTCTCAATTGTTTCTTCCGTCTCCTGTTCATCATGTGGTGTTACTCCATTCTTCTTCTTCTTATTCTTCTTCTTTTTCTTCTTTTTACCATTTTGTGATACTTGTCCATTCTCGACAACAGGTTTCTCCTTATTCAACTTATCATCCAATTCGTCAATAACAGTTTCAACTAAATTTTGCAACAATTCATTTTTCAAATCAACAAATTCATCAATTTCCAAGATATCCTTATTCTCCCCATTTTGTAAAATACTATTACTCAATTCATACAACTTGGTACAAAATTTATACGAAGGTTGGACCGGTATTAGTCTATCTTTGACATTCTTATCCCATATCATCACTTCATCAATTTGTTGTGATCCTTCAATTCTTTGATAAATATCATTTTGTAATTGTCGTATCGATTCCAGAGATAATTTATTCAATAATGGTTCCAAGAATTTCATTAATATAGTTGTATATTTACTGGAATTTTTCAAATCTGATGGTGATTGATTTACCTTTTCAACATTTGCAATTTCTTGGAAAAGATCTACCAAATTTGATCTGTTATTCAAACTTATTAAACATCTCAATAAATTGGATGATTGAGAAACCTCCAAATCTTTCTCACTCAATTTATCTAAATTATTAGAAAATTCTTTTTCAATTCTTGTTATATCTTTGGAAATCTTATCAATTGAATTTTGGAAAATATCTTGAATATTTAATGCAATCTTATCCCAAAATTCATCATTACTTGTATCATCTATACTCAATACAGGTTTAACCAAATTTTCTTTCAAAAATAATAACTGTTTTAAAGTCATTGACAATTTTTTTGTCCTGTCATAAAATAAATTGATCTCAATTAATAAATCTTTCTGTTGACCAATTAAATTTGATGAAGTTTCAGATATTTTTTGTAAATATGATTCTATATTTGTTAAATCATTTTTAAAATCAACTACAGCAAACAACTTGCTATCATCAATTTGTGATGTAGTCCCTGGCTCAATCTTGATAATTTTTGATGTAATTTGTTGATACTCTGAAATTTGTGAAACAATGGTTTCGTTGAAACTCAGTTCCCAGTTTGCCAACAATTGATCTATTAAATTTTCGTCATTTGCCAATTGCAATCCAACTAATGATGTATAATGTTTAAAAGCTATCAATATATTTGAGACTATCTCAACTTGGTTTGCCAAATTGGTATCTTTGAAACTTACATTGTTCAAATAATGTTTACTTATTTGAACTTTCCAATCCTCAACTAGCAGATCGATCTGGGAATCAGTTAAACTAGTTTTCAAATCTGATACAGAATGTGGGAATTTGATATCATTGGAAGAGCCATAATCCATGATCCAATTTTTCCATTTCACGATATACCGAGATTTGAACCAACTCTTGTTATTTTGTATACTTGAATTATTTAAATGAATGGTCCTTATCATCATAGTGATCAATTTTGTCTTGAAAAGGTTGATATAACTGATTGTATTGAAAAGATATTTTAATGAATTTTGGAAATTATTTGGCAATTGAAACAATATGAAATTATCAAATCTTAATTTTAAGAAAAATTGGAACACTTGTCTTGGTGATTCCAACGTTAATATCATATATGAAGTCAATAAATTTAAAACCAATTCATTTTCACTATCAACGACCAATTCTGTCAATATATATTTGATTTGTCCTATAATATTTGATTTTAAAGATTCAAATTTTTCGAACAATAAGGTATTTGAATTTAAAGTTTTCTTAAACAAGAACTCAATCATATAGGCAAATATAGATATTTCAATCAATTTTTCAGATTTTGATGATTCAAATTGTTCTTGTTCCAGTTCCAGTTCATTACCATTGTCTTCGTTATCGTCAATATTCAATTCAATATTCCACAGGTCAAATTTCGCAACAGTTTTCAATAATTGTATATATAAGTCATCCAAATCATCTAACAATATCTTGACCAATTTTTCCAGATTCTTGTCAGTGAGATCTTGTTTTTTGAATTTGGTTATTGAATTATGAAATAAATTCAAATTGGACAATGTCTTATCCTGGTAACTAGAATTATCAAATATCAAATGAGTCAACTCATCATCTTGTTGTTGAACCAACGTATTCATTGATATTATATCATCTGCAACATTCAACAAATCTCTATATTTACTTCCTACCAAATTTCTCAACTCTTGTCTCTTAT
The DNA here is from genome assembly GCA_022817945.1 of Nakazawaea ishiwadae. NCBI lineage: Eukaryota > Fungi > Ascomycota > Pichiomycetes > Alaninales > Pachysolenaceae > Nakazawaea > Nakazawaea ishiwadae. Next base: position 307,976 of record JAFLRI010000012.1, on the reverse strand, counting down.
TCTTGATATCATTATTTATTCGTTGATTCAATTGGAGCAATTCTTGAACCGAATGCTCTGCGAATACTTGAGAAGAAGAAGTAATCGATTCGATATCAATGGTTCTGGTAGTAGCCATCTTCTCTGGTCTATAATCGGAATGTGTTGTTCTTCAACTGTTTTTTTTTTTTTTTTTTGATTTTTTTCCTTACGGTTTTCTTCTAAGGAAAATCTTGAAAATTGAAGTTTATTAATTAGTCAAAAAAAGATTTTATTATTTAATCGATCAGATTAATATGACAAAGATGAGTAATATAATAGATAAAAAGGTGCCCCAAGAGATAGTATTCAATCCGGTATCGACACCCAATTCTTTGAAATTTGAAGATGACGGGTTTCTGCAACTGAAACTACTGTTATTGGAGAAATCTAAGATGAAAAGAACAAAGACTGGATGTTTATGCTGCCGTAAACGTAAGAAAAAATGTGATGAGCAATACCCTGAGTGTGTTGGATGTAAGAGAAATGGTCTTAGTTGTGTATGGCCTTTAGGAAGAGATGAAGTGTTGAATGCTAGTGTGAAACAGAGACGTCTTACTATTGAGAAATTTAAAGAACTGAATCAAAAATTAATGGATTCAATAGATATAACACCAAAGCCAACTTCACAACCAGTGATACGGAAATCAGATTTGGTAAATGTAGTGGATAAGAATGTCTTGACAGAGGCTCATCAGGATGATCAGGGGACATTTGTAGTGAGTGTTTCTCAAAATGAGCCACATCACAATTCTAATAATAAATTGATATTGAAAAGTCCGATAATACCCCAACATTTTGAGATACGGGAAAGCTCAATAGTATCTGAGAATTACACAGCAAGGGATCTTGAAGAATCACCGTCGATGGATGTGGAAAATTCACCTTCTTCATCATCTCATTCGGAAGTATCAACAACTTCAACAACACCTGTTTTCATCCCTGTGAATGTTAATGCAGAAGTTGGCGATTCATTAAACTTGGATCCGTATATGGATTTCACTTTAAACAAGTTTCGTACATGGATACCGAATGTATCATTGTCTACTGATGATGCATTCTTGTATCATTTATTTGTCACCGAGTTCATGCCAGCTATTTCACCTTTACATTGTCATCCTCTGTTATCACCTGGTGCCATATATATTCCGCAAGTCATATATTCACCAGTATTAAGAGAGATTTTCCTCAGTTGTGGGGCTGTTTTCTTAGGAAATAAGATACCTGATTTTAGAGAATTTGCGATGCAAAAATATGGTAATGCAATGAAATTGTTACAACATTCTTTGAAAGATGATAAGAATGTTAAAGGAGATGAAGATTGGTTATTAGTTGCCGTGCAGTCATTTTGTCTCTTGGAGAGATCATCGGGAATGCTGCCCACTTCCACAGCAAGGCACCTTGGAGCGTTCTATAAGATATGGAGTAAGAGATTGCTGTTAAGGAAAAGCGTTGTTGGTCCTGTTACTGGTGTTGAGAGAAATCTTGTGGAAAGTTTTATTTTCAACTATAGTGTTACTATATTGATGTGTCAACATACCGAGTTGGCCAGGTTATTACCATCACCTTTTGAGATTTTCAACGGTAAGGTGTTCCCAGATTTGAAAAAACCCATATATGAAGAGTGCGTGGTGCCTTGGATGAACAATCCTATTGTAGGGAGTGCATTAGATTCTTTTATCCTTGCGGCCAAGCTGTCTTGGCTTTGCAGATTATGTTTACCCTTGGATGAGACCAACTATTTGAGATGCTTGGAGTTGAAAAGAGAGATTGACAATTTACAACCGTGTATATTACTGAAGCATTTAGAAAATGCTCCAAATTATATCTTGTTGAGAAATAATATCAGTGTCTCGGTAATCACAGCAAGACTGGCCAATATCTTGGTGAGCAAGATGCTTTTCCCCGACATCACCCCGTCTTCTGACTTGATCCAACAAGACGTCAACATCATTATCCAAGAATTGATCAAGATCTCCATATGTGCTACCGAATGTTGTTTGCCGTATTGGGCAATCTTGGTGGCTGGTAGCGCCACATCCAACGAAGACCAGTTGAACTTTTTCAAAGAAACTAATAGACAGATGGCACTAGTATTGAACAGCAGTGTGGCAATACAACTGAACAAGTACCTCAACAGAGTATGGACTTTGAACCTGGTCAAGAAAGGCGATGGGTTCGAGTGTATGTTCAACACTTTGGCAATGGATTCACTTGTAGTGTAATCCTAAGGGCAAATATTAAGTAAGTTGTGCCCTTTTTATTTAATGAAAATCTTTTTTTTTTTTTTTTTTTTTTTTTTTTTTTTTGCTTTTAATGAAATTTTTTTTTATTTGGGAAACACCCAAAAAAAAAAAAAAATAATCAACTATTTTTTTTATATATATATAAATTATCTTAACAAGTGTCAATTTTTTGGTTGTTATTTTTAATTAACTAATATTAAACTATATCTATATAGAAAACAATGGCTGAAAAGAGAGAAGATATCAATGTCAATGTGGAACAACAACCACAACAAGCATCAAGATCAATAGCAAACTCTGCTCCAATTTCGATTCTGTCGTATTGTTTAGCTTCTATTATGATGACTTTAACAAATAAGTTTGTCTTATCTGCTTACAGTTTCAATTTGAATTTTTTCTTATTAGCTGTTCAAGGTATTGTATGTGTTGCTGTTATTGGTACTTTGAAAGCTTTTGGTATCATCACGTATAGAGAATTTAACAAGAATGAAGCTAAGAAATGGTTTATCATTGCTGTATTATTAGTTGGTATGATTTACACAGGTTCAAAAGCCATCCAATATTTATCTGTCCCAGTTTACACTATTTTCAAGAACTTGACTATCATCTTGATCGCTTACGGTGAAGTCTTATGGTTTGGTGGTAAAGTCACTTCAATGGCTTTAGGTTCATTTGGTTTAATGGTCTTATCAAGTATTGTTGCCTTGTATGGTGATAAAGCAGATACTTCATCAGTTGTCTCAGAAAATTTGAATGCTGGTTACTTCTGGATGTTGGTCAACTGTTTCTCCTCAGCATCATTTGTCTTGGTTATGAGAAAGAGAATAAAGTTGACAAATTTCAAAGATTTCGATACCATGTACTACAACAACATCTTGTCAATCCCATTATTATTGGTCTTCTCAGTTCTCTTTGAAGATTGGTCTCTGGAAAACATTGAACATAACTTCCCAGCTGATTCAAGATTCGCCACTATTTCAGCTATGATCATCAGTGGTGCTTCAGCCGTTGGTATTTCTTATACTTCAGCTTGGTGTGTCAGAGTTACTTCATCAACTACTTATTCAATGGTTGGTGCTTTAAATAAATTACCAATTGCCTTGAGTGGTTTATTTTTATTCCCAGCTTCAATCAACTTCTTCTCAGTTAGTTCAATCTTTGTCGGTTTCGGTGCAGGTTTAGTCTACTCCGTTGCTAAACAAAAGCAAAAAGCTGAAGAAGCTAAAGCATTACCAAAATAAGATATCTAGATGATACTAGATTTTTATTTTTGATACAGAGAGACATGCATCTCATTCATTCAATTTACATTCTCATATCTTTTGCTTAAGATCTTTATTAGTTTTTTACAAAGGAAATCTATATACAATTTTTTTAAAAGTTGAAACATGTAAGATAAAATGATCCTTCATCTCTTCCCCGAACTACGAATGATGAATCTAACTAATTTCAAATCCTATCTAATATGACTAGCAATGAAATTATGTATCAAGGACTAAAAAAAAAAACTTTTTTCCGCTAGATTAAAAGCAAGATACAACAGTTATGTCGTTTGTTTACATGAGATCTAAAATTTGAGGCAAGAAAAGACAAGAAACTACAATAATAAGTGATTCCATATTCAAATTTCAAAAAAAGTGCTATTTTCTAAAAGGAACCTTTTTGGAAACTTTTTTCTCAGTCAAAAAAAGTAAGGGATTAAATTTTTTGTGTTGATGATTTGCGATTAGTACCTAGATCTTTTTGAACAAAGATGATATTCACACCTACTGAAAACAATAAAGAATGTTACGTGGCATATTTTAATTTATCCTGGTTCCGTTCAAGTTGAGCATATCGAGAAACCTTGAGGCTATGATGAGAAAAAAGAAAAGAAAAGATGAAAAAAAGTGTCTCTCTTGATCATGTATTCCCCTGAAATCATTATTCTTCTCTCTCTCTCTCTCTCTCTCTCTCTTCACCTTCTGTGAGTACACAGATGTTTGTAGGTGATTCGTCATGAGCTTGTCTGACATGCAATATTCATATATATATATATATATAAGGGCGGTACTAATATGATTCATATAGTTAGTACTCTCCATTAATTGTTTATAACAAAGGCATACACGCAAACAAAACAAAAATCAAAAAAACAGAGAAACAACAATAACAGATGCCAAATCTAATCATAGATGTGTTTGTTGAGTACTTATATTCAACAGGTGTTATCCTAAATCCTATGAACTGAAATCAGTATTGATGAAATTTTCCTAATCGAGACGGAAGAAGAAGAAGAAGAAAAAATTGCAGCAGCAGCAGCAACAAAAAGGGCACAAAACAACGCGTGTTCCAAATCAGGTACGTGCAGAAGGGGCATATTAGAATTTGTGGCTGGTGTAAACAAAAGAATTATATCCTATAAGGAAAATGCTATATATAATTTGGTAATATCTCTTTAACATATTTCAAACATTCTTCTTTTTGCTTGTCAGGGTTATCTAATTGCCATTTGAAGAGTTCATCATTAACAAGTTTCATCCATGGTCCAGGTTTTAAATTCAATTCTTTTAATAATGATTTACCATCGATTATTGGTTTCACGTTCCAAATTTGAGATAAATCTTGTTCGTTGATAAGTTTTTGAAATGAAATGTATTTTGGAATCATTTTTTCATTTGTAAACAAGTCTTTTAATAGGTTAAACCAAATTGCCAATTCCCATCTCTCAGCACCGTATTTCCTTATTAATAATCCAAGAGTTGATCTCTTGAATGAATCTAGTGATTCATCCATAATGTGATGGAACTCTTTTGAGTTATTAATAACTAAAGTTATCGTGTCTCCTTCCTTTGATGAAAATTTTAAACCTTCTTTAATAATCAAATCGGTGACAAAAATTTCATTTTTAAATTTCTTGGTATTGGCAATCACTTTAAATTCTTCCCAGTTTTTCAAAATTAACAATAAATAAATATATTTCTTATTTTGTTTATCATTAATGAAATCTTGGAACCTATCACCTAACAGTGAGTCGCAGATAAGTGATACAGATTTGCTCAATAATTCATTAAATTTACCCAACTCTTGTTGTCCTTTGGCAAAACATTCATTTATCAATGGCATTTGCTTCTCATTCAATTTCTCTATCAACTCGAAATTATCACCAAAATTGAAAATAGAATCGTATAACCCGGTCTCACAGATCAATTCTAAACCGTATTCTGGAATTGGCCCTTGTAAAATCTTGTGTATCTCAACACCAACTCTTTCCCTGCTGATTTTACGCATTAATGCCAACCTAATGCTTTCATCTTTCATCAGCTCCAATGCCTCTTGATCAACTTCAAATCCAAATCTAGAGGCAAAACGAATCAATCTCAAACATCTTAAGGGATCATCCAAAAATGTCTTCTTTGCAGGTAAAGGTGTTCTCAAGATACCTTTAGATAAATCTTCAATCCCTTTTTCGGTGAAATCTTCAACAGCTTGTGTTTGAAGATTATAGAAAAGTGCATTTAACGTTGCATCTCTTCTATACGCATCTTCTGTCGGCGTTCCATATGTGATCTTTGGAATACGACTCTCTTCCGTATATTCTTCATTTCTCAAATTGACAAAATCAATGTCTAAACCATACAATTTCGTGGTACAAGTCTCCAAATGTTTAGATTTCTCTGGATTTTTCTCAATCTTATGTATTGAATGACCAATGATATCTTGCTCTCCGGCCTTGTTTTCCTTGATATACTGCATCAATTCTTGTGTAAATAATTCTCCAGATAAATGGTTGATGGCAATATCCAAATCATTACTTTCATCACCAAGTAATTTGTCCCTGACCCATCCACCGGTTACCCTCAACACTATATCTTTCTCAGGGATCTTCTGGTTGGCATTGAAATCATCACAAAACTCAACTAATAAATCTCTTATTTTGGTTTCAACTGGATTTAATTTGATCTCAGGATGTATTGTTCTTTGTTTATATGATGGAGGCATTTTAGATAAAGTGAAAAGTGTCTTCTTGGATGATAAAGGGTTGATTAATGTTCTCTTGACAGGCTCAAATGGTGTATGAAGTAGCCTTTTCATTCAAAGAGTTGTTATATGGGTTCTTTCGAGATGACTATTTTCTTTCCTTCTATATAATTTTTTTTCACAAAGATGAAAAATTTATAAAAAAAAAAAAAAAAATTTTTAAGTAAAAGTCTCTTCCCTTAGACAAGAACTATTTGAATGGACGAAAGTTTGGGACAAGACCTCAATAAGCAGAATAGTTTTATGAGAAATTCTTTTCAGTTGATAAAGAAAAACATCACCAAATTCCCTTTTTTCTCTTCTTCTTTGAAAATGACATCGACACAAGAAGCAGCATCTACTGATAAAACTTTCAACATTGACGATTTTTCCTTAGTTAAAGAAGGAGAAGCTACTATATTATATCCAAAAGAAGATAAAGTTTTTTATAATCCAATCCAGCAATTTAACAGGGATTTAAGTGTCACTGGTATAAGAGCATGGTGTGAATTACAAAATGAGAAAAATGCAAAGATAAAGCTGGAAAAAGAATTGAAGAGATCTAAGAAGAGAAATGTTGATGGTGAATTGAAAGAACCTGAACAAAAACAAGAAGACGAAACACATCAACCATGGATAAATATATTGGAAGCGTTAAGTGCTTCAGGTTTAAGAGCTATAAGATATGGTAAGGAAATTCCTCAAGTTAAGAGAGTTGTTGCCAATGATTTTTCACCATCTGCTGTAGAATCTATTAAGCAAAATATAAATTATAATAAAGTGGAAGATAAAGTTATTGGAAATGAAGGGGATGCCATATTGTATATGGCTCAACAACAACAGAAATTCCATGTCGTTGATTTAGATCCATATGGTACTGCTGCTCCATTCATGGATGGAGCATTACAACTGATCAAAGATGATGGGTTAATGTTGGTCACATGTACTGATTTAGGAGTCTTGGCTGGTAATGGGTACCCTGAGAAATGTTTTGCCTTGTATGGTGGTACCAATTTATGGGGGGATGCAACACATGAGAGTGCTTTAAGAGTTGTATTAAACATGATAGCCACTACAGCAGCCAAGTATAAGAAGACAATTGAACCACAATTATGTTTATCAATTGATTTCTATGTCAGATTATTTATAAAAGTGAAATCATCACCAATTAAAGTGAAAGAACTAGCATCAAATACTATGATCACATATGCATGTTCTGGATGTGGAACAACAAATAATCAATTCTTGGGAAGAAAAATTTTAAATCCAAAAGGTAGTACTGTTCAAAACAGGTATAATTTCAAAATTAGTCAAGGACCACCATGTGGACCAACATGTGAATTTTGTGGATCAGTTAATCATTTAACAGGACCAATGTGGGGTGGGAATTTACATAATCAAGAATTTTTGGATAAGATTTTACAAATAAGTTCTAAATTGGATACCAAAATTTATGGGACCACATCAAGAATTAAAGGTATGGTAACTTTAGCAAAGAATGAATTAGAAACACCTTTTTATTTCAAGCCTTCCACAATATCATCAGTGTTGAGAATGACTTCACCTCCTATAAATGAAGTTGTATCAGCTATTGGGAATGCCGGATACGAGGCATCGTTGACACATGCTAGTGCCTCGCTGATTAAGACTAATGCTCCATGGGAATTGATCTGGTTTATATTTAAGAAGTATATGGAACAAGAAGGGATGAAACCTAGTAAGAAATTATCTGCAACGTCAGTTGGTTACAAAATTTTACAAAATGACAAGATTGGGTCAAATTTTGCCAAAGAAATTTCATTTGAACAAAATGAGTTGAGTAAGAAAATTAAAAAATTGAGACATGATAAGATTCTTAGATTTCAACAAAATCCTGAAAAAAATTGGGGCCCAAAGGCAAGACCAGAAAGTAAATAGAAGTTACAATATTAATTAAAATGCAACATTTTTTGCAATAAATCTCTTTAAAAAATGTACTTATTATTTAAATCTTTCAATGACCAGTATTATTATTATCATAACTAATAAAATCAAATAAATCAAAAGCATCATCTTTCGCATCAGGATGGTATGATGATAACATAGTTTCGTTGAACAATAATGAGTTATTGAAATCGTCAAATGCATTAGTGCTGTTGTTGTTGTTGTTGTTGTTAATGGCTTTTTGCTGATGATGATGATGATGAGAATCGTTATTAAAAGTCAAGGTTTTTGTAGAATCAATTGAATTTAATTTATTCATCTCTCTCAGATTGTATTCAACATTATCCATTTTTTTGAACAGGTTCATGTACCCATTATTTTGTTGTTGTTGTAATTTTGGGTGTTCAGGACTAGTTGGGGTAGCAACAGAAGATACACTTGCAGTGGTGAAACTTGTTGATAAATCCAATGCAGGACCTAGAGTAGCATATTCAAAAGGAGATGATTCGTTACTCCCTTGATTGTCAATATGTGTGTTTAAGTTGTATAAACTTGTGGAAGAGTGTAAAGGATAATAAATATTTTGCTGAATTGGTTGTTGTCTACTAGTTTGTAAATTAACTAGAGGCTTATTATTAATACCAGATTGATAATAAACAGGATCTTGTGAAGAAAAAAGTACCGGATGTTGACCCATTTCAAGTGAAACTGATTGTGAATGCTTTAATCTTCTTGAAGTTGATCTCACTGGTGAATGTCTTCTAGACGTGCTTGCAGATTGTGACAATGACGATAAAGATCTTTGATGAATAGGTCTATTCAAGACAGGTGATGACACTGGGGTTCCATTTGTCAAAGTCATGTTATTAAAATTAGAACTAATTGAAAGCGTTGAACCTTTTCTACTCAATTGCTTTCTCTTTGTACCCATAACTTTGGTAAATGCCACTAATGCGTCATTTTCATGGATATCTTGTTCTGAAGCAAAAGAATGATCAAAATTAATAATTTGTTCTTCCTCTTCTTCTTCTTCATCTGTGGCACTTAAAGAGTATGGTGTTGTACTGGCACTTGCACCTCCACCAAGCAGTGGTTGTAACACTGGAGACGGATTATTGTTGAATAAAGGTGGAGACCTACTTCTGGAACTATTCAACAACAAACCAGCTCTCAAAGATGATAAATCAGAGACAGAAGATGATGAACTGATTGATTTACTCAATAAAGGAGCTGGCAGCAGCAGTATTGTCAGTTGTTGTTGTTGTTGTTGAATGACAGCAGCTCTTCCATTATCGTCGATCTTGATGCAGAGCATCGAATTTGATGAATCTGACCTGGTTTTGGAAGAATTGCAATCTTGATCCATTGGTTTTGGCAGTCTCAACTGTTGAATCAGAGATGTGTAACTTCGTTTCAAAGGAGAACGACCAATTGAAGAGATACTTGGGTTTCTAGCCCTTGTCAAATCTTGTAAACTACTTGACAGTTTTAAAGCTGGAGGTGAGATTTGAGGTGAAAATTGGTTCAAAGATTGTTGTTTAGGAGGAGAAGGAGTTGGGACATTTTTCTTGCTACCAGAGCTAAGACGGAAAATGTTTTTTGGGAATTTGCCTTGTTTCTTAACAGCTAGTGTGGATAAATCGTCGTGTGGTAAAACTGGGGAAGGTAATTGTGGTGAATGTTGTTGTTGTTGTTGAGGAGAAGCATCGACAAAGACAAATTCCAACGGATTCCCATTTTTATCGGTTTTAGGTCTTCTTGGAGGGAGTCTTCTTGTTCCTTTCTTTGTGATTGTTGTTGTTGCAACAGTGAGTTGCTTAGTATTATCCAGATCAGAACCGTCTTGTATATTATTTTGAACTAATGTTGATTGTTGCTCGGCATCATCATTCCTATATTTTTTCAATCTCCAAACCCTAGTTGAAGATTTTTGAGGTTGTTGCTGCTTGTTTGAATCTTGAGCAAAATGGTCAGTGCTTGATTCAAAAGTGCTTGATGGGAAGTTGATGGGACTCTGTAACTCTGTTGCTGCAGTTGTGCTGTTATTGTCTGTTGTTTTTGGATTTGATCGTCTACATAGTAATAAAAATGTCAGTATAAGAGATAAGAAAACGAAGAAATGGGAAAAAAACAAGGACATACCTAGAGACTCTCATGGTGTGATTGAAATGAATTTATATATAAAGATTATAGATCAGATATTCATGTATTATTATTCTTATGATGATGATGATGATGATGATAATGACCCTTCCTGAGGAATATATAGATGAAAAGGTGGTTGGGGTTAGCTTGTTTTGTCCGTTAATTTTTTTTTTTTTTGTTCTAATTTTTTTTTTTGTTTTTCAAAATTTTTTGTTTCCTTTTGATTGTTGTAATTTTTTTTTTTTCTCTTAAATTTTTTTTCTTTCAGCTTCTGGATTTTTTTCTGTGATAGGGCAAAATATGTATTAGTATAATATTACTATCTATTAACGAAATGAGGAGAAACTTACAGAAAAAGTGATATCAATTGATGAAATATCCAATCTATAAGATTATATATATGAAAAGAATTATTTTGAAAAAAAAAAAAAAGAGAGAAAAATCTGTTGTCTTACTAAATAAATGTGAAAAATAATAATGAAAAATTTATTAATTATTGAGACAATACCCTAAAGCATGGACTAAATACATGTCATGCTAATTACCCTATTTATAATGCCCCAGTAAAAGACAACAACAATAAATGACATATCATATCTCTGGTTATACGTTTAACGGTTTCCAAAGAAAATTGTCTGCACTTATATGCAATCCATTTGAGAAAAGCTCTCTCGCGCTACTTTTAGTTTTTACTCGCTTCGATTTGTCTATTCTCTTAAATCAATTGATAGACTATTCAGACTAGTCCCCAATAACATTCTCCATCAACAGTAAATCAAAACAAAGACATCATCATGTATGGCAACAAAAATAATATTATATCAGAGAGAGAGAGAGAGAGAGAGGAAAAAAAAAAAACCATGCATAATTAAGAAACATCTATTATTCTTGTCTCTGAACTCATTATTTTCACTGCTCTCTCGACAATGTTCCCTTGTAAGATTAACGACAGGCTCAATTCTAGAAGCTGCTTATACTACCCCTGCTTTGAATTGTACCTTCTTCATGGGTAGTAGCAGACAAAATTTCAGATTATGCTTGGTTTTCTGTCTCGATCGATCCCAGTTTACAGATTCAATTCTTCTTCTTTTTGTCAGTGCCTCGTGTTATCATCGATATTCATCTCATAAGAAGATCAAACATAACCATGTAAGAATATTAATTATCCAAGTTGGTATAAAAAAGAAAAAAAAAATATAGTAGATTATTATTATTATTATTATTATTTGTCTTACGTATTTATGGTTGTTGTTGTCACGACTTCCATTAGAATTATCAATCACCGCCGTTATTATGTACCTTTAACGTTTGCTCTCTCTCTGGGCTCAATCACAATATGCAATAAATGCCTATTTGTTTTTAACCTTGCGGAAAAACACACCAAATAAGCACTTACAGAGAAAAAAAAAAAAAAATTCTACGCTCCGTCTTGAAAAGAGAATTTAACCGGGGATAAATTTTATTTTTAACAATAAAAATAAGCTCTCTCTTACCCATGTTTATATACTAGGATTTCTAGCAGTATGAACTTAAATCCTATCTATCTGAACAATAATAATAATAATATTAGAAATAACAAAATTAAATTAGTATATACGAAAACACAGATTTAGAATTACAACAACCAAAAACATAATGAACAAAAAAAAAACCCCCCGAATATTGTCCGACTATTAATTCTTCTCAGCTTCTTTAATTTTCTTATACATAGCCCTTATCTTTGAACTTTGTACTTTTGCCGGCCAAAATTTAGATGCGAAAAACCATAAATGTCTTTCTAAATGCGAATCTTTTTTCTCTTTGATACGGATTTTTTTTTCAATTTCATCTCCAACATTTAATAACTCCGTCTTTAAAATCTTGGCCCATTCAGCTCTATCTAATCCCTTAGATCCTTTTTTCAACGTCCTTAATGACTGCCTTACCATTTGCATCTTATCTTTACAATCATCTTCATCCATACTCTCATGGTCACTTTCTTCCTTTTTGACCACCGTTGTTGTTGTTGTTGTTGTTGTTGTGGCTGTTGTTGCTGTATGTTTCTTATGCCCTGAAGATAATTTTGGTGAATTCCTTGCTAATTCTGGTGACAATGATTTCTTAATAGGCAAATCCGGTGTTTCACTCCTCTTAACAGGTTTCTTAACAATCTTCTTTTTCAAAGACAGCGATGTACCAACTGGAGATCCAGCTTGTGCCGTTGTTGAATTCGTCGTAGTGTTGGCAGAAGAAATACCGGATTTATCATTGACGCACTCTTCCAAGAAACCCAATAAATAATCGGCCCTTCTAATCAAATGGACAGCACCAGGGGTTTTCTTCACAATTTTCTCCTTCGTAACATCGTTCCCATTCTCGTCTTTCACCGTGTATGTCTCCTTCACACCGGCATTGTCCAAGAAAATCTTATTTTGTAATCCCAATAATGGATCATCTCTTATTTGAACCCATGAACCATGTCCAAACTTGTAAACACCAACAAGTAACTTCTCATCATCCTGCTCATTCCATTCACATGACCATCCGTAAACTGGTTTAGGTGCTTTTGGAAACTTGAACAGGAGTGGATTATCATTTGGCATGATTTGTCTAAGTAATTTCAACTCTTTTGGTCTTTGAACAATAGATTCTGCATTCAATTTGGTAACTCCCTTATAGTCAAATAATATGGCTTTTTTGGTCTCTTTCCTCTTTTGCTGCCATAATGAAATAGCATCATGACCATTTGAACCTGTTGCTGGTGGTGTGTTTTTTTCTCTCTCGCGTTGCTCGTTGGCTGCTTTTTCCAAGTCTGCAAGAATCTTGGAACGACGTTCTTCTTCAACTTTTACCAACTCGGTTGCCTTCTCTGTTAATTCTTTATAACAGTTCTTCAACAACTCCAAATTCTTATTCGATAACGAACCATCAACTATCAATTCTTCCCACATTTCACTAATATCACCCCATTTACCAATGGCTTTATAAATAGCACGGATTTCCTTATCTGTTAATGTATTAAATTCCTGTTGGGCCTTCTTCTTCTTGGATTTCTCTCTACGTCTATTCTCTTCTTCTTCTTCTTCTTCGTCGTATTCAGCATACATTGGTTGCTTCTTCGACTCTTGCATGTTCTTCATAGCTGCTGCCCTTCTTGAAAACATCTGAATTTGTTCTTGCAAATATTCATCGTCTTGACGTTTCTTCTCTTGTTCTTTGATCTTCAGTAATTCTTCTTCTGGAATAATATCATCCCAATCAACATCTGCCTTATAGTCAGTGACTTCAAATTGTCTCAAAAATTCTTCACCACCGAGATTACTTTCACCTAACTCTGGTGTCGTCACATGATCTTCCGCATGATCCAAGACATCATCTAAATTCAAATCTTCCAACTTCTTTTGATTATCGGCACTGCTCTTGAACATATTACCAGCACCAAATTTCAAAATCTCACTTAACTCACCAGTTGATGGATCCAGCTTCTTAGAAGTTTTCTTATCAGTTAAACCCAAAGATATAATTGCATATTCCAAAATCATCTTCTTTCTAGCTCTTTCTAAAACTTCTTCCTCAACAGTGTCCTTACTGACAAATCTATAAACCATAACATGATTCTTTTGACCAATTCTATGGGCTCTGGCCATGGCTTGTAAATCGGCTTGTGGATTCCAATCAGAATCAAAAATAATAACGGTATCAGCTGTCATCAAGTTGATACCCAAACCACCAGCTCTTGTTGATAATAAAAACACAAAATCTTCCGAACCTTCTTTATTATAATGATCAATTGAAATACGACGTTGAGCACTTGGAACTGTACCATCTAATCTTTGAAATTTATAACCTTTTATCGACATGTAATCTCCCAAAATATCTAACATTCTAACCATTTGAGAGAAAATCAACACTCTATGACCATCTTTCTTTAATCTGTTTAATAACTGATCCAATAAGACCATTTTACCAGATGACATAATCATTCCTCTCAATATGTTCTCTCTAGTTGTTGATCCAGCTTTACTCAATACGATATTTTCTGCATTATCGAAAAGATATGGGTGGTTAGAAGCTTTTTTCAATTCCAGCATGACGTTCAATAACGAGATATTACTTCCCTTAACACCTGCGTTTAATGCAGTATAATTCTTGGTCAATACATTTTTATAATATTGTGTTTGTAAATCGGATAATTCAACTCTCAAGATTCTTTCGGTCTTGGAAGGCAATGATTTTTCAACATCTTTTTTCAACCTTCTTAATATAAATGGATTGATACTGTTTTGCACTTCTTTAATATATTTCTCTTGCTCAGCACCTCCATCTTCAAAGTCAATTTCTTGATCAATTCTAAGTTTACCTGGCATCAAGAAATCAACCAATGCAGCTAATTCCTTAATGTTATTTTGTAAAGGAGTACCAGTAATCAACAATCTATTGGCAACCTTGAACTCTCTTAATGATTCATACAAAGATGATTCAGCATTTTTCAATCTATGAGCTTCATCCACAGCTAAGAATTGCCATTTAAAAGAACCTAATTCACTTCTATCTTTTAAAATATATTCATATGTGGTTAATAAGATGTTGAATTTTGGCTTCTTATTAGAATTGTAAAACTCATAATCTCTTATGGCTTTTCTTGCTTTTGTATTACCCAAATAGTAAATACAATTCAAATCTGGAGACCACTTCTCAAAAGTTTCCTGCCATGCAGGAATTGTAGATAATGGAACAACTACCAAATGTGGTCCATTTTGTCTTCTTGCATAGATTAACCAACTTAAAAATGAAACTGTTTGTACAGTTTTACCCAAACCCATCTCATCGGCTAATATACCATTTTCGTTTCTTGACCACAAGAAAGCCATCCAGTTCAAACCGGTCAATTGGAAATCTCTCAATTCACCATTCTTAATAAACACTGGTTGAGCTGTAAGTTTTTCGAAAGCTGGTCTATTGGAACCATAGTTAGCAGAGAAGTTTGGCAATATCTTTGAATTTAATCTTTGTTGAAATTGTTGAACTTTATCAGGAGCAATTTGAGCAATTTCTTCTGCTGATTCCCATGTACAATCATCATAATTCAATCTTCTCCATTTACAAAGATATTTCAATTCTGATACACCATCTTCAGTAGTTCTCTCACTATCAACAATTCTTTCCACAAATGTATATTCTTTGTTTTCGTCCCTACGTCTTTCACGGTCCAAGTCCATTGATTCAATGTCCTCCCTCGTGATATATGGATCAGCTCTTATTTGATGGTCTAAGATTATAAATTGCTTGATGTAATTATCCACTTTTTTAATACCTTTCAAATTCTTCAAATTTTCATATGTTTCGTAAGTATTATGTAAATGAGATTTATCAGACCATTTGATCTTGAACTCATAATTTTGTTTCAGTGAATCCATATCCACAATTTCACTAGAGTCGCCTTCATCTTCCTCAGTACCTATCTTCCTGTGATCGACCACTAAGTCAATAAATGATTCTTCTTGACCTGATTCGTCTTCGTATGTATATGCACCTGTATCATTGTCATAATAATAGCCATCCTCTTCTTCTTCTCCTGAGACAAGCAAGTCATCATCATCACCTTCATCAACAACATAATTTACAGTCTTATTGTTCCTGGAAGAAAACCGTACTTCCAGTGGAATGGCAGGTGTCTTAGCTCTTTTAACTAATTTTTTGCGAGATGAGATTGATTTCTTCTTCTTTGAAAGTTTCTTCGATGAAGAGTTCACAAACTCGTCATCATCTTCGTCATCATCGATGAATCCATCCATTTCATCGTCTTCATCTTCTTCTTCAAAATCTTGGTAATCAACAGCTTTCTTTTTGGATCTCTTTCTTGGACGTTCATCCATATCACTATCTTCTGATTCAACGGTCACAGGTTGAATATGGGGACGTCTAGACCTCCTCAATCCATATAACTCTGGATTCTGCAGAATCTCATCATGAATATCCATTTTAAAAATCAGTCAATATGACAACTAAAATAACGTGATAGGACTTCTTCGATTGGAATCTTTAAAAAATTTTTGATCCGGTAAATTCGTTAGATTTTTTTTTTTTTCAGAATTATGGAATGTGATAAAATAGATCGAATTAAACTGAACCCTGTTAATGGTTGTCACCGAAAATCAAAATCAGGCAATAACTTGTAGTTCGATGAATTGATCAATGTAGAATTAAGATAATGTCCTAATCTAGTTGTTGTTGTTCGATTAATTTAAAAAATAAATTTTTCCAAAGAAAAAAAAATTGAACGACAACAACAGGTTTTTTTTTTGGTGGAAGGAAAATTTTTAACAGAATGTCAAGTGATTTAATGGGAGAGATTACAGAAAACAATCATTTGAAAGTTCAGTACATTAGCTATATATTTATTACAAAGATCATAATGACAACAGCAAAAAGAGGAATTCCTCATCTTGATATCAATATGATATAAGAGCCCCCAGAGTGACAACGACCAAGTTGATTTCCTTGTTGGTGTGACCTCAACTAAAACTAAAGCAGAAAGAATAAGCTCGTAAATGAGTAATTTCCTCATACACCAAATTGGGGATAACATGAAGAGAAACACGGCTTGTATTCGATAAGTTAAAAGCTTTCAACTTAGCAAATATTAGCAATTTATCTCAAGAACCCCAATGTGTATACCGATAGGACAACACTCATTTATCCTTTGATGAAATTCTGAATCGTAAAGACAATATGAACCGTGATAAATCCTGAACTTAAAAAGGAAATATTTGGTAAAACAGTAAAGCAATATCTCCAAGATGATAAATGAGCAAAAGCACATCCACAACGATGTGAATAGCAATTATGACATCCATCAACAGATTTAATCATCTTCGCAGTGCGGAAACATCCTCATCCAACGCATCTCCGAACTCGATATGACCCCTAACTTGAAAACTCCATACTATATGCAAAAAAAAAATCCAGTAAACAATAATAAATTTGGGATTTTTTTTTAAATTAAAAAGTGGATTTGTGCTTCAATTTATACTGATTTTCCCTGACACGTAAAAAAATTCAAATTACAAGACAGAATTTGCCAGATTCTTATTGATCCTTAATTGTCATACTTACTGGAAATCAATTATCTGATGATATTAATATCCCTGTCCCTGACTCAATATGCCTCAAATGCTGTATCATAGAAGCCTCATGATGTATATAGGTTGGGATGGCATTCTCTAGCCAATCAGAGATCTGCTCAATCTAATCAGGTATATTATTTACACTTAAGCACTGCGTCTACTAAGTGTAAATATAAGCACTAACAACAGCTTAACAAAGCACTGTTTTATTATTTTAAATACAAAGTGAAGAGAAATAACAAGCAAGAAAAAAAAATTTTTTTTTGCGTTTGTTTTGAAAAATTTTTGTGTATAATATATCTCAAGGAAACTAGGAAGACATTAGTAATAAACAAGTATAGAAGATGAGTGATAAAAATACCCGTATTGCCATTGTCTCGACAGACAAATGTAAGCCAAAGAAATGTCGTCAAGAATGTAGGAAAGGTTGTCCAGTAAACAAGACCGGGAAGTTATGTATTGAAGTAGCTCCAACTTCGAAAATTGCATTTATTTCTGAAATATTGTGTATTGGTTGTGGTATATGTGTCAAGAAATGTCCATTTGATGCTATTACAATTATCAATTTGCCAACAAACTTAGAGAGTCAAGTCACACATAGATATTCCGCAAACTCGTTCAAATTGCATAGATTACCAACACCTAGACCGGGTCAAGTTTTAGGTTTGGTTGGTACTAACGGTATCGGTAAATCAACAGCTTTGAAGATTTTAGCTGGTAAGCAAAAACCAAACTTGGGTAGATTTGATGACCCACCTGACTGGGAAGATATCTTGAAATATTTCAGGGGTTCTGAATTGCAAAACTATTTCACAAAAGTTTTGGAAGATGATATCAAGGCCATTATCAAACCTCAATATGTTGATAATATTCCAAGAGCTATAAAAGGTCCAATAAATAAGGTTGGAGAACTTTTGTCACAAAAATTAGAAAGAAAAGATGAAGCAAAATCGATTGTTGATGTATTGGAATTAAAACCAGTTTGGAAAAGAGAAATTGCCAAATTATCAGGTGGTGAATTACAAAGATTTGCCATTGGTATGACATGTGTTCAAGATGCCAACGTTTATATGTTCGATGAACCTTCATCATATTTGGATGTTAAACAGCGTTTGAATGCTGCTCAAATCATTAGATCCTTGTTGAAACCAACTTCTTATGTTATTGTTGTGGAACACGATTTGTCCGTTTTGGATTATTTATCAGATTTCGTTTGTATCTTATACGGTGCTCCATCAGTTTACGGTGTTGTTACCATGCCTTCATCAGTTAGAGAAGGTATCAATATTTTCTTGGATGGTCATATTCCAACAGAGAATTTAAGATTTAGAACTGAATCATTACAATTCAAATTAACCGACGCTTCAGATAACTTCATCATTGACCAATCTAGATCATACTCGTATGATAGGATGGCGAAGACACAAGGTGATTTCAAGTTGACAATTGAACCAGGTGAATTCAACGATTCAGAAATTTTGGTCATGATGGGTGAAAACGGTACCGGTAAGACCACATTCTGTAGAATGTTGGCAGGTGCCCTTGAGCCAGATGAAGGAACCAAGGCTCCTAAATTGAATGTCTCCATGAAACCACAAAAAATTGCTCCTAAATTCACAGGTACTGTTAGGCAATTATTCATCAAGAGAATTAAGGCATCATTCTTCCATCCTCAATTCAACACAGATGTCATCAAGCCTTTGAAAATTGAAAATATTATTGATCAAGAAGTACAGCATTTATCTGGTGGTGAATTGCAAAGAGTTGCCATTGTTATGGCATTAGGTGCCCAAGCTGATATTTACCTTATAGATGAACCTTCTGCTTACTTAGATTCTGAACAACGTATTATCTGTTCTAAAGTCATTAGAAGGTTCATCATTCATTCAAAGAAGACTGCTTTCATTGTTGAGCACGATTTCATCATGGCTACATATTTGGCTGATAAGGTTATTGTCTTTGAAGGTCAACCATCAAAGGATGCTACTGCTAGAGCTCCAGAAAGTTTATTGACTGGTTGTAACAGATTCTTAAAGAACTTGAATGTCACATTCAGAAGAGATCCAAACTCTTTTAGACCAAGAATCAACAAATTAGATTCTCAAATGGATAAAGAACAAAAATTGGCTGGTAATTTCTTCTTTTTGGAAAATACTTCATTATAATCTTCCTGTAAAGAATAAGATTTACCCATATATATTTATTGCATTGATGTTTTGTTTGTTGTCTTAATTGGACTTTTGTATAGTAATTATTAATAATAGAATTCAAACCCATCTTTCCACATTCAATACTTCTTTCCTCATCATCATATCTCATCGGGAGTGTAGGGTAAATAGTTATACGGACACTACTTTTTTTCATTAAGAAGAAAATTTTTCATGATGCGAAAAAAAAAAAAAAATTTATCACACTTTAAAAGTGAAAAATTTACTAAGAACAAACAAGAGGGAAGGAAAAAAAAAAATAATAAAAAAAAAAAAAAAAAAAAAAAAAAAATAGTAATTTAACGCTTCATCACTTCTGTTCAATTATATATCTTTATATAACAAACAAGCTCCACCTTTTTTTCATTTGAGAAGAATCGTCTTTAATCAACTACAGGTTATTAATCACGAATATTACCATCTGGAAAATTATAAAAAACACCAAAAAAAAAAATTCAAATAACCAAAAAAATCAAAAAAAAGTAGAAAAATCCTTTTAAAAAATGTCATCAGAACCAGTTAACGAAGTTCAAGAAAAACTTGACAACTTAACTATTGCCTCAGATGCTCCAGCAACTGAAGAATCAACCACCCCAGCTACTTCTGCTGCTACTGAAGAAGGCAAGGTTGTTGAAAACTCAGCTTCATTATACGTTGGTGAATTAGACTTAAACGTTACTGAATCTGACTTGTTCGAAGTTTTCTCACCAGTTGGTCAAGTTGCTTCAATCCGTGTCTGTCGTGATGCTGTTACCAAGCGTTCGTTAGGTTACGCTTACGTCAACTTCCAAGACACCAAGGATGGTGAACGTGCTTTAGATGAATTGAACTACACCCCAATCAAAGGTAGAGCTTGCAGAATTATGTGGTCCCAACGTGATCCTTCTTTGAGAAAGAACGGTGCTGGTAACATTTTCATCAAGAACTTACACCCAGCTATCGACAACAAGACTTTACACGATACTTTCTCAGCTTTCGGTAACATTTTATCATGTAAAGTTGCCACTGATGAATTGGGTAACTCAAAGGGTTTTGGTTTTGTTCACTACGAAACTGATGAAGCTGCCGCTGCTGCCATCGAAAACGTTAACGGTATGTTGTTGAACGACTTAGAAGTCTACGTTGGTCCTCATATTGCCAGAAAAGAACGTGAACAAAAAGTTGGTGAACTGAAATCAAAATTCACCAACGTTTACGTTAAAAACATTGATTCAGAATTCTCCGATGATGAATTAAAGAAATTATTTGAATCTTTTGGTCAAACCAACTCAGTTGTTGTTGAAAAAGACGCTGAAGGTAAATCAAAAGGTTTCGGTTTCGTTAACTACGAAAACCCAGAAGATGCTGCCAAGGCTGTTGAAGAATTAAATGACAAGGAAATTAACGGTAAGAACCTTTACGTTGGTCGTGCTCAAAAGAAGAGTGAAAGATTACAAGAGTTAAAGAAACAATACGAATCAGTTCGTTTGGAAAAATTATCAAAATACCAAGGTGTTAACTTGTTCGTCAAGAACTTGGATGATTCAATTGATGATGAACTCTTAAAGACCGAATTTGAACCATTCGGAACTATCACCTCTGTCAAAGTTGCCACTGATGAAGCTGGTAAGTCAAAGGGTTTCGGTTTCGTTTGTTTCTCAACTCCAGAAGAAGCTACCAAAGCCACTAACGAAATGAACCAAAGAATGATCGCTGGTAAACCATTATACGTTGCTTTAGCTCAACGTAAAGATGTCAGACGTCAACAATTGGAACAACAAATCCAAGCTAGAAACCAAATGAGAATGCAACAAGCTGCTGCTCAAGGTATGCCAGGTCAATTCATCAACCCAATGTTCTACGGTCAAAACCAACAACCAGGTTTCATGCCACCAAACGCCAGAGGTGGTGCTCCATTTGCTGGTCCAAACCCACAATTGATGATGCAACAAAACATCCCAAGACCAGGTCAATTACCAATTCCTCAAGGTCAATTCCAAAGAGGTCCAAACGGTCAACCATTACCAGTTTATGGTATGCCACCAGTTTTCAACGGTGTTCCTCAACAACAACAACAACAACAACAACGTTACTACAACAACGGTAGAAACGGTGC
Organism: Nakazawaea ishiwadae; assembly: GCA_022817945.1. NCBI lineage: Eukaryota > Fungi > Ascomycota > Pichiomycetes > Alaninales > Pachysolenaceae > Nakazawaea > Nakazawaea ishiwadae. The sequence goes on along the minus strand of JAFLRI010000012.1, from coordinate 286,237 downwards.
TCAAAGAAAGCAAGGTAAGCCAGAAGAAGCCAACTCATTAGCTTCTATCTTACCACAATTCCCACCAGAACAACAAAAGAGAATGTTAGGTGAAGAATTATACCCAAAGATTGTTGCTACTGGTAAGGCTACTGACCCAGAAGCTGCTGGTAAAATCACCGGTATGATGTTGGATTTAGAAAATGAAGAAATCTTATCATTATTAAGTGATGAAAAATTATTCGAATCCCACTTCAACGATGCTTTATCAGCTTACGAGCAATACAAGGCTGAAAAATAAATTGAAACATGATTACTTTATATTTGTTTTATGATATTTTCTGTGTCACTTTAATGTCATCATTTGAATTGTGTTTTATTTTATTTTTTTTTTTTTCTTATTACTAATTATTCTTTGCTTTTTTAATAATTAAGGGATATCGGTTGTTAAAATAATTAAAGCGAAAGCTTTCCCTTCTGAAAAAGCTCTTATATAGAAAGAGAAGGTTTTGCAGAAGCTTTTTTTTTTTTTTTGTGCCTTAGTTTATTGAGTTTAATTATGCGTTATATTCTGCCTTTTCTGTTTGTTTTCCCTTTTTTTTTTTTGTTTGGTCATTTTTTTGGCTTTACTGAATTCAGATATTTTTAAAATAAATCATTTTTCACTGTAGATTGTTAGTTTTCTAGGTGGTATTATTTTAGCTAGCTAGACTAAGTGTGGTATTTAATATGATATCAAAAATGGATAGAAAAAGAATGTAAATAGAGAAAAAAAAAAAAAAAAGGATATTCTTGTGTACTTATCAAGATTATAATCTCTTTAACAAGAATAATGGCTAATAATGATTATGGTGACGATAATTGTAAGTGATCATGACTCTACCTTTTTTTGTTATATATATACTAATACTAATGTTTGTATAAGTGATGTTCACAACTTTATCTAAGAATTCATCGACTCTATATACATATGAAGATCCAAACATTTCGAGTAAATTCAAGAACTTGAATTTCCAACGCATGGTAGATGAAACTTTGGCATCTATAAATGATGATGGGAACATGTTTGTTAGTACAATCTCGTCTACTGGACGAACTACAAATAATAACGTTGTTATGCTTTGTGCAAAGGATATAAGTAATGATGGTGATGTGATAACAGTGGCGTCAATAGTGGAAGATACACTTAATCAGACTGTTGTATTCAGCATATTGAATGATATTTTAATTGCTTTTAGAGAAGAAGGTGCCAATACTCTTCTGAAGAATACCTCATTCAAAAAGAAAATGACTGAGATCATCGAAAATCCTATATATTGGGAATTAGATGAATATGGCAGCTTGACCCAAGCTAATCAAGAAATTGATCAAGTGAGAACTTTGATGAATGATAATATCGAAAGAGTATTGCAAAGAGGTGAAAGAATACATTTATTGGTCAACAAGACTGATAAATTAAATAATGCTTCAAATTCTTTTAGGAGAAGGACAGTTGCTATAAAGAGGAAGCTTTGGTGGAGTAATTTCAAATTCATCATAATATTGGTGTTATGTGGTTTAATCTTGCTCTATTTCATCGGTGGTGAATTTTGCGGTTTGCCAATTTATCAAAAATGTCTTAGAAGAGATGACGAAAAATGATAGATTGATTATTTGTATGCGATTCTATTTCGATTTATTTTTGATACATAGTTTCTTTTCAGAAAAAGTTAGCTATAATACTACTCATTATCATCATCTTCATCATCCTCTTCTCCTTCTTCTGCAGGCTCATTATCTCCTTCAAGTTCTTTGTGCTCCTGTTCAACTATCTGTGAAGGCTTCAATTGAGTTTCTTCTTCTTCCTCCTCCTCCTCATCATCATCTGCTTCCTCAACTTCGTCTTCTTTGACACCATTCAGCGAAGGCTCTTCGTCATCTTCGTTCTCATCTTCAACAATGAGTCCATTAGTTTCTCCATTCTGCACTGTATTCACTGAACCATCATTAGTTTTAATTCTCTTATTTGATTCTTCTTCTTCGTCATCTAAATCTGCTTCTTCTTCCTCTGCTTCTTCTCCTGTCTTGGTAGTTGACAGCTTTGACAGTCTCTTCAGAGCTGCTTTCTCATTGAATGCGGCTAACTCTTCTTCTAGTATCGGGAGATAGACATTAAAGCCGGTTTTCTTTAAAGCATCTAACACATCTTGGGCATTAGCTGTTTTTCTGTTCTCCAGTTTGGTTTGCTGTAAAGCGTGATGGAACAAATGGCTGATGAACACCACACTACTTCTCTGGATTACAGTTAAAGAATCCTTTGATAATATAAATTGAGATTTGTCGTTTTCTTCACTTTCCAATACACTCTTAGCTATCCTGCTTACTGTTGCTTTAGGAAACAAAATATCCTGCTGATGTTAGTTAATTGACTAAAGAATAAAAAACGAGAAAAAAACTAAATAACTCACGTCTATGGAAACAACATCATGTTCTTTTTGGGCATTAGTTGAAGTGCCAGATGGAGCTGCCTCAGTGCTACCTTCTTTCTTTTGAACCTTCGGTGGCATTTTGTAATGAGATATATATATATATGTGTTACCTATCTATCTTCTGAAAGGAACGCGTTTTTAATTTTTCATTTTTCGTTAAAAAGATTTTTTTGTATGTGTACAAGTTTTTTCGTAATCAACTTATCGACTAACAAAGAGTTTCTACCAGACATTGAGGGTTCTAAAAGCAACTCCCTGGATTTTTTACGGATATGCCACTGTCCAATTCATAGTTCACTAATTTTATATAAGAAGTATTCCTCAATAATCTTTACTATCTCAAGTTAATAGCTGACACAGTACCTTATGAATAGTAGTGTTTTTCATATCAGAACCAGTACTCTTTTTTCTCAAAGCCATCTCACAACTCAGCCGTTAAGTAACATTGAAAACTCTAGCAAGCTTCAATCCCATGCCAATTAACTCCACCAGCAACTTGTAATCGAGTTTGTTATGAATTTAGATGCTGGTCTTACTGCTGAGCCAAATTCGCACAATGGTCTGAGACCATTTGACACAATGGTGGAGCCTGAGAATAATGATAACTCCGAGGAGAGATCATTTCAAATACCCAGACATTCTTTTACGGCATTTCGGTTGAGGTATTCGTCTGCTGAGATGGTTTCAAAGAGTTCACAAACTTTCCTATTAGGCGCTATCCCTGAAGCATGGGTCAGGTCAAGAAAATCTTTGGTTGTGAAATTGTCACACAGAACTAGGGTTAAAAACAAATTCAAAGCAATGAATGATAAACTAATAGCTTTGAATGATGAGTTCTTCGAAAATCCCTTAAGAACTACAATGGATTCCACGGATTCCAACTCAGAGGATATTTCATCTTTTTCCACTTTTAACAAAATACCAAGTCATTTTGACCAAGGGAAGAAATCCAACGTAAAAAGGAGTTTTCCAACTTCCGAATTCAGGAGCATGGAAAGTACTGGAGAGGGCTTAAACGCATCGCAGATACGGAACTCAGGAGATTCAAGCACTAACTCTTTCAATGATCTCATTTCAAGTGATGTTACAATGAAAGATGAAGTAGAACGTCCATTGGAAAATGAGAAAGTACGCAGCTCTCTGGTAGAGTCACTATATAACGAGATATACCAGGGCCAACAACAGAAGCAGATTCGGTATGACGAAAAAAGTCCTTTTTCTATTGCACTTTTACCCAAGAGTGAAACCAACCAAGATGATCAATCTACGGTATCCTTCCATTCTGCTCAGAGTTCCTTCAGTGATGAGACTAATTCGTTCTATCCTCAAGGTCAACCATCAAATATAGAAGCAAAACAAACAGTGCTGCTCAAAGTTCCAAAAGAACTACTGACCGAAAGTGTCAGTGTCTTTTCTGCATTTTCCTCTGATGGTCTGCAAGGAAAAGGAACTGTTAAGTTTTCTGTTGAAGACCCTCGTGAAGCCAGGAGAAGAAGTGTTATAAAGAAGGTGGATCCGAATCCTCTAAGCTCTGTCGAATTTGTTGAACAACATTCACCAATAGAAAATGTTGATTGGAAAATGATAAAAAGGTTGAAAAAAGGAGCCTTCAACTCCAAGCATAGAATTGCCACAGAATTAGAGGAAATCGAAAAAAGATTGCGAGTCTCACAATTGTTGAAAGCTTTTGAAATTGGTGAAATTTTAAAGTTAGAGAAAATGTTGGTTTTGGTCAAACAAACTAATTCTTGTTCAATCAAAAAGAATTTAACTGATGATGAGTGTTTTGACACTAGAGTATATGAACGTTGGAAGGAATATATCGTAGTGGCGAGATCTAATTCTGATCCAGATAATCCCGTATTTATTCAATTCAAAAACAAGAGGCATATCGATCGAAAGGAAGAATACAAGCTTCACGGGCTTGACTTCAAATTGAATATTCACACATCAGCTGTTTCTTTTTACAGTCCATTAGACAAGACAATTTCGATATCTATACCTGGTAGGAAAGAGAACGAAAGGTTTTTTTATATTTTGAGGACACATACACAGTCATCTGCTCTTAGCTGGAATAGCTTCTTGAATGATATTATTTCAATTAATTCTCAAAATATATTCAAGCTAACGGTCCCGGATATTCAAACCAGCCTAAATATTCGTGTTCCCTGGGATGATTTGGACGAGCAGCTTGATGATCTCATCAAACACAAGAATTCCCTGTATACCATTACTTACAAAGGCACTGGGTATCAAGTTGAGAGACCTCAGGAGATACAATATATTGTAAATCTGATTGATCGAAAATTGGTGAATTCCTGTCTATTTGAAAGCAAGAAAACTGAATGGCTTGATATAAAAAACAGTCTCTGTTTTGTATGGAAGAGCTTCGACAGACTTGAGTGGGTATCACATGAAAATGGCATGAGAGTAATTGACATGATTTCTATGATGCTGTCTCATACATTAGAGTTACGAAAGCAAATTCACTATCCCACAACGGTAGAATCAACTTCAGAAACAATTTTATTTGAGCCTACACCTGTTGAAGGATTTTTGGGGAGACTTTCAACCCGTAGTGGAAATTCTAGATCTGGTGTTTTACAGAGACAGGTCTTTAAGCTTGAATATTATTATACCCAAGAGAACTTATTGATGTTTTGCTCGGGAAGAAATGGAGTTCCTCCACTACCAGATAAGACTTTAATTGACCTCGATGGAAGTGTTTCAGATACAGAGCTGTTGAGAAATCTGATGAGAACTTTGCCTTCGGTATTTCATAACAATCATTTTGAATTAGATGACCATAAACACATTTTGTGGCTCAACCCTGATATGACTTCAAGTGATTTCCATAAAAAGGACCTAGAGGGGTTATATGAATTCGAGAGAAGGTCATTGCAAGTAATACACTCCTCAGGGGTAGTAGACATGTGTGATATCAAAAAAATTAAATCCATCAATCATGAAAACGTCTCGAAAATTGTTAAAACAGCTTCAAGTCTCTTATGGACAGGTTCTGTTGCCCATGCATCCGATAAAGCTATAACAGATGGTTGTTTTGAAATAGAACTAATATCTGGTGGAAGTGTAAAGCTTCAAGCTCCTTCTAAAATAATTAAGGAAGAATGGATGCGAAGACTATCGCTGCTTTCAGTTTATTGGAAACTAAGAAAAAATAAAGATAAGTGGGACTTAATGCTATTGAAAGAACAAAATGAGGAATCACTAAAGCTTCGAGATTTCGATGTTGCTGCTGTTGCTTCAAAGCAGGACTGGGAGAGTAACAGAGCAATAGCAAATCCTAATATATTCAACATCAGTGATATCGCTCTCTCAAAATCTATACTTATGAGTGGTGAACTATATGAGAAGCCTAAAAAGCATTCAAACTTTAAAAAATTCTTTGCTGTGTTATCTCCTGGGAACATCACTTTGTTTAATATGTTTCGCAGATCTGTCAATGGTAGTATCAAGAGAACTTGTGGGTACAGGCATTACTTAACAATTGCTATTCATGAAGCCTACGTTTACTCAGGAACAAATTCGTCTTTGGAGTTGCTTGAAAAAAATGACGGTATGGATCATATGCACCCAACAGACCTTTCTGAGCCAAGAGCTTACGATGATGGGTGGGTTTCCTCAGAGACTCAAAAGGATAGGAGTTTCACATTGTGGTTTGGAACTAAGAGGGCTATTGCAGGTGATAATCATGAGAGCAGTAAGCTAGTAAAACATTCTGCTTTTAATGGCCCTCACAAACTAAATGAGGCCGATCTGTCACAGAGTGATCCGTCATCTGTGATGAATCCAGGATTTGTGAGAATAGTTTCAAGATTAGGAGTGACTGGTAAAAGCATCATGTTTATTGCGAGATCGAGAGAAGAAAGAGACTTGTGGGTGACACGAATTTCAAACAGCATTGAAAAATTTTTTACATCTGATGATGAAGAAATCAAATTGTCATAAATTTAGTTGTATACGATATATTAATATAAGGAACCTATAAGTTCTAATTTGCACTCAATAAACAATATATGTACTTATTCAAGACTGAGCAAAAAAAAAAGTGAAAGTCAAAGAAAAAAATTTAAAAAATAATCGACAACAGCAGGATTCGAACCTGCGCGGGCAGAGCCCAAAAGATTTCTAATCTTTCGCCTTAACCACTCGGCCACGTTGCCTGATCATTGGAATGGACACTTTAATTATGATATCTATACTGATTGAAAAATTATAATTCCTCGGATTTAAAATTTTTGAACTTCATAAATTAAGTATAAATGCAAGTTTTTAATACTTTCAACTGTCGTTGCCAGTATTTTGTTTATATATTGACTTGTTGCAGCTCTTTTTTTTAATCAGTGTCGTCCATTTATGTCAATATTATTGTCAGCTCATTTTTACAACATTAAAAATTAATCAAACACTGGTCGGCCCCCCACAATCCATTTAAAACATGGAGAGATAATAAATCACCATTTTGACCTCAAATATTTCTGTAACTTTAGAAGATCAACACATATAGACAATTGGAGGAGGGTTTAGCATTAGAGTATATAGTTAATAAAACTCTTAGACTTAAAAAAAAAAGTTACTTTCTGTATACTTTTTCAGGAATTGTTTTATATATCAAACACTTCCCACATTCACATTTTTGTGCTTAAAGAAACAATAAGAAACGTATAAAAAATATATGTTACCATAATTGGTTGTCGTTAAGTCATAAAAAATAGCTCTCAACAAGCAACTTTTTTTTCATTTTAAATTTTTCATTTTTAAAATATATAAACTATAAATGAAAAATACAAAATTAATTTTTAAATAATTTAATTTCTCAAATGCTTCAGAATATAGCCCAATCTGGTATAGAGAGGATAATTTGATCAATTGTTATTATAGAGTACTGGTGCATTATTTAGGATTATCCCATTGAAGCCCCACTATCTATGTTTTGAATTCAATTTCAACATAAAAGAATCCTCCCCAATCCGTTCGTAAATTGCTCCGACTACAATAATACTAAAAAAAAATCCAGATTTATCTTTTTTAAAACTTCTTATGCATTGAGATGTTCAAAATATCAAATCAGACTACATAAATAATTCATTATCATTATCGTTATATGTATTATGAAATAGACTAAGTATATATAGACTGTACTCTTTAGTTTCCTATTCCTTTATAAAAATCACTCTCCAAGTGCTCTGGATTCATCCACAGCCTTTCCAACATCTGATATCAACTCACTCCATCTATGGGGAGACTCAGTGAATACAGGACTCGATTCTGTCCCGTTGTTTCTTAATCTTGGAGTCAAAGAAGAATTATCGATACCGTTAATTATCGTATCTGCATCGTTTTGAAATACAGCTTCTGATGATTGTTGTGGCGTACTTAATGACTCTTCCTCAGCTTTTTGGTATTCAGCAAGCAGATCATATATAACTTCAGCATCAGAATCACTTTCCGTTGTAGTACTGACCGTGGAATTATTATTATGAAGTGTAAAACCAGGGCCACTTTTTTTCACTGGAGAAACCTCACCGTTCGCATCAGTTTCAGTTTCAGTATCACTGGCATTAATTATATCAAAGTCTAGCCCAAGGGTGCCGCACATTGTCTCCATAACGTCATCCCAAGATGCAACGTTAACAACATTACGAACATAGCCAGGACTGCGATGGTTCAAAACACCAACTTCCATCATTAAATTGATTTTTGTAGGTGTTTGAAATTCTCTTATAGGGTAGCTTGAAACAACAACTGTTGACGTATCTTTCAGCAAGTGACCATTAGTTTTGAGGAAGTTTTTTGCTAAATTGGTCAAATTATCATCTGTTGTTGACATGTCTAAATTTAGATTATCCCAAAATTGGTCATGAATGCTGTCATCTTCTGTGTGCTTGAAAAATCTTTGAGTGGCGTAGTTTGAATCAGATCGAAGCATCTTAGCTGAGGTAAGCACTAAAAGAACATCAATCTTGATCATGGATAATGCACGTACTATATTCTTCAAAATAGGCAATACTTGGGGAAATGTATCGGACAAGTTAGCTATTAGAATCACTGATTTTGGAGCTGCTATCAAATTGATGTGTTTTTTGGTAGAAACAAAATTATTAATTGAATGCATATTTTTTACAGGACTTCTTCTTGGTGGATATAACAGTGGAGTATTTGATTGTTCCAATGTATTTGTATACTTTCCATGACCAACAACAATAGTATTAGTAATACTGCCATTAGGAAATAATAAGTCTGAATTCTGAAATGCTAAAGCCCATCTTTCTAATATCGAAGGATTGTCTGTGTTGAAAAGAATTTCCTCTTTGGAATCAACAGTAATTTTAAGGCTAGAGGAGGAATTGAATTCAACTGCTATTTTCTTCTTGATACCTGAGAATCTATGATTGTCTTCTTCAATAAGGGGAATAAGCATAAAATCTTGCATTCCATTTTCAACAAATAAAATCAGATATGAGAAAAGGTATGAGTGTACCGGTTCCAGATTTCTCTTATCTATAGAGACAGTAAGCTCATCCAGGAGCCTCAAGAGACCAAGTGAATCTATAAAGTTCTCTGAAATATCATTAGTTCTTCCTTGGTGGCTCGAACAATCATCTATTAATTTCGAAATAATTTTTGACCTCATTAGTGCTAATGGAGCTCTAGAATTAATTAAACGTTCATCTCTATGCGTTCCACGGATTGGATTTGTAGAGGATGTTGGAGAAGGAGTTGGTGACCTGTTAACTGAAGATATTATAGAAGAAATTGCTGAAATTGATGATCCACGGGAGGGTTTTCGTCCATGTGACAGAACAAAACCACTGCCAGTCTTCAATGAGTTCTGGTGACTAATTTGATTCTTTCGCGAGCCAATAAAACGTCTCTGATTTGATTTCTTTAAAAGGCTTTGGGAAATGAAATGCATTCTCAAATTATCATCAATTGGAATAGCTTTGTTACCACATTTGCAATCGGGAAATGATGAACAATCTTCTTGAGGTGATATACCATCATTCTCCTCTGTTATTTGATTTTCTTTAGTGGTCTGAAATTCTATAGCAATATTGTAGCAGTCTTCATGACAAAAATGAGAGCATTGTAATTCAACTATTTTCTCTATGACATTTCCTTTTATCAACAAATTCTGCAACGGTTCATTGCACAAACAACAGACAGTACCATCCATGTTTCTCGGAACTGTTGAATTTAATAATGTAGCCAAAGGTGCAATCCTCTTCGGCATAGCTGATCGAGAACCTGCATCTGACAGAGCTGGAAGACTTGAATCCTGTGTAATAGATCGCACGTCACCTTCTCTGGTAAAATTGGTGTCGTTTTCATTCATTGGGTGGTGGTCTATACCAAAATGATTTTGATTCCTGTTCCGCAGAATATCTTTTTGAACAATATTACGCGTCCGCGAGGATTTCAGTACCTTAAAATCTTCGATATTATTTGTCAATATATTCAATGTATCATTGTCAATTAAATATCCAGGAGACAATATTTTCTTCTTGTTTTTATTGATTTTTTCTGGTGACAAGAACCTTTGTCTCCATTTAAAAGGCGAGTGCCCATGAGATGACCTGTTCAGCTCTGAGTATGGTGTCACTTCTAGCTCCAGAGCATCTGGCAGTAGCCCATTTTCATTAGATGACTTTGAGGACATGCTAAAACATATGTCTGAATCTATTTAATTTAATATGAGAAGGTTTAAATTCAAAAAGGAATGCACAATGAAAATTGGTAATATCAATAACCCAGACTCTTACAGTCAATTATACTACCTTAAAAAGGACAGAAAGTTCAATCTTATATCAAACGTTGAAATAATTATGTTTCTGCTTTTTTTTTAGAAATAATTTTTTTTTGCAGCCCCAAAATCAAAGAAAGTTCAAAAAAATCAATCAGAATCCGGTGAATCAGTCAGGGGTAAATTCTTATTGGAAAAGAGAGAGCCCTTACAGTCAAACCTTACAGGCAAAATTCAGGAAGAAACAAACCATTTGATACTCGTTTTAGATCAAGCTTTTGGTTGATGGTTGTCCTTTAATACATCCCTTTGATAGACGTATTGCATCTGGTTACTAGGGTTGTCAAAGAAAGAAACCTTGCAGTCTGTCATATTCTTCCACTCCCAAGCTTTATAACATTGTCAAAATAAAAGAAGCATGCTGCAGCGGTGAGAAAAATACTCTTTTTGAATTGTAGTAACTCTCCAAAGAACAATCTTAGAATAAAACCAATGTTTTTGGCAACTACAGAAAGTATTGACCAAAAGGATGAATTCTCCTGGGAATACAAAGAAAAACTAGTTGCACCAAAAAAAAAGTACTATAAGTCTACATTTAAAGTAATCCATTGCAGTCTATCAAAATTAATTCCCCCTATCCCTTTTGTAATAAGTATTCAGAGCCTTTTTTTGAACTCAAGTGTCTATCCTCGTGTGTTTGTTCTTAAGTATACCCTTTTCTGAAAAATTCCAAGTAGAGGAGAGGAACAAACTACAAAAAAATCCAAAATCAATAAAAAAAAAAAAAAAGACACAAAAAAAAAGATTGGAACAAGAGAAGCATTAAACACCACAAGTATTAACTCATTTAACTTCAACTTGGAGGAATATATACATATAGTTATTTCATCTAGTGAAGCAAATTGATTATAGAGTTTTTGTGATAAAATGCGAGATATCGATGCATCAAGTTATCTTCCTTCAGACTTTCCTTTAAAGAATGTTAAACCAGATATAAAGTTTTTGGTTGCCAAGGATTATAATGAAACCACAAAGATCAGAATCATGAAAACTCTCAATCATAATGAATTTGATGAGCCGAGTAATTCACGAAAGAGACGAAATGCTGAAGAACGCAAGTCGGATGTTGTAGCTAATTATGAACAACCTCAACATGAAGCTACACTTGAGGTGAAAGGGAACAACGTTGATGGCCAAAGGTCTATACCTGCCTACAAAAGGAGACTTTTCAATGCAGAATGTGGAAGTTCAAATACTAGTAATGAAGTGATACAACAACAGGAAATGCCTCCTCCTTCAGTAGGTGGCAGTACAAATGATTCTAGTATCGAAAACAGTCAACCTCCATTACCCTCTCCAACTGCTTCTCCAACTCAGTCACATGATGAAGCAGAGTTATCTGATGAAGAAATGAGAGACTCAACAAAGGGCCACTCCTATATGAAAGTACCAGAAACAGAGAAAGAGCTTATAATGTCAGTTGAAAATTTAATTGCTCTCTTACCTCAGCGACAGAGGAATGCTTTGACTTGGAGGTTGTTATCAAGCACTGATAGGTCAAATCTTTCAATTTTGAACAACTTAATTAGTGGCTCTTTGAAAAGAGATATAATAAGTACACTTCCAATGGAGATAAGTTGTAAAATACTAGGATTTTTGGACGCTAAAAGCCTAATTAAAGCTGAATTGGTTTCTTCAAACTGGTATAGGGTGGTAAACAGATCGACCGGTCTTTGGAAACTGTTAGTGAAAGAAGAAAAATATATAACTACAGATGAAGAGCTTGATAAAGAACTTCTGAGAAAACAAGAACTCCTCAGGGATTGGACTACAAAAGATATTCACTTACCGCAAGTAGAAGTAAATGCCGATTCTTGCTTCAAGAAGATATATAAAAAGAGACACATAATTCATCAAAGATGGATGGATCCAAATTTTGAGCCAAAAAGAATAACTGTAAAAGGTCATGGATCAGCAGTTATAACATGTTTACAATTTGATGATGATAAGATAATAACTGGAGCTGATGATAATGTAATTAGCGTTTATGATACCAAGAGTGGAAAATTGAGAAGAACATTAGAAGGTCACACTGGTGGAGTGTGGGCCTTGAAGTATTATAAGAACACACTAGTGTCTGGAGCCACGGATCGTACTGTAAGAATATGGAATATCAAGCAGGGACGTTGTACTCACATTTTCAAAGGCCACACATCAACTGTGAGATGTTTGGATATCTTGACACCTCAAGTGATTGGAGTTTCCACGACTGGGTCACCTATTGTGTTCCCACCTGAGCCATTACTTATCACAGGGTCTAGAGATAACACGATACATGTTTGGAAATTGCCATTAGCAGGCGAGGATGATGATGAAGTTATGGAACCTTTTGATGGAGTTGATGCGAACAATCCATATTTTGTGCGGGCTCTTCGTGGTCATACAGCTTCTGTAAGATGTATCTCTGGATGGGGAAATATAGTTGTGACAGGAAGTTATGATATGACAGTACGTGTGTGGGATTTGTGTACTGGCAGATGTAAACTTGTTTTGAGATCTCATACGGATAGGGTATATAGCACGGTATTGGACATGAAGAGGAAAAGATGTATATCTGGGTCTATGGATTCTACTGTGAAGATATGGGACTTAGAAGATGGGCATTGTATTGCTACGTTAGAAGGACATTCGTCTCTTGTTGGGTTGCTTGATCTTTCGGAGACGGCCTTGGTAAGTGCAGCAGCAGATGCGACGTTGAGAGTTTGGGATCCGGAAACAGGCGATCCAAGATTTCAATTAAAAGGGCATATGGGAGCTATTATTTGCTTCCAGCATGATGATAAGAAAATCGTTAGTGGAAGTGAAAGAATGCTTAGACTATGGGATATAGGTACAGGAAAGTTTGTACGGGAACTTTTACCAGGAGTTACAGGAGCAACATGGCAAGTCAAATTTGATTACAGAAGATGTATTTCAGCGGTCCAGCATAGACAAGGAGGAGGTCTTCCAGATGAAACTTTAATGGAAATTTTGGATTTTGGTGAACCATTGAACAGTAATATGACAACGGATCATAGCCATACTGTGGTAGACAGTAGTACTGAATCACATATGGAAATTGACTAATGCTGATTGATTCAGTGTTGATTCACTTCGATAAAATAGATATAATGTTTAATAATATGCCATTTAAAATACAATGTAGGCTTTTTCTGCCATTATTTGCCCGTAAAATTGGGTGCGGAAAGGAAAAATCCGTCCGCTTGGGTAAAAAAAAAAAAAAAATGTAATGAAAAAAAAAAAAAAGAATTCAAAGAAAGCTACAAAGTAACATCAACAACTAATTACTTTGAGTTTGGAATCACAATGTTACGTTCAATTGCAACTCGTCCTGTTTTTGCAAGAGGTATCAAGTCTGCCTTCAATGCCAAATCATTGAGATCTTTGGCTACAGCTACTGAATCATCTGAAGTATGTATTGACTTTTTTTTATTTTTTTTTATTTTATTTTTATAACGGCCTTTAAAGTTAAATACTAACATTTTTTTGAATAGACCGTTCAAATTGAATTACCAGCTTCATCATTTGAAGGTTATATGTTAGATGTTCCTGATTTACAGTTCGAAACCGATAAATCAACCTTATTACAAATGTACAAAGATATGATTGTTATCAGAAGAATGGAAATGGCCTCCGATGCCTTGTATAAAGCTAAAAAGATTAGAGGTTTCTGTCACTTGTCTGTTGGTCAAGAAGCCATTGCTGTTGGTATTGAAAATGCCATCAACAAGAAGGATTCTGTTATCACTTCTTACAGATGTCACGGTTTCACATATATGAGAGGTGCTTCAGTCAAGGAAGTCTTGGGTGAATTGATGGGTAGAAGATGTGGTGTCTCATATGGTAAAGGTGGTTCCATGCACATGTACACTACTGGTTTCTATGGTGGTAATGGTATTGTCGGTGCTCAAGTCCCATTGGGTGCTGGTTTAGCATTTGCTCACAAATATAATAATGAAGCCAACTGTACATTTAACTTGTATGGTGATGGTGCTTCTAACCAAGGTCAAGTTTTTGAAGCCTTTAACATGGCTAAATTATGGGACTTGCCATGTGTTTTTGTTTGTGAAAACAACAAGTACGGTATGGGTACATCTGCTGCTAGATCTTCAGCTATGACCGAATACTACAAGAGAGGTCAATACATCCCAGGTTTGAAAGTCAACGGTATGGATATCTTGGCCTGTTACCAAGCTTCCAAATTCGCCAAAGATTGGACCATCTCAGGTAACGGACCATTAGTTATCGAATTTGAAACTTACAGATATGGTGGTCACTCCATGTCTGATCCAGGAACTACTTACAGAACCAGAGAAGAAGTCCAAAACATGAGATCTAGAAACGATCCAATTGCAGGTTTAAAGATGCACTTATTAGAATTAGGTATCGCTTCAGAAGATGAAATTAAAGCTTATGATAAGGAAGCTAGAAAGTACGTAGACGAACAAGTTGCTGAAGCTGAAGCTTCACCAGCTCCAGAAGCTAAGATGGATATCTTATTCGAAGATGTCTATGTTCCAGGTAGTGAAATTCCAGTCTTGAGAGGTAGAATCTCAGATGATTCATGGTCTTTTGCCAAAGGTGGTTTTGCTAACCGTTAAATAGTTTTTTAATCAAGTGATTTAAAGCAGTCATGTACGATTGTATGATTTTTTAATATATTGAGAACTGATTCTCACGTCAAACAACGAGAGCTGGAAATTCTAACCGTAGAAACATTGTAAAGAAGCTTGCTAACTTCGCCATATTCCGAACTTTTTGCTTGGGGCTGTTTGGTTGAAAAGCCTATCAAATAGGGAAATGAAAAAAAAAAAAAAAAAATTAAAAAAATTGGAAGGAGATACCTCACAAAAAATACAGCAACATCAGTGCACAACTCAAAGGTATCAAAGACAAACCAGACTTGCCTTTGGACTTGCTGTGGATTTCATTTCAATCTAGCCTAAGTATTTATAAATCTTTTTTTAATCTCGTCAGGTTTTTTGTTGCGTTGCCAGTACATAATATATATCAACAAGAATGACACAGAACGACGAGATAAACAATAGAGAAAATTCACCACTTTTATTTCCGTTAAAAAGTGTTATACCTGATGTGAGGTTTCAGGCCAAAGATAACTCAAATACAAAGATAAATCTTGATAAATCAAAGTTCTTTGCCAACTCCAGGCGTAATAAAACAACATCCATAAACTCTAGGAAGAGAAGAAACATCGAAGAGCAGATTTCCAACATAATTACTTCCAATAGTTCTGCAACAATACAGACTTCCAATATCGATATATTGGGAGACTCTACTGTGTCCCATGAAGAAGAACTTCTTACAAATTCGAGAAATCGTCAACCTCCCCCAAAACGTCGTCTTTTGAATTTGGAGCCAAATACCTCAAATCTCACTGAAGAATCCATAAATTCACAGATGACATCCACAAACAGCGCCGAGGAAACTCAGCCTCCTCTTCCATCTCCTAGTGCATCCCCTATGCAATCGCAAGATGAAGATGAAGTAATGAGTGAAGAGGAGATCGGTAAGAGACTGAAAGATGGTTCATACATCAAGATTCCAAAAACAGAGCAAGAATTATCTTCAACTATAGAAAGACTTATGGGTCTTTTGAGTCAAAGACAAAGAAATGCTTTGACATGGAATTTGTTATCCAACACAGATCGTTCTAGATTATCTATTTTAAACAACACTATAAATAGTTCATTGAAAAGAGATATGATCAGTACGCTTCCTGTGGAAATAAGTTATAAAATTTTGGAACATCTTGATGCAAAAAGTTTGATTCATGCTGAGCAGGTTTCAAAAAGTTGGTACAAATTAGTTAATAGATCAAGTGGGTTGTGGAAGATGTTAATAAAGGAAGAAAGATATATCACATCGGAGGGAGAACTCGAAGAAGAACTTCTGAGAAAACAAGAGCTTATTAGAGATTGGACTACAAATGATATTCATTTGCCGCAAGTAGAAGCAAATGCCGATTCTTGCTTCAAGAAGATATATAAAAAGAGACATATAATTCATCAAAGATGGATGGATCCAAATTTTGAGCCAAAAAGAATAACTGTAAAAGGTCATGGATCAGCAGTTATAACATGTTTACAATTTGATGATGATAAGATAATAACTGGAGCTGATGATAATGTAATTAGTGTTTATGATACCAAGAGTGGAAAATTGAGAAGAACATTAGAAGGTCACACTGGTGGAGTGTGGGCCTTGAAGTATTATAAGAACACACTAGTGTCTGGAGCCACGGATCGTACTGTAAGAATATGGAATATCAAGCAGGGACGTTGTACTCACATTTTCAAAGGCCACACATCAACTGTGAGATGTTTGGATATCTTGACACCTCAAGTGATTGGAGTTTCCACGACTGGGTCACCTATTGTGTTCCCACCTGAGCCATTACTTATCACAGGATCTAGAGATAACACGATACATGTTTGGAAATTGCCATTAGCAGGCGAGGATGATGATGAAGTTATGGAACCTTTTGATGGAGTTGATGCGAACAATCCATATTTTGTGCGGGCTCTTCGTGGTCATACAGCTTCTGTGAGATGTATCTCTGGATGGGGAAATATAGTTGTGACAGGAAGTTATGATATGACAGTACGTGTGTGGGATTTGTGTACTGGCAGATGTAAACTAGTTTTGAGATCTCATACGGATAGGGTATATAGCACGGTATTGGACATGAAGAGGAAAAGATGTATATCTGGGTCTATGGACTCTACGGTGAAGATATGGGACTTAGAAGATGGGCATTGTATTGCTACGTTAGAAGGACATTCGTCTCTTGTTGGGTTGCTTGATCTTTCGGAGACGGCCTTGGTAAGTGCAGCAGCAGATGCGACGTTGAGAGTTTGGGATCCTGAAACAGGTGATCCTAGATTTCAATTGAAAGGACATATGGGAGCTATCACCTGTTTCCAACATGATGATAAGAAAGTTGTGAGTGGAAGTGAAAAAATGTTAAAGTTGTGGGACATAAACACGGGTAAATTTGTGAGGGAATTGCTTCCTGAGGTTACAGGAGCCACTTGGCAAGTTAGGTTTGACTATAGAAGATGCATTTCAGCTGTGCAGCATAGACATGGAGGTGCCCGTCCAGATGAAACATTGATGGAAATTTTGGATTTTGGAGAACCATATTGTAAGGATGGACTAGATGCCAGGCACAATGAACAACACTTAGTCGTTGGCTCCATGGGACAAGGTGATGCGGATAATGATGAAACTATGTTTTCTTTTTAGCTGTTGTTTTTATATGCCGAATGGATATTTTACATATATGAGAGTAAAGATGTAGAGTAGAGTATCTTCCCTAATCATTTATTTCGGGGGCTGTTTCTAAGTTTTTCATTTTTTTTTTTTTTTAAGAAAAATTTTAGTACACAAAAAACAAGCACTTCTTCTGAGTAGAGAGGTAGGGAAGGTATTTAGACCCAAATATCACTCATAGTACTTTTAAAGCACGATTATTAAAATGTCTGGAAATAACTCCAAAGATGTCAGTCAATATAAGTATGAGGAGATGTCTAATAAGGTGACGAGAACTGATAGAAGGTTACTTGATGATCCTCTTTCGAGAAGAGATAGAGAAGTAAATTCGAACCCAGAGTCTTTAGTTGACAGAGTATCTGTCAAAGATATGGGCACAAGGGTCAAACCATCAAAACCTGATATGGATGCTGACTACAAAAGGATAGCAAAATCCACAGAGTTAGTAAAGCCGAAGAAAAGATCTAGAGCTACACAAAGAAATATATCTGAATTAGAGACTTTGAATTATGTACCGAAGACACCAGAGAATCAGAAAGTTTATGACTTGATATTATCATGGTGTTTTTCTGAGTTGGGTAATGACTTGTCACAAGATATTGTAAAATCCTCAGCAGACATAATCATTGAAATATTGAAAACAGAAGACATCACAGATGTTGTACGAAAACAAAGAATTGAAGAAGCTGTTGAACATACCATATCCCTTGATCAGTTTCAAGAACTGTTAGAACTTTCAAAGCAACTTTCTGATTACAACAATGATATCGAGAATGTGGCTGGCAACAAAAATGGCGAGGTTGCCATCGTATTTGGTGAAGAAGATGAAGAAGATCAAGAGCAAGAATTGGACATCGCAGACGAAGAAGGAGAAGGTGAAGAAGACGAAAATGAAGCAGAGCAAACAGAAGAACAAGCGGAACTCAATAGCCCAGATGCCAATGAAGTAGGTACCAATGATGATGTAATCAAATTGGAGACTTCTGCCGGAGTGACTGATAGTGCTGCTCAGCTCCAGTTGAGGTCAATTGACCAATATTTTCTCAGAAGGTTGTTAGCCACTGAACTTGATTCATCCGATTCAGTAAAAAACTCTCAACAGGCAGAAACATTATTCAATTTGATAGAGGAAAACTTTGCATCTAAAGACGATTTCAGACTGTTAGAGAAACTGTTAGTGGATTTCTTCCATTTTGAGCATACAAGCCTGGTTGAAAGAATTATGAAAAATCTTCCTGAGATCTACTATGGTATAAAGTTAAGCTCTGTTCTGGAAGAGGAGGTCAAAGCTGAGATTTTCAATGAAATGAAACGCAAGGGGTATCAGCACTTAATTGATCAATACATACTTGGAATGAGCCCAGAGAAGTCCATAAAAAGGTCACTTTCAACAGAGTCCTTGGATCAGGGGTCTTCAAAGAGACAAAAGGTAGTTGGTAATTCTGAATCAAGAAAACCACGTATTGTGGATTTGGATTCATTAGTTTTTGACGAAGGCTCTCATTTAAGAACATCATCAACACTTAAATTGCCACCAGGAGCATTTAAACTTCCAAAAAAATATGAAGAAATTCACATTCCTGCTCCGGAACCCCCAAAATTTGAAAAAGATGAACGTTTGATTCCAATATCGGAACTTCCTGAATGGATGCAGGGGGTCTTTCCTTCAGCAGAGACCTCAACATTGAACAGAATACAATCAAAAGTATATCCAGCAGCTTTTGAATCGGACGAAAATATATTGATGTGTGCTCCTACTGGGGCAGGTAAAACCAATGTTGCAATGCTTACAGTTTTGAGAGCTTTGTCAAAGTTCAGAAATGAACAAAGTTCAGAATTTGACTTGGATGCTTTTAAAATTGTTTATATTGCACCTTTAAAAGCCTTGGTTCAAGAACAGGTAAGAGAATTCCAAAGGAGACTTCTGCCATTTGGAATTTCGGTCAGTGAATTAACCGGTGACTCTAACTTGACAAAACTGCAAATATCCTCAACTCAAATTTTAGTAACGACCCCAGAAAAGTGGGATGTGATCACCAGAAAGATGTCTGATATTTCTTACGTTAATCTTGTCAGGCTTATTATCATTGACGAAATTCATTTGTTACACGATGAAAGAGGTCCAGTTTTGGAGAGTATTGTTTCTAGAACTTTAAGAAGTGTTGACTCTGGAGACAATGAACTGGTCAGATTAGTTGGTCTTTCTGCAACCTTACCAAATTATCATGATGTAGCCACTTTCTTGCATGTGAAGGATAATGGGCTATTTTATTTTGATAGTACATATAGACCATGTCCACTAGCTCAACAATATATTGGAATAAATGAAAAGAGAGCTCTTAAGAGATACCAGGCAATGAATGAAGTTTGTTATGATAAACTATTAGAAAATGTTTCCAAGGGCCATCAAGTTATAGTATTTGTCCATTCAAGAAAAGAGACATTCAAGACAGCCAAATGGATAAGGGACAAGATGTTAGAGAATGGGGAATTGAATAAAATGGTGAAGTCTGACTCAGCCTCTGTCGAGATTCTCAAAGAGGAGTCGCAAGGCTGCAAAGATACAGGATTGAAGGATTTGTTAACCACAGGATTTGCTATTCATCATGCCGGTTTGTCAAGAGATGATAGATCAAAATCCGAGGACTTATTTGCTGAAGGTTATGTTCAAGTCTTGATATCAACCGCAACTTTAGCATGGGGTGTTAATTTACCTGCTCACACGGTCATTATTAAAGGGACAAATGTATACTCACCTGAGAAGGGTGCTTGGGTGGAGTTATCTCCCCAGGATATTTTGCAAATGCTCGGTAGGGCTGGAAGACCTAGATACGACAAAAGTGGTGAAGGTATCATTATAACTTCACAGGATGAAATTCAATACTATTTGGCAATATTGAATCAACAGTTACCAATTGAATCACAGTTAATGCTGAAATTGGTTGACAATATCAATGCTGAAGTTGTCTTAGGATCGGTAACCTCGCTTTCAGATGCTGTTAATTGGCTTGCATACACTTACTTGTACGTGAGAATGCTCAGATCTCCTGCCTTATACCTTGTAGGAGAGGGCTACCAAGATGATACCAAACTACGTTATCGAAGAACAGATTTGGCACATTCAGCCTTGACAATCTTAAACAAAAATTTGCTCGTAAAGTATGATCCAGAAACTGGCTCCGTGGCTTCCACTGATTTGGGAAGAATTGCATCGCATTTTTATATCAATTACGAGTCCATGTATCTATATAACAAACAGTTGAAGAAATACTCCTCGTCCCTTGATATTTTGAAAATCTTTTCGCAATCTGGGGAATTCAAGTACATTCCAGTTAGAGAGGAAGAGAAAGTTGAGGTCAATAAACTTCTCGAAAATGCCCCAATACCAGTGAAGGAGACACCCGATGATCCTTTGGCAAAGATAAGCGTCTTGCTTCAGTCTTACATATCTAGATTACAATTGGATGGATTTGCTTTAATGTCTGATATGGTTTATGTCACACAATCGGCAGGAAGATTGATTAGAGCTTTACATGAAATTGCCTTGAAAAAGCAATGGGCACTGACAGCAAAGCTAACATTGGATTTTTGCAAGATGATTGAAAAGAGAATGTGGTTACCGAATTCCCCTTTTAGACAGTTTCCTAATGTTCCTTCAGAGATTGTTAAGAAAACAGAAAGCTCCCAAATGCCATGGTCTCATTATTTTAATTTATCTGATGCTGCAGAAATGTCTCAAGCTATTAGATCCGAAAAATATGGAAAAACAGCATATGATTTGTTACAACGCTTTCCAAGATTATTAGTTAATGCTAATTACCAACCAATAACTTCCACTTTATTAAGAGTGGAACTTGAGATATTGCCTCAGTGGATTTGGGACACTAAAATTCACGGAGCTGCTGAAAGTTTCAAGATAATGGTTGAAGATTGTGATGGTGAAATGATTCTTTTCACTGATTCATTCTTGGTAAGAAAAAATTATATCAACCAGGAACATTTAGTCGATTTTACTGTGCCTGTTACGGACCCTGTACAACCAAACTATTTTGTTTCACTCATTAGTGACAAGTGGTTACATTGCGAGACAAAAGTTCCACTTGTTTTCTCTAAGATGAAATTACCAAGAAAATTTCCTGCACCAACTCCAGTGATAAATATGCATCCTATTCCAGTTTCTGATTTGCACCAGAAAGAGTTTGAGAATTGTTTCGAGTTTTCAGAGTTCAACAAACTTCAAACTCAAGCTTTCCATTCATTATACCACTCAGATGAAAATATCTTTTTCGGTGCATCAAAGGGCTCTGGAAAGACAACTTGTGCTGAAATTGCGTTACTCAATCATTGGAGAGAAGAAAAGGGGCGTGCAGTCTACATCTGCTCAACTTCAGAAAATATTGAATCTTTGCTAATAGCTTGGAGAAATAAGTTTTCCTCAATCGGAGGTGGAAAACAAATCAATAAACTTGTTGGGGAACTAAAACAAGATTTGGCATTATTGGAACAAAGTCATTTAATTTTGGCAACTCCTCAACAATTTGACATTATATCCCGTCGTTGGAAAGCCCGTAAATCTGTTCAATCAATAGAACTATTTATAGCAGATGATTGTCACACTATCGGAAATGGATTAGAAGGAAGTATTTATGAAGTTGTTATTGCACGGATGAGGTTTATTTCAGTCCAAATACAAAAACACATAAGAATTGTTGCTCTCTCAGCTTCTTTAGCCAATGGTAAAGATTTTGGGGAGTGGATTGGCGTTTCAAAAAGTAACTCATTCAATTTTGGTTCCAAAGAAAGAATAAATCCGTTAGAAGTTCATATTCAATCATTTTCCATAAATCATAATCCTTCAATGATATTAGCTATGATAAAACCTGCATTTAATGTTCTGAAATCAGCTACATCAAACGGTAAGACTACAATAGTGTTTGTTCCTACTAGAAAACATTGTGTTGAAGTGGGCTTTGACTTTATCAAACATGCCAATAATGAAGAAATTGAATTTTTGAATGCTGACATTTCTTCTTTGGGCTCTTATTTGAAAAGGGTTAAGGATCTCAAATTACGTGAAGCTTTGGCAAACGGAATAGGATTCTACTATAAAGATATGTATGCAGGTGACCGTTCTATTGTTGACAAATTGTATGATGCAGGGGCTTTGTCTGTGTTGTTTGCTACAAGAGAGACTTGTTGGTATTGTCCAACATCGAGCTCTGTTGTTGTCCTCAGCACTCAAACATTTGAAGGTAAAGAACACCGCTATGCTGATTACCCAATAAATGAGCTTCTTGAGATGATCGGATGTGCATCCGATGGAGATGAAGCTGCTTATGTCGCAATTTTGACTAACTCCGCCAAGAAGGACTACTATAAGAAATTCATCAGTGAGTCATTACCTCTTGAAAGTCATTTGAACATATTTTTGCATGATGTTTTGGTTAATGAAATCAGCACTGGCATTGTCACCTCTAAGCAATCATGTGTTGACTGGTTGACCTATTCATACTTCTATAGAAGACTCCAAATGAATCCTAGCTTCTACGGACTGAGTAATACTTCTCACGTCGGTTTAAGTGAATACTTGTCTGAATTGGTTGAAACAACTATAAATGACTTGACAGAAGCCAAATTGATCGAAGAAGAAGAAACTGAGGAGGATGAAGATGAGGAAGATACCATTTCACCTTTGAATGGTGCTTTAATTGCAAGTCACTACAACATTTCCTTCGTTACTATGCAAACTTTTACCGCTTCACTCTCAAGTAAGACTAAATTGAAAGGTCTCTTGGAGATTATTGCAGCTGCTATCGAGTATGAAGAAATTCAAATTAGACCTCACGAAACTGAGATTTTATCTAAGATTTACAACAGACTCCCTATTAAGGCATCCAATGCGGATTATGAATCTCCGCATTTTAAGGCTTTCATCTTGTTACAGGCACACTTTTCACGTATGAGTTTACCTCAAGACTTGGCTTCTGATCAAAAGCAAGTTTTGAAACTTGTGTTGAACTTCTTAAATGCAGCTATTGACATTCTCTCAACTGAAGGTTACTTGAATGCTGTAAGTGCAATGGATTTATCACAAATGATAGTCCAGGCTGTCTGGGATAAAGATAGTCCATTGAAACAAGTTCCGTTTTTCAATGAGGAAATTATTACTAGATGCAGTAAGTTGAATGTGGAAACTGTGTATGATATCATGTCGTTAGAAGATGAAGAAAGAGATCAAACATTAAATTTGAGTCAAAAGGAAATGAACAAGGTGGCAGAGTTTGTTAATAGTTATCCAAATGTCGATATCAGCTATCAAATTGATCTTTCTCAACCTATGTTAGCCAACAAAGACAAGGAGATTAGCATTCAAATCAATAGAGATGAAGATATGGATGATTTAACAGTCGTGGCCCCATTCTATCCTATGAAGAAAATGGAGAACTGGTGGATAGCTATTGGAGAACTGAACACTAGGCAGTTATATGCAATTAAGAAGACCACTATTTCAAAAGAGAGTCAAACTATAAATATGAGCTTTTCAATTCCTCAGCCTGGGCTTCATAAATTGTCAGTCTGGTGTATTTGTGACTCATATGTTGATGCTGATAAAGAAATCAACTTTGAACTTGATGTTCAAGAAGGTGACGAAGAATTGGAAGAGTGATAATCAAATTTCAAACCACTTAGCTAGTTTAATTAAATTGTGTATTATAGTGAAATATCTTTGTAGTGTTTTCCTTCTCAAAAGAATTTCTAGATTTTTATTTTTTTCTTATTTTTTATATTTTGTTTGATATATTTTTCAAGTTACAAAATTTGCCTCTAGAGAAGAACTGACTTCGTCTCCAAGCAGGACTATTTCCATTTTTGACAAAGAAGAGTAGGGCAAAACAATGAAGTAAGTAATGATACATATTTTTGACTGCTAGATCATCTTGCAATACTAACTGATACAGATTTTTCATTGATGATTTACCAGTCATCTTCCCGTATCCTCGAATATACCCTGAGCAATATGCTTATATGTCAGATATTAAAAAGACATTGGATGTTGGTGGGAACTGTATATTGGAAATGCCTTCGGGTACCGGAAAGACGGTTTCATTATTGTCTTTAACTGTTGCATATCAAATGTTCTATCCGGAACATCGAAAGATTATTTATTGTTCCCGTACAATGTCTGAAATTGAAAAAGCATTGATCGAGTTGCACTCTTTGATGGAATATAGGTCCAAAGAATTAGGTTATGTTGAAGATTTCAGAGGCTTAGGGTTGACTTCCCGTAAGAATTTGTGCTTACATCCTACTGTTTCTAAAGAAAGAAAAGGTGTGGTAGTAGATGAAAAGTGCAGAAGGATGACAAATGGTCAGATTAAAAGTAAGATAGAAGCTGGAGAGCCTACTGATATTGAGTTATGTTCGTTTCACGAAAAATTATATGAAAAAGATCCTCAAAACTTGGTTCCACCAGGTGTCTACTCTTTTGATGCCTTATTGAAATACTGTCAGAAAGAAGGTACATGCCCATATTTTACTGTTCGTCGTATGATGCCTTTTTGTAACATCATTATTTATTCATATCACTATTTATTGGATCCAAAAATTGCAGAAAGAGTATCGAAAGAGCTTTCAAAAGATAGTATTGTTATATTTGACGAGGCGCACAATATTGATAACGTATGTATAGAGTCATTGTCATTGGATTTGAACGAGGATATTTTGAAAAGAGCTTCGAGAGGTGCATCTAGTTTGAGCAAGAGAATAGAAGAAGTCAAGAGAACCGATAGCAAAAAATTGCAAGACGAATATGAGAAATTAGTAGAAGGACTTCGAGAAGCAGAAATCGCTAGAGACGAAGAAATGTTCATGAGCAATCCAATATTGCCAGATGACTTGTTAGATGAAGCCATTCCTGGAAACATACGTAGAGCTGAACATTTTGTGTCTTTTTTGAAAAGATTTATCGAATATTTAAAGACCAGAATGAAGGTTTTGCATGTCATTTCAGAGACACCCACTTCATTTCTTCAACATTTGAAGCAGTTGACTTTTATTGAAAGGAAACCGTTGAGATTTTGTTCCGAGAGATTAGCATTGTTGGTAAGAACATTGGAAGTAGAAGAAATTGAAGATTTTATGTCATTGAAAGATATTGCCACTTTTGCTACATTAGTTTCAACATATGAGTCTGGGTTTCAGTTAATACTTGAACCTTATGAAACAGAGAATGCAACAGTGCCGAACCCTATATTACGTTTCACTTGCTTGGATGCTTCCATTGCAATAAAACCGGTTTTTGATAGATTTTCATCTGTTATTATAACATCTGGTACCATTTCTCCTTTAGATATGTACCCTCGAATGCTTAACTTCGAAACGGTTGTTCAAGAATCTTATACCATGACATTGGCTAGAAGATCTTTCTTGCCAATGATTGTCACGAAAGGGTCTGATCAAGTGGCTATATCGTCTCGTTTTGAAATTAGAAACGATCCAAGTGTTGTTAGGAATTATGGTACTTTATTAATTGAATTCTCCAAGATCACTCCTGATGGTATGGTTGTGTTCTTTCCGTCATATCTTTATATGGAGAGTATAATTTCGGCATGGCAAACTATGGGTATTTTGGACGAAGTTTGGAAATATAAGTTGATCTTGGTTGAAACACCCGATGCACAAGAAACTGCTTTGGCTTTGGAAACTTACAGAACTGCATGTTCAAATGGAAGAGGAGCTATCTTACTTTCAGTTGCAAGAGGAAAAGTTTCGGAAGGTATCGATTTTGATCATCATTATGGGAGAACAGTATTAATGATAGGAATCCCATTCCAATACACAGAATCAAGAATCTTGAAAGCAAGGTTAGAATTTTTGAGGGACAACTACCAGATCCGTGAGAATGATTTTTTATCTTTCGATGCAATGAGACATGCAGCTCAATGTTTAGGAAGAGTCTTGAGAGGTAAAGATGATTACGGAGTCATGGTTTTAGCAGACCGTAGATTTTCGAGAAAGAAAAATCAGCTTCCAAAATGGATTGCTCAAGCTTTGTCTGATGCTGATATCAATTTGTCCACAGATATGGCTATAGCAAATGCTAAAAAATTCTTGCGTACTTTGGCACAACCTTCAGATGCAGCTGATCAAAAAGGTGTTTCCGTGTGGGATATTGACGATTTGAAAGCGTATCAACTGGAGCAAAGTCTGTTCGATGTTGACCTGTTTGATGAAGATGGAGATATGCCCATGTTGACTGCAGAGGAAGAGGCAGCATTAAATAAGTTGTGATATATAGAAGTAATATTATGCCGTCGGCCATATTATATATAAAGAAGTAATAAAAAAAACTAACAGTTGCAGTAACACACATTAACCTTCCGACACTTTTCTCAGAAGAGAGCCAACCTGGTGTAATCCAACTCGCCTTCGCCACGGGTAGTGAACTGTGCTGGATTGCTCCCCTTCAGTGATACTACTACTCATTGCTGGGGTCAATAAGCTAGACTACTCATAGCCATTGGAACCCCGACCGCAGGAATCGAACTGGACACCAAAATGTTGTAAATGTCAGAAAGAAGAAATGTTGCGCGAACGCTACTACCACTTCTGCTAAAGGCCTTAACAGCAGGATTTTTTGCAAAAAAACTGATATATACCTTTCTGATAATTTCCATATTAGGCATGTAGGGGCTGTGTCTAATTTCGATGCATTTGAAGGTAATTCTGGCATTCGTGAGAATGAAATATAGAATAAGCTAAGTCTAGGGATTAAAAATCTCTAGTTTTTACTATTTACACAATCCTCTGAATGAATGATTGCAAAATATGGAAAATTCACGATGTTAATTAATTGAATATTTATACAAAGAGGTCAAATCAAGCACTGAACTTTTTATGCACCAAGTTTAATAATTTTGGGAATATGATATCAGAGGTCTCTCCAGAAACTGTTGCTAACACACCTTGCTCATTGTAAAACTCTTTTAAAGGCTCAATTTCTTTATGATATGAGTTTAAACGTTGTTTAAAGACCTCACGATTATCGTCAGCACGTTTAGTCAATGGCTCACCGGTTATGTCATCTTTACCCAGAACTTTTGGAGGGTTATACTGTAAGTTATAAACTCTTCCTGATGGAACATGCTGTTTTTAAACCATGTTAGTAATTTTTCTCTTCTTATTTGCAGTACGGTTTTGAAAATTTTAAAAAAACTCACAATCCAACGATTCTCGATTCTACCAAGAATGACTTCTTCTGGTACATCCAATTCTACAACTAAGTTGATCTTTGCATTATTGTCTGCTAATCTCTTGTCAAGCAGAAAAGCTTGATTCAATGTTCTTGGGAACCCATCAAGAAGCCATGTAGAGCTGGGAGTCAACCACTCTTTCTTAGATAAATTGTTATACACGATATCAACCATCAATTTATCTGGCAATAATTCTCCCTTGGATATAAATGAAGAAGCGACATTTCCGATCTCCGTCTTTGATTGTATTTCAAGTCTCAATAAATCCCCAGACGAGAGAGAATTCAATGAGGGTATCAGCTTCAACAACCTTGCGGTCTGGGTACCTTTTCCTGCACCTGGGGCTCCCAAAAGTAACAACCTCAATGGACGAGAAAGTAACATCGTATAGCTCGGATGTACTTCTCTTTTATATTCTTTCTAGCTTCTTTTTTATCGAATTTTTTTTTTTTTTTTCTTTCGAGTTTTCAAGAAGTTATGATCGCTTGGAAGGGGGTACTTGGTTATTTATCTGACAAGTTTGATACTCCACAAAAAAGAATTGAAAGTAAAGTAATCAAGGCGTAGACCAATATTCTCAATTTCTATAGTCATAAACGTCATGAAATACATGGTATTACAAAATTTTGGCTCTTTATTAAGGAATCTCAATCTTCTATCACTTTATAAGTATCCAAAACAGCTTTGTAGCTACTGATGTGCCAAAAGTCAGGAGCATTTAAGAAACACACCCCTGAACAAACAGAACTCTAATTCGTATAGAGATAGTGTGCAGGATTTCTTGATCCCTCTTAAGTCCCCAATCCTACTTGGCCTCCACTTCAGGAAGACGGTTCAAATGGACACCTAGTACTACTTCACATTAGATAGTTTCCCAACTTTTCTTTTGAGACAGCAACAGGAACATTACATCGAGAAAATTATAGCTGAGTAATGATTTAGATTCTATAACATTATTTATATATCTCATAGAATTTTTTTGGAAAAGAAAAATATTATCAATGAGATCTATTGAGTATCATCTCTCATTGATAAGGAACTGAAAACCAGAGAAATAAAAAAAGAAAATTGGAGATCGCGTCAGTTGTGATCTATCTATATGATATCATCAGCAGCATCATTACTTATAAAGCCTCCCTCACTTTGCATATTTTCTGGTAATCCAAAACTAGGGATAAATTCCAAAACTGTAAAACCAACACCAACGAAGATCACAAGAAGTCCAAGAATTGCTCGGAAAACGGTTTGAGAGATCAAGATACCCAAGAAAATGTAGAATATTCCTCTACCAATGAATGAGAATAAGAATGAAAAATATCTGTAAGTAGCTGGAGGCACTTTAAATTCCAAATATGCGATCAAAGCTCCCGAGGCTAAAATGAAAATCGATAATAAAGTTGCCTGAATGCCAAAAATGAAAATTTGTGTTAATCCAAGTAATGCCTAATCTCTGTTAGTCACTTTGCACTTTAAAAAAAATATCTTATATACTTACTGTGGCACCACCAACGAATAAGTTCAGAATTTTGAACAAGCCTGAGTAGTCATGTCCACCTTCATCCAAGCCAAAATCCATTTTGCTGAGATTGATTTATTCTATATCTTGAGTTGTGATTTGTTACAATTCAATTGCCAATCAACGAAAATATATGTGTTCTTTTTAATGAAATAAGAACGAATTTTTATTTTTCCTACATCTGGAAAAAATCCGGGGCTGTATTGTTATGATGTCAAAAATAGAAATCTTTACAGACTAGATCTAGTTAAGAACTAACAACAATTTATTTATATATATATTGATTTATTGTAATTGAAACCATACACAAATATTTAAATCAAGATTTAGAGATCTTTTGAGATTAAAAAAAGCCAAAAAAAGGGTACAAAAAAAAAAAAATAACGGCAAATAAAAACTTGGTGAAATTCTGGGTAAAGATTAACAAGATAATATAATAGTAAACTCGAAAGATATAAAAAGAATACAAAACAACTTCAACCAAATTTATATAAAGAAATAAAGGTAGTTAAAAGACAAAACTAAAAAAAAAAAAGGAGATGGAAAGATCAAAAAAGATTCAAACAATGAAAAAATATAAGTATAGCATTTCAAAGAACTCAATTTATCTATTCTTCTTCTTCTTTTGTAGCAGCTTCTTCACCTTCACCGGTTGATGTCCAAAGTGTCAAGTTATCCCTCAACAATTGCATGATAAGAGTAGAATCTTTGTAACTTTCTTCTGATAAGGTATCTAATTCAGCAATAGCATCATCAAAAGCTTGCTTAGCCAAGTGACAAGCTTTGTCAGGAGAATTCAAAATTTCATAGTAGAAGACACTGAAGTTCAAGGCTAAACCTAATCTAATTGGGTGAGTTGGGGCTAATTCTGTGACAGCAACATCTGATGCAGATTTGTAAGCTTCCAAAGATAAATCAGAGGCTTCCTTTCTCTTATCACCGGCAGCAAATTCAGCCAAGTAACGGTGGTAATCACCTTTCATCTTGTAGTAGAAAACTTTAGATTCACCAGTTTGAGCTGTTGGGATCAAATGTTCAGTTAAAACATTCAAGATATCTTCACAGATCTTTGATAATTCAGTTTCAATCTTTGAACGGTAATCTCTGATTAAACCAACTTGACTTTCGTTACCTTTGGCTTCTTCCTTTTGTTCGATTGAAGAAACAATTCTCCATGAAGCTCTACGAGCACCAATTACGTTCTTGTAGGCAACTGACAACAAGTTTCTTTCTTCAACAGACAATTCTTGGCCTGATGAAGCAACGGTCTTCATGTTTTCAACCATTTCTTCGTAACGTTCAGCTTGTTCAGCTAATTTAGCTAAATAGACGGAATATTCACGTGAAATTGACATCTCTGTTATAAATAGATATTTGTTAGTATTTTGCTATTTGCTTCTTGTGAATATCTGTCTTCGTCTAGTCTTAAAATGTAAATATTAATTTTTTGATGTTTGATGGAACTTGGTATTGATTAATTGAATTAATTGCTTAGTATGCTTCCTGAGTTTCCTTTTTCCTTTCAGGACTCCATCTGGTTTCGATCGCCACTTTAGCAATTAAAAAAAAAAAAAAGAACACAAAAAAAAAAAAAAAAACATTGACAAAAAGTCGTTGATTTTTGCTTAATTTCTGTTGGCTCCGGCAACAGATCAACAGACAAAAAATAAAAAAAATGGTCAAAAACAAACGACAAAATCACCACACGTAAAACAAAAAAAAAAAGAGAAGGCAGTGAAAGACAGCTAACTACTGACTTGCTAATACTATAACGAGATCCAATTGATTTGTAAATCGATACAGCATCATAAATGGTGTAATAAGTAGTTAAGACTCTCTATCTGTACTCTGTAATTAGAAATTATATAATAATGAATGATTTAAGATGTGATTTTTTGTCGAATTTTTAAACAAAACAAAAGGCAAGCTTTAAAAAAAATGATCCAACAAAGCTTGATAAATTGTAATTGCAAAAGGGCTCCTCGATTTATTTATTAAACCGGTGAATAATTAAAATAAAATTAATGAATTGATTGATTGATTGATTGATATCGTATCATATATATTTATATGAGCTATCCTTTTAATCATTAATTGATCGTTGAATTTTTCTTTTATTTCAAAATTAAATTTGACACAAGGGCCTAAACAATGAATATCACATTTGAAATAACTAGACTAGACACAGAATTCATTTAAACATGGAAATACTTACTTGTATATTTTTGTAGTAAGTTTGTATATGATTGTTTCTAAGTTGGAAGAAATAAATATTAAGTATTAACAATTTTTATTTTAAATAAATTTTGTTTATTTTTGTTAATTTTCCTTTTTCCTTCTGAATTCACCATTTTTTTTATTACTTGTTACCAATTTGGTTTTGGCTTATTTTTTTTCTTTGGAGAGGCCCGTCGTCGTCAGAGAGAAAAAAAAAAATTTTCTTCTCCAACCGTTTCTCCCTTTCCTCCTTTTTTTGCCTTGTGAATTTCTTCTCCTACCACGGAAGAGCCATTTTATTTACTTGCCGGTCTCCCTTCTGCCTGTTTTTCTCCCATATACTTGCTCTTGTCCCTTGCTGAAGCCATAGAATTAACCTTACAAATAGATCTTGTGAAAGCTATTATCTATGTGTTAAGGTTGGCATGCGTATGGCCCCTGTTATTATTTTTGTGTTATTTTTTAGCTTACAAAAAAAAGTGTAGTAATTCTTAAACAGATATTTAAACAAAAATTACCCGGCTATATGTGAAAAAAGCTTCTATATAATATCATCTAATCAACTTGCATGTTTTCGACAGTTTGTCTGTCGTTAATTTTGAATTTGAAAGGCTGTATCTCTCTGATTTTGATACCAAATCTCTTATCTTCAGTTAAGTTGACCAATTGAACTATACTGTCTTTGTATTCTCCGGTTAATTCGTATGCACTGTGAACCCAACTTGGCTTAGAGATCTTTGAACCTCCAGTCAATCTTAATACTTCATTGTTATCTGAGTTCAAAGCAATTGTTGTAACTTCTTTAGCAACAGGAATGAACTTAGATTTTTTTAACATTGATTTAATTTTCAATGAAGTCAAACCTAATCTTGGTAATGGAATTTCTAAACCAGGTAAAGTTGGTTTCTCAGAATCGTAACCAATTGGACCAGTTGGATTTGCAGAGTTCAATATGACTGGTAATGGGATGAATCTGGTAATTTGAATTGGTCTCGATACACATAATCTTCTATTGCTTAATTCTGATAATCCTAATCTTGCTTGCTTAATGTCATTTAAGATTTTTATTAATTGCTCTTCTGAAGATTCACTTGAATCAGAAGAGATTGGGAAGGATTTGGAAGTATGAGCTAACTTGAATGGGAAAACTGATAAATCTTTGTCAATTTTATTAATCAATTGTTTTGAAGCTCTTAATTTCAATTGGTATTGAACTGCATAATCTCTAACATAAATTGAAGGTTTTGAATGGAATGAAGATTCATCATTATTTGTTCCAGTATAATTATCAATAGTTTGTAAAGTTACTAAACCTGGTTCATTTATATCAGATGTTGGTGCCATTCTAATATCAATCATATAAACTTCACCTGGAGTTATGATAAACTCATCGGTTGGAATAGCAGTAGAAGTGTTGGCATTTGAAGTCTTACTTTTGTCAACGGTGATTAAATCTGTGGATGAATTCAACTTGTTTGATTTTTTTAATAATTTCAATTCTTGATCAGATTCAGACCAAGCAACACCTTTATAATCTCTTTCTGCAACAATACCTTCTGATTGACCAGCCAAAAATCTTCTAACTCTTCTTACTCTTGATCCTGGAGCAACAATACAGTTGTAAGATTCAGCAATGCAGTCAACCAAGTTTCTTATTTGTGAACCGGTAACGGTGTTATTAGAAGTATTCAATTGAGCTGGTAATTTCTCTGGAGTCAAAGAGGCACCTAATAAGGCAACAACAGCTTCTGTAGCAACATGAGCAGCACAAATAGCATCAGCTTTTGAACCTAATAATGGACCAGTTGGTTTCAGTTCTTCACCTCCTGGTGGATAAATAACCAATGTATGAGAAAGGTTTGAGGTATAACCATCAATATGACAACCCAATGAGATAGTAACAATATCACCTGGTTTGAAAAAACAGTTTGATTCATCACCTAATTCTGGAGAGAATCCACTGACAATATCATTTAATTCAATAGTAACTGGTTGTGCAATACCTCTTTCTCTTACTGCTGATGGACCTTTCTTGTAAACATTTTGCAAAGAGCTGGCAATGTAACTGTCTCCCATAATACATAACTCTGATACTGAAATTGGATCTCTTTTACCCAAATGATATGAATCGTTGATCAAAGAAGTCAAATATTGAAGACATGTTTGAGAAACTTGACCTGCTAATCTATATTTTTCTATAACAGTTTCGTTTAATACATTTCTATCTTTTAACAAGATATCAGAATCTTCTGGACGCACAGCAAGTTCCATAATAAAATAACTTCGATAAATCTATCAATAATATGAGTTCACTGAATTCTATATCCTGTGTTGAAGTGAATCAATAATAGATATATCCCAAAATTTTTCACTTCATAAAAAAAAAAAAAAAAAAATTTTTTTTAAGAAAATTTTCTTGTGCATAATTTTTTTTTCCCCTTCTCTAGTAAAAGAATTTCCACCAGTGCGATGAGGTCGATACTTGGAAAGATAATAAACTACATAAACTCATTTACTGCTATGAAAATACAGCTTTTTCAGAGCTGGCCCCTCTCTCAATCTTGTATGAATATTTGAAAACTCTTCTCTTGACAATGGTGCCTTCTTCTAAGAAGAAAATTAAGACTATTTTTACTAAAATAATTATTTTTAGTTTTTCTATATGTTCATGAGATCAAAAAAATCACTCAAACCAGTTTCAGTTTGAGCTGATTTTCAAGACTGGGATAATGACATAGCAAAATCAATATGACATTAGCATTAAATCTTGACAAGATGATTCAAAAAAATAATCGACAACAGCAGGATTCGAACCTGCGCGGGCAGAGCCCAAAAGATTTCTAATCTTTCGCCTTAACCACTCGGCCACGTTGCCTCTTATGAGTGATTTTATGACTTTGGGTAAAAATACGTACTTAAAATTTTTAAAACTCGATTTAGGGAGAATTATGAGCTTTTGAAAGGTTTTTATATCTCATTAGGCATCTATCTTGAGACTGCTGATGTCTTTATACTAAATTTAGAAATTAATCAAGAGAAATGCATTATTTGTCGATATAAAAATACCATTCAGATCTTATTTTGAAGATAGGAAGTGAGTCTGTCAATTTAATAAGGTTATCTGCATATTATAAAAGACTTTTTGTACAAGTTCTCAATGATTTGCTGATATAAAATATAAATATAAAAAAATATAATGGTTTTGGATCCCTCCCCTTTCTTTGATTATATAATTTGAAAATCGAAAGAGCTACACTTGGTAACTTAACTTTTGAAGAAAACACAAAGTGAGTTACTGAAAGAGAAGTTTACCAACCAAGTCTATTAGACTAATAAATCATGTTCTTTTTGGTAATCTGTTTGAGGATCCCTCTTCAAGCGAAACGACTCAGGAAAGCTAAAAAAAAAAAATCATCGAAAAAACAAAAAAAAAAAAAAAACGTATTTATTTCCTTGACACCAAAAGTCATAAAACATCAGAGAAACAATTACTGTAAAGTACAATTAGCCTTAAGCATCACAATGTCAGAAACTTCAGATGTTAAAGAAATTGAACAAATCCAATCCCCTGAAAATAGTTCTTTAGAAGAGCCAGAAACACTTTCAAGAGATGAATTACTCGATCATGTTTTGAAGACTAAGAATCAAATTGAATACTTAGCAAACAATATAAGTAAAATCCAAAAGTCATGCAACAAGTTGAAATCAGAGAATGCTTATTTACAAGATTATGTTGGTAGTTTGATGTCCAGTGGGTTGGTTGATAAAAAATAAGGGTATTTGTGTTTTTAGCTGAGAAAAAAAAAACCAGTTTTGTGGAAAATAAAAATTACAAGTCGCTTGTGAAAATCAAATTCAATCACTTTACGACTTTATCTCAAAGGTGGCATAGGGTTACAATAAATATATCAAGCCTTTAACTGTTAGAATTCTTATTATCGACAATGGGAGATGAAGTATATATATACGAGCATTTGGGAAATGAGAACATTGATAATAACGCCAAGTTGAGAGAATTCAAGTCATTAAATGGCAACAACAGTGTTGATCAGCTAAAAGAAACAAAACGTTCAAGATCTCAAAGACTTGTAACTCCGGGCTCTTTTAAACTACGCGATGATGAGAGACTTTTGGAAAGAGCCATGAGTCGAAGTTCATCTAAAAACGCTAACAATTCCAATGATTGTGAGTAGTTACCCTTTTTCTGAACGTTATTGATCAATTTTCTAACGGCCTATTTGTAGCTGTTATGTTAAAACGAGATCTTAACAGGACACCGCTTACAACTTCCAAGCTAATCATTGGACCATCGGGGCGTCCATTGAAAGACTCGTTGGAAAATCTCAGAGAAGCGAAGTATCATCAAGATCTGGAGAATCATATGGAAGATTCCGTTGAATCGAGTATTTTAAAAGATGAAGACCTCATTGACTATCCTAGTTATCCTCCTTCTCCTCGACGTTTCATTGAAGGTCAAAACCCCTCATTGATAGTTCCCGGGTTTTTCAAGTTGAATGATTTCTCAGAAATTTCATTATTGACAGGAGATGCTGATTTTGGAATGCTAATGGAAGAATCATTTTCTCCATTGAATGTTGTTAAAGTGAATTATCCTCAGTATGGAACTAAATTATTACCAGATGATGCTCCTCTAGATTTAAGCTGTCTCTTAAAAAATGAAAAACTGTTAGCAGCTCCTAATATGTCAATTGATTATCAAGAGGATGAGGAAGAAAAACTGATGATCAATATATTAAACTATGAGTTACTGGAAACACCAAAAGTACAAAAATCTAATCAGATACTTAATTTCCTTTATAGATTATTCCATTGTGGTGAGATGTCAATGACTGAAGTGTATCAAAGATATCCCTGGACTGAATTGTTACCTCAGAAAAATGGGACTGATTTTAAAAATGAAGCTAATTACACTATAAGCGATGATGATATCAAATATTCGAAAAAGGGAAGCTATAACATCGATCTGGTAAATGGTATCGAGTTGAGAGATTTTAAGACAAGAAAATAGTTATGTACGATTCTTAACAGTGATGCGAAATGAAAAGAAAACAAAAAAAAAAAGTTTCTTACCATTGGCCTATAAAATTAATCAAACTTGCCCCTGACCAAGCACCTAAACTCCTAACAATTTTAAAATCATAATTTGGTAAATTTTTTTGTAATTCCTTCGTTATAGCTGATTTCACACCTGGTAATTTGGCAATATCACCAGTAATGATAGTATTATTAAAAATCAGTTTTCTACAATCAATTGGAATATTTTTAGATAAATCATCAATAATAATATCAAAAATTGACAACTCATCAATATCACCTTGATTTTGGAATAAGAATTCTTCCAAGACAGTATACCTTTTGCTGTTAGGTATTTCCAAATTATCAAATAGTTTAAAATTTTCTCTATCTTCACTGTCATCATCAATTCTTAAGTAAAAATATTTGATCAAGTCTTCAATAAATTCGAATAAGTCGTGACTGTTGGTGAATGGTAGTACATCTAATTCATCGATTAACATTTCCAACACTTTATAATGTAAGAATTTAGCACCTCGATTTGAAGTCCTCACAAAATTTTGCAACACACGTGAATCGTATACCGGAACAACATGAACTCCATGCCAGGTGAAATCAATTATTAATGCTGTAACAATTCCTGCACTTACAAGTTGTAACAGAGGTACAGAGAAATGTGTAATTGCTTGTGGTTTAAAATTCTCCGAAATTAATGATCTGATTAGCTTATTTATTGGGGCCGGGTAGTCACTGATAGGATTTAGAAGTACTATTTGGCATTTTTCCAAAGGTATGTGGAGAACTGAGTAGAAAATCTCGTGCAAAGCACTGAATAGTATTGTTGAAATATTGGTGTTATCATTGAGAAGTATATCACTGTTGTATAACCATTGATTAGTCGAGCTATCGAGTTGCTTATACTGCAGAATTGCTTGATGTGTGGGTTTTAATGGAATTTCAATAGTATGATCTATGAAAGTTTGAGAAGAAGAAACACGAGAAGGAAGTGAATCTTGTAATTTGTTCCATTTTGTGTTATTCGTTTTGGAATGAAATATCGGTGATGCATCACCTGCTATCCCGGCATTGATATATCTTGGGGTAATTTCAAGTATCACAGTAATATCATACTTGTTTGGCTCATATTTAGAACGAGAAAGTGGCATCGCAATATTACCTTCAAAGATCTAATGAGTACCTTTTTTTTTTTTTTTTAGAATTTTTTTTTTTTTTATTTTTCTTGATTCAATTGCATTTTACAGATTTAATTGGAGTTACAAATCATTAGAAAGATAATTAAATCGTTACCAAGAAAAGTATAAAATTTTAAGAATTTCCAATTTCATGAGAAATCATTTCAGTTATCTAATGTTCAATAGCAAACGTAAAATAACATCTAGTAAAAATTATCCTTAAATAGGTAGACTAGTAATGGATATAAAAGACAAAAAACCAAGCTATAAGCCAAGTAAGATGTACGAGTAAATTGTCTAAATAAACTTCTATTGAAATGAATAATAAAGAGAAGAAAACATAATTGCTAGCATGGACTCGAAGTAGTAAGAAAGTCTTTGTAAATCAAAATAATAAATATATATTTTTAATAAATTGTTAATCAATGAAACGAACAATGATAACAACTACTACACCACTAAACTTTACAATAATTAAATCTCTTTTATCTTGGATTTAAAATTATCCATTGAAGATTAATAGTCAAGATACCCCCAAAGAAGTGCATTGACACAAGTAATGAATGAACACTTCCCTAAGAGGTAAAAAAAAGAGAACAACAGCGAAGGGTCACTACAGAAATGATCAACATACAATCATCAAATATGTAAATAATATTTAAGCGATTCAGCTAATAGCAAATCATCGGACTTTTATTTGTTTTAAGAAATAATTACCCACTACTTGATATCATTTTTTGACAGCTTTTCTCGTAAAGAGATTCACATCTTTCAACACTCTGTTTGTTGGGTTAATTTCTTGTGTGTTTTTTTTTTTTTTAAACTTTACGGTTTTGGTTGTTATTGTTTTGACGGAAACCGACCTCTATGAAGTAACTTAAAGATTAGTGTACAAGATGTGATAATTTAAAGTTCTAAGTAGCATTAAAGGGCAAATTTGTTTTTAACTAGTTGTAAAACTTGTTTTAAAAGGGTGTCAAAATGACTGCATTTATGGTAACAGAATATCGATAATAGGTCAAATTATAGGTGGTAAACGGTCTTTGAGTGTATAGATACATATACATACGTACTATTGCTAACACGGCACCTTTTTTCCTCATCTCGAGACTAATTTTCTTCCCCAGACTTTTTTTTCTTAATTTACTTATCTTGACCCGGCAGATATGGGAATACAACCTAAACAAATACAGTCAGCCGCTAAGGAAAGGGAAAAGGAAAGAGGTGGAGGCAGGCAAGGAAGGCAGATAGGCTGAAAAGAAATTTTGGCGAAAGACGCACCCCATAAAAATATAAAAAATATTAAAAAAAGAGACAACTAGGGAAATATGTGCCGTGGTTTGAAAATTGCATCACATTTAAAGTTAAATGCACTAAGGGTTATAAGAGATTTGGTTGTACTTCATAGATGGTCATCTGTTCAAAGTGAACTTGTTCTCGCTATCATGAGACGGTCTTTGTGTGTATTAATAGCTATTGTTTTGTTTTCGGTTGTAACAAACAGCAAATATGCACATGCGACAATAGATATGCGCATATTTGCTGCGTATGTATAAATATGTATGGCCCAAGCATTTTGTTGCTGCTCTTTGAGTAGTTGAGAAAACAGTGCTAATTTTTTTACAATGCCTTTAGTTTTTAGTGAGACAATCAATAGAGATTGAGTAATTACTGAAAAGTTATGGTAATTTTGCATCCTCTTTCCGTCTCCCACAACTGAACGTATCACAGTATAAAAAGACAACAAAACAAAAAAAAAAAACAAAAAAGAAATAGAAAAACAAAAAAACACGGGAACCTGCCTCTCTTAATTTTATCTAAATGATTTACGCAAGTCCATGATATTGCCTCACGGTGACGAGTATATTTCTTTTGAAAGTTTGTTTTCTTCAAGAGAAAACGATACTTTACCACTGCTGATCAAGGATGAATTAATTGAGTGGAAATGTAGAATAAACTAGAAGCATTAAAAGAGGCAAAGGAAAAGATCAAGAAGAGATGGATGGGCCCCGAACATGACTATAATTATAAAAAGAAGGTTCCGGAAGAAATTATTTACACTCTTTCTTTCGGATCTCCTTGAAAGTCATCATTATCAAGATTTATTTTTTATTTTGTATTTTTTTTTTTTTTTTTTTTTAAAAAAAGGGGCACAAGAAAAGACCAGTCAGTTTTCTTGTCTTTTGTGTTTGGTGGTAGTCTCATGTTTTTTTTTTTTTTTTATTCTTTTTTTTTGCTTTCTTTTTATGTGGTTCCTTTTACTTCCTTGATGACTAGGGGCCATCACCGTCATCACGATATTGGTGTATTAATTATCTTTGAATGCAATTCTTCTTTTCTTTTCCTTGAGAGCCTATTATATCCGGATTATTATGTAGAAATATGTTCCAGTTCCGGATTTAAAAAAGAAAGCAGATGAGGGTATGGAATAAAAATATTAAGTTATAGAACAAAAAAGAAGTCCCGTTCATATTTGACCTTTTTTTGACTTATTTTTTTTGACTTTTTTTTTTTTTTTTTTTGTGGTTTTCTTCATGCAGATTGACAACATGATCTTTTACAAGACTTTTCACAATCGTTGTTTTTTCAATTAGATTTTATAAGTCTAGATATAAATACAAATCTATTCCTCATCTTTTTTTGAAAATTGACTAGATACTTAAAAAGCTTTAAAGCTAAAACAAATCTTATTTTCATTTAAGAATCTAGATTTTTACCACAGCACTTATCCATCTGTTTGAATAATAGTACATTACATATACTTATTATTGTCTAATTCGCTTAGGTAAAGCATATATTATCATTCATCTTGTTCCCTTTCATACAAGTGGTACCATTCCAATTTTTGATCTAACAATTTTATTACATGATAAAAAGTCAAAAAGATAGTGAAAACTTTTTTGACAGCATTGATCTATTATTTTATCTCAACTTCCCATCGCACTTTAACTATTTATATTGTTGAAGCAAGAGCAAAATCAATCATATATACCATTGTTGTATAAAAGTCAGGAGTAAACAAAAACAACAGTTCCTTTTCTTTTTTGCAAACAACAAACCAAAACATCAACAACCTTAAAGTACACCGATACAACATCATCAGTTGCGAGTATTGTCTTTGTAACAATATCACCTTTTTTTCCAACAATTTAACAAGACAACTTTTAACCCATTGTGCATTTATTAAAAGAAATAAAAAAAAGGGCATCGTGAAACTTAAAAATCACTTTTCTTAAAAACAAAGATAATATATACATATAAATTGAGTTAAATCACCTTTCAAAGATATTTTTATCCACTACCCGTCAAAGAACTTCAAGCAAAGATAATTTCAGAAAGAAAAGCTGTTATCATTTCAATGACAGAGTTCAAGAATCAAGAACCCACCCAGATCCATAACACTACGAAACAACAAGAACAAGAACAACGAGAACAAGATCCTGTTCCTATCGGATTACTGCAAGTGTCTGGATTGCAAGAGGACGAAGAATTGCAAGAGGTTTTTGAAACTCATGCGGAAAATGATCCACTGTTACAGAGCCATTATTACCATCCAAGTCATCCACTGTTGAATTTACCTCCTTTCCAGCCCCAAATTCAGCCATCATTTGAACCTCCCCCACCTCCTCCAACTCATCAGCAACAGCAATCTCAGTCACAACAACAGAACTCATTACATTACTTCCAGCCTTACAGGTCCTTCTCCTTACCACATATAATGCCATCATATCATTTGATCCCACAATACTTCATCCCTTCAGTTCCAGCACCAATCCCGGCTTTGCCACCACCATCAACTCATTACCAAAGCACAGAGCTAACAAGCAGCAATATAACCAAGTCAGAACCTGTCTCATCTGTTTTTAAAAAGACATGTTACAAATGTGGTAATTTAGGACATTATGCCGAAGAGTGCGAATTTGACGAAAGACTTTGTTATAATTGCAAAAAACCTGGCCACGAGACTTCAGATTGTCCATTACCAAGATCAACTGATTTGAAACAATGTTATATATGTAGGAAAATTGGCCACTTACAATCAAATTGTCCAACAAAACTATCAAATGAGTCTTCAATTTCATCATCGTCGGCAGCTGGTTCTCAACAACAACAACAACAACAACAACAATATTTCATACAGAGACCTGCCCATCCACCTTCAATTTATTCTTACTACTATCCTAATTATGAACCGTTGGATATAGGAAGTAACAAATCATCATTGTATGGCACAGGAAATTCATTTTCCTCGGAGCCTTCATCACCTCATCCACACCAACAACAACAGCAACAACAATTTGACTTCCAACAACCTATTGCAACACCATCACAACAGGTTCGCGTATTTTTCAATCCAAATTTCATCAATCAGAGAACACTGTACTTACAAACTGCCAATCATGCATTCCACCAACGTCAGTATAGAGCTGGGTCAGCACCAATATTGAACACGAATTATGCCAATAATAGTAATATCAATACAAAATCAAAAAATCGTGGAGGAAGTGGTAGTAGTGGATCTTCAGATTTCAAATTCAGAAAACAGCCACCTCAACAACAACAAGCTCAAAAAGGACAAGTTAATATTCAATTAAACTATAAAGATGATCCAATGGATTGACCAACAAAACTCTACATGTTAATTCCATCATATGAATTCATGTTATCTAATTTTACAAAGAGAAAAACTACAAGGACAGTTAATTTAAACTCATGAGTTATTTTAATAACAGGACAAGCATATAAATTCATTTCCCATTTTTGACGTTCTCACTTAACTATGTATTCGGGACTTTTTTTCTATTTTATATTATTTCATTTATAACAAAAACACAGGTATAGGTTGGATTTTTTTTTAAAAAAAACACACACAAACAAACAACGGAAACTAACTAATAAATTATGGGGTTTTCAAGTAAGGGGGCATTCACGTTCGTCTGATTTATTTAAGGGTAATTTTTTTTTTTGTATTCATCAAAATTGTTTTACTCATACTATTTGAACTATTTATTTATTTATTTGCATTTTTTTGTTTTTCATAATACGTTTGTTAAAAACATTTGTCGATACTTAAAGTGTTGAATTGTATAGTATAATATCAGTTGTATTATTCATGATTCAGTATTTTTAATTTTACGTAAGAAACAATTTATGAGCAAAAAATTATTTTTTCTCAGTTTTTTTAAGAAAAGTCTTTTCTAGTTTTTAATTAATTAAATATAACAAACAAACAAACAAATTTCTACTTTTCATTCACATAATATAGTGTCTATCATAAGGAAATCAAGTTACAGAAAGTTATTTGTAAGAAAGCAGTTAAATAAACACCAACCGTATTGTTAAATAAGAATAATTTTAAATTTTGAAAAAAAGAAGGATGTCTACAGTTGATGATGATGGATTGATGGGTCCAGGAACCATAATCTCCGTTGATGAATTACAAAACAGTGGTATCAATGCTAGTGATATCCAAAAATTGAAAAACTCCGGTATTTGCTCCATTTCTGTAAGTTTTCATTTCACCCCTTTCTTCTTATTTTCTTCCCCTTGTTTACTAACAACACCATACTAGTCAGTATTAGCTACCACCAGAAGAAATTTGTTGAAAATAAAAGGTCTCAGTGATGGAAAAGTAGAGAAGATCAAAGAAGCAGCAAACAAGTTACAAAACTCTGGATTCATTCCTGCAACTATACAACTGGAATTAAGAAGACGTGTTATTCCCTTGAGTACAGGATCAAAAGCATTTGATGCCATGTTAGGTGGTGGTATTATGACAATGTCTATCACAGAAGTATTTGGAGAATTCAGATGTGGTAAGACTCAATTAGCTCATACATTATGTGTCACAGCTCAATTACCAAGAGTAAGTTGTTCTTTAAGCTTTTTTTTTTTTTGAAACACAAAATTAACTAACTCAAACAAATCAGGAAATTGGTGGTGGTGAAGGCAAAGTTGCATATATTGATACTGAAGGAACTTTCCGTCCTGAAAGAATTAGACAAATTGCTGAAAAATATGGGGTTGATCCTGAAACTTGTTTGTCAAATATCTCATATGTTAGGGCTTTAAATAGTGAACACCAACAGGAGTTAATCGAACAATTGGGTGTTCATTTGACTGATGGTAATTATAGGTTATTAGTTAGTGTTTGACCATTTAGCTTTTGAATACTGTGGATATTACTAACCTTTTGCCAGATTGTTGATTCCATAATGGCCAATTTCAGAGTTGATGTGAGTGTTTCATTACCATTTAATCTAATATGTAGTAATACTAACAACATGTAGTATTCTGGTCGAGGTGAGCTAGGTGAAAGGCAACAAAAGTAAGTAAATATGAATTTTTAGTATATCTGCTTGGTTTACTAACAGTATTTTGCAGGCTTAATCAACACCTTTCAAGGTTGAACAGAATTGCTGAAGAGTACAATTTGGCAGTTTTCTTAACAAATCAAGTTCAATCAGATCCTGGTGCAAGTGCTCTATTTGCTTCAGCTGATGGAAGAAAGCCGTAAGTATAAGAGAAAAGACATAACTTTTATTTTTTCTTACTAAGAATGTCTTTTTTTTTTCCCTGGCCTTACTAAATCCCTTAGGCCGGATGTCTTAAAATGAAGTGCATACTAACCTTAGATGTTTTTTTAACCAGTATTGGTGGACATGTCCTTGCTCATGCATCTCAGACTAGAATTCTCTTAAGGTAAGTATTTCAGTTTAAATT
The DNA here is from genome assembly GCA_022817945.1 of Nakazawaea ishiwadae. NCBI lineage: Eukaryota > Fungi > Ascomycota > Pichiomycetes > Alaninales > Pachysolenaceae > Nakazawaea > Nakazawaea ishiwadae. Next base: position 241,736 of record JAFLRI010000012.1, on the reverse strand, counting down.
ACAAAGAAAAAAGAGTATATTAACTTTTATCTAAAAAATCGAATAGAAAGGGAAGAGCGGAAGAAAGAGTGGCTAAATTGCAAGATAGTCCTGATATGCCAGAGAAAGAGTGTGTTTATGTTATTGGGGAGGGTGGTATCTCTGATAGTACTGGCTAAATTTTTCTTTCTATTATTTTTTTGTCTGTTTGATACTATGATGTATAATTTGAAACAAAAAAAAAAATTTTAAATCTGAGTGGTGAAAAAAAAAAAGGGAGAAAATATTGATAATTCATGCACGATCGATACAAAAAGGGTCGTACTAGAATGCTCAATTGTGTTTTTTTAAATAGAAAACTAGACAAGTTGAAAACAGAGGGAAAAAAAAGAATTAGATAAGTAATTAATTTGAAATAAAGTGAATCAATAATAGAGAAGATGGGAGCAGTACTTTCATTACCTTTGGCAATGCCGGCTATGTTGGGCTCATGGGCTTCATCATGTCTCGGGGCAGCCTGTTGTTCAGCATGTTTTTCTAATCAGAATCCTTTATCAAAGACATTTAAATCTAGTATAGCAACAAGAGTGACATATGCAATAATTTTTTTGATCAATAGTATACTATCATGGATTTCATTATCCAATATAATATTGCATAAATTGGATAATATGACTTGGGGATTATTCAAATTTAGTAATATTTACTGTGATGATGACAATAATTGTAACGGTTTTACCAATGTGCATCGTATAAACTTGTCTTTGGGTGTAGTGCATTTAATCATTGCAGCATTGATGATTGGAGTTAATTCTGCAAGTAATCCAAGAGCAGTGATACAAAATGGGTATTGGAAAACAAAGATATCTATATGGTGGTTGTTTATGTTGATCAGTTTTATGGTTCCAGATAAATTTTTCGTTATTTGGGGGAATTATTTCTCAATTATTTTCAGTACACTATTTATTGGTATTGGATTAATTTTACTTGTGGATTTTGCTCATGAATGGGCAGAGACTTGTATTGAGAAGATTGAAGAAGGTGAAATCTATTTAGGAGGTACAGATGATGATGATTCTTCCGGTACCAATACTAATTTCTGGAAAACTTTATTGATTGGAGGTACCATTTCGATGTACCTTGGAAGTTTGATCATGACGGTATTAATTTATATTTTCTTCACAAATAAAGGTTGTGGATTAAACACAGCACTGATCACAATCAATTTGATATTTGTCATTTTAGTGACAGCATTATCGGTGACACCAGTGGTACAAGATTATAATCCAAATGCAGGTTTAGCACAGCTGTCAATGTGTTGTGTGTATTGCACTTATTTGATTTTCAGTGCATGTTTAAGTGAACCAGATGACAAATTATGTAATCCATTGATCAGATCAAGGGGTACAAGAATTTCAAGTATATTAATTGGAGCCATCTTCACGTTCATAGCAGTGGCTTATACTACAACAAGAGCTGCTGGCAACTCTGCTTTTCAACATTCTACAAGTAACACCACTTATGGAAATTCTCAATACGATTCAGTGGTTGATGTTATCACTCAACAACCTTTAAGAAATGAAATGAGATTAGAAGCTATAAGACAACTGGTTGATGAAGGTACATTACCAGAAAGTGCCTTAACAGATCCAGCTTATTTTGATGATGAAGATGCTGTAGGAGAAGAGAAAATTTCAACAAAATATAATTACTTGTTATTCCATATAATTTTTTTCTTAGCAACACAGTATATTGCAGCATTGTTAACAATAAATGTTGGTGCAAGTGATGATGGATTTATACCTGTTGGAAGAACATATTTCAACACCTGGGTGAAAATTATAAGTTCATGGTGTTGTTTTATCTTGTATGGTTGGAGTTTATTGGCACCTGTATTGTTCCCAGATAGATTTTAGCATTATGTATATGATATTTACCCTACCGAATATGAAAAGGCAACAATTTTTTTTTTCTTTATTTTTTTTTAAAAAAAAACATCAACAAAATTTGATATAAAAGTTTCCAAAAAGTCTCACATTTTTTTCGTTTTTGTCTTTTTTTTGTTTCTATTCCAAATTTCGCTTTTTTGAGATACACACACACGACTTATTTGAGTTTTTTTTTTGTATTTTGTGTCCACGACTATATTAGTTCTCTATAACAACACATTATGTCAGATCCGTCATCACCATCTTCTACATCTACAGCAGCATCATATGATAAGATAAAGACACATTTCCCAAGTGCAAGGATAAAGAAATTGATGCAGAGTGATGAAGATGTGGGAAAAGTTGCCAGTGCAACACCCATTGTTGTTGGAAGAGCATTGGAATTATTTTTATGTTCATTAGTGGAGAAATCTTGTGTAGAGGCAAAGGAAAATGGGAGTAGGAGGATAACTCCAATGCATATAAAGAATGCAGTGAATAAAGCTGAAGAGTTTGATTTCTGTATCGAAGTGGTTGATAAGTATAAATAAATAAGTATATATAAATAGGAGTTATTAGTTTTGGTGTTTATCTTTGATATCGTTTCGACAGAAGAAAGGAGATGAAAAAAATAGATGTATATTAGTGTATTATTATAAATTATTATTATTATGACTTTAACGATGTATAAATTCTAAGGTAAACGGAATTCAGTTACACAGAACGGTATACCACCACCAACAACAAGACGGAATAACTTTTTGTGGGGAAAAAAACCTTTTTAATTTTTATATTTTTTGGTTCTTACTTGATTGGTTCTTGAAGTTTTTTTAAATAAAATTGTCTCATGTTGGCTATATATTTAACTAGATGGAAGTTTCCATTATTTTCTGTTAGATTATTGTATAGAATTCCATATCTGTTGTACTCTGTTTAATCTGCACTATTTCATCATAAGTTGTTTCTTTTTCCTACAAGCAGAAGAAAGCAAAAAAATTAAAATTGAGAAAAAAAAAAAAAAAGTATATAAGAAAAACAGCAAGTAATTATCCATCATATAACAAGAATTCTTCAATTGATATCATCATGGCTCCAATTAATAATAAGTCAACAACATCTTTACGTTCTAATAGATCGTTCAGCAACCCGTTCCATCTCTCCTTATCACAACTCCACCCAGAACTGGATCAACCAGTTTATTATGTAGGAGTGGATGTTGGTACCGGATCAGCCAGAGCTGCTGTTGTTGATCAGAGTGGTTCTATATTAGGGCTTGCAGAAAGACCAATTACCAGATGGGAACCAAAGCCTTCATATATTAATCAGTCTTCAACTGAAATTTGGGAAAGTATCTGTTATTGTGTCAAGACTGCCTTATCGCAATCTCATATCGATCCTGCTGCTGTAATGGGTATTGGGTTTGATGCCACTTGTTCTTTAGTGTGTATCAATGAGAAAACCGATGAACCTGTTCCGGTAGGTCCAGACTGGTATTCCAAAGAACAAAATATCTTACTTTGGATGGATCATAGAGCTGAAGAAGAAACTAAAGTCATCAATGCGACAAATGACAAATGTTTGAAATATGTCGGTGGGCAAATGTCCATTGAGATGGAATTGCCAAAGATGAAATGGTTAAAACATAACATGCCAAAGGACCCATTCGGTAAGAGCTTATTTGATGAATGCAAATTTTACGATTTACTGGATTACTTAACTCATAGAGCAACAGAAAAGGAAACAAGATCATTCTGCTCTGTTGTTTGTAAACAAGGTTTTGTTCCAGCTGGTGTTGACAACTCAGCCCATGGTTGGTCAAAAGAGTTTTTGGAAAAAGTAGACTTGCCAGAGTTAGTTGAAGATGATTTTAGAAGAATTGGGGGTATTCCAGGTAAGAATGGTGAATATTTATGCGCCGGTGATACCATTGGTCCATTATCAGATAAAGCTGCTCAAGAGTTGGAAGAGTTGGGATTGACTACATCTTGTTATGTTGCATCTGGTGTAATTGATGCATATGCTGGTTGGGTGGGTACTATTGCTGCAAAAACCGAGACAAATATTCCATTGTTAGATAAGCAAGATCTGGAATTGCATGGTATCGACAGAGCATGTGGTAGATTAGCTGCTGTTGCTGGTACTTCAACCTGTCATATTGCAATGACAAAAGATGCAGTCTTCGTTCCAGGTGTTTGGGGTCCTTATAGAGATGTCATGGCCAAAGGATTTTGGTTACTGGAAGGTGGTCAAAGTTGTACTGGTGCATTATTGGCCCATGTTTTATCGACACACCCAGCATACACTGAATTAGGTACACAATCAGAGGCTTCGGGATTATCAAGATTTGATTTCTTGAACTCTAGATTGGAGAATTTGAAGAAAGTTAGAGGTGAAAGATCAGTGGTATCGTTAGCCAAAAAATTGTTCTTCTACGGTGATTTCCACGGTAACAGATCTCCAATTGCTGATCCAGATATGAGAGCAGCAATCATTGGACAATCAATGGATGTCTCGTTGGATGATTTGGCTATTACTTATTTGGGTGCCTGTGAATTTATTGCCCAACAAACAAGACATATTGTTGAAAAAATGACCGAAAGTGGTCATGAGCTTTCATGTATCTTCTTGAGTGGTGGTCAATGTAGAAATGGTTTATTGATGAGATTGTTGGCTGATTGTACTGGTTTACCAATTGTCATTCCAAGATATATTGACGCAAGTGTTGTCTTTGGAGCAGCATTATTGGGTGCCGTAGCCGCCGAAGATGCTATAAAGGAATTGGCCAAGCAGAAAAAAAGTGGTTCAGCAGCAGCATTAACTAACAAATCATTGTTACAACCACAACAACAACTGCAAAACTTGGACATTCCTTCTCCATATACAGCTCCATCTGCCACAGCATCAATGACATCAATTTCACTGATGGCATCTGCAAATATGACCAATCCAAGTACCTTCCCATTCCCATTGATGACCCCAATTGAAGATGAAGGTAAGGAATTGGGATTTGAAGAATCAACTGGAGAAGGAGATGAGGAAGACAGTGAAGATGATGAAGATGCCGGTTTCTCGTTTGGTTCTAAGACCAACACACAGGCAAAAGTCACTGATAACTACATGTTACAAAAACATTTACAAGAACAACTGAAATTGGCTAATAAACCAAGATCAGGTTCCATTCGTCGTTCAAGAAAATCATCTGTCAATCCTCAATCTCAACCTGAAAGATCAGGTGACAAATTATGGAAAGTTATGGAAACTTTAAGTGGTATGGGTAGAGTGATCTATCCTTCTAGTGCTGATGATGCTGACAGAGAATTATTGGATGTCAAATACAAGATTTTCTTGGATATGGTTGAACAACAAATCAAATACAGAAAATTGGTAGATGCTGTTGAAGATAAAATTGCTTCTGTCAGTGGAAGTGCTGCTGTCACTGCTCCTGCTTAAGCCCCCTCTTTAAAAAAATTAATTAAGTCCCATTTAAATAGAACTGCGTTTTGTTTGTCTTTCCACATACTTAAATCAATAATCTTTTCGTTTTTTTCAAATAGTCGTTCCGGATCTACTAATATTCCAAATTAGGATAAACGTAAACATCTAAAAATAAAATAAGTAAAAAGTCTCTTCATAATAAAATTTTTTCTCTTAACAGAACAGAGGAAAAAAATTAGGAAAAAAAAAAAAAAACATATACAAAAAGGACCAAGAAGAAACAAGGGATTGATCCTTATTTATTCATACAAGACTTTAACAAAAAGCACCAAGGTTTTACACCTCACACTCATTTAAATACTCACAAACGTTTGCTCTTTTGAAGTGCTTTTAATTACATTTTCATTTTTCCTGCTTTGCTTTCTTTTTCCAGCTTTGATTCAGTATTCTTCATTCTGATCTCAATCAACGGTCTCTCGAGAATCTTACGACCACAATTGATTTCAAAAAAATACATACAAACAACCATTTTTACAAAACAATTTGAAGGGAATTTCACACTAATAATAGAGAATCATCACTGCAATACAACTAATACTTAATACTCTGACATAAATGAAGCTCACACCACAGTTGACATCAACACTACTACTATCAATACTAGCTAGCCTTGCAAGGGCTGATAATTCCACAAGTAGTGGTAGTATACTGTCTTTTGACACAGTGCAACAACCAGATATTGACTACGAGAGTTTTAACGACAAATTGTCGATATTGGGAGATTTTGATTCCATCTCTTTTTACGAATATGAAGGGCAATCCAATACAACATCAACAACAGATCAAAGCAGTCTTTATCTCATCAATAACCAAAACCAATTCAAGGCTCTATATCAATATAACGGTACGATAACACAATTTGAAAAACTCTCTGATGATTCGATCTTGTTGATTGGAGAATTTCAACTTGACACAAGTGGTAATTATTCATCACCAGTGATTTTCAACACAACAACAAACCAATTCCTGGATATAAAAGACTGGCAAGATCATGTCAGTGGAGATATAATGACAACTTTTTATGACAAGCAAGATAATTTAATTTACTTCGGAGGAGATTTGAGTTACGATGATGAAGTATACGGATTGGTGATATACGACTTATCCAAGCAACAAATAGTGGATTCTCCTTTCAGAGGTTTCAATGAAGATAGTTCAGTTAATAGTATTTTGAAAATAGCTGACAAAGACGAAGGAAGTATAATATTTGGTGGTCATTTCAACAATTTGGGTGACAAAAACCTTTTAAAACATAGATATAGTAATCATACTATAACACATCATAACCACACATCCAACTCTTCAAACACTTCAGTATCTGTCGATCCGGAAAATGTGGTGAGCTTGAAATATGCCGTGATATCATCTGTCAACACGGATAGATCAACTTCTGATGCTGATAATCTCATAATATGCCCTGACAATGAAGCCAATTGGTTATTGAATGACCAGAACGTAGGATCCTGGTCAGCTGCTTTGCCATTTGAAGTTTATCCAACAAAATTGAGATTGTATAATAGTTTGAAACAGGACTCAGGTGTTGAGTATTTCAGAATCATAACTTCCCCAACTAATGGTATTATGAATTTGAGTTATATAAACCCAATTAATCAGAAAACAGCATATTGTGATGCATGGTGTCCATTATTGAATGTCACTTACTTGGAAGATATAATGAATGAGTTAGACAAGAGTTTTTACTCGATTAATAGCACTAGAACAACAGGAACAATTGGTTTCGGTTCCAAATATCAAGAATTTGAGTTTGTAAACTCTGTCAGTGTCTCATCGGTTACTGTGCAAGTGATGAGCTCATATGGTAACCAAGCTGGATTATCGGGTTTCCAATTATACGAATCGGGTATTGTGACTTATGCAAATGATACTTTAAACGAACCGAACTGTGGTGATGATGGAGGTTCTTCAGCCCTGTCAGATTTGAATGGTGGTACAACGTGGTCCACTTTCAAAGATCAAGATGGAACTCATTTGATGACCACTGTACAAGGAAGTGATATTACATCCAACAAAGTCGGTGTTACATTCTATCCAAATGTCACATACTCAGGTAACTATTCAGTATTGATGTACACCCCTGGTTGCAACTATGATAACACATGCTCTTCCAGAGGTATTGTTAATGTGACATTGACAAACGGTGATGGGGAGTACTTGACATCACGTTTGATATATCAAAATAACGAGGAAGAGAAATACGATACCATTTACACAGGTCATTTGGATGTTGAAGATGGTGTTCCATATGTTGATATGACGTTGAATTCTGCCATTACCAGTGGATCCAGTGAAGTAGTGTTGGTGGCAGACAGAGTTCAATTGAATTTATTAAGCGTTGATCAAATTTATTATTACAACAATACCAATTCTACTACGACAAGAAATTCATCTTTAGATTTGACAATCCCAATTAATGGATTATTCGAATATTCTTTAGCTAATTTTTCAAGTTTTGATAACTCAATGAGTAATGTCTCGACAAATGGTACAACAAATGTTTATGTTGGGAATTCCACAATTAATTTGGTGGGATCTCAAATCTTATCAAAAGGTGCAACAGTTAATGGCTTGGCCATAATAAACAATACATTATTTGTTGCAGGTGATTTTGAATCTGAATATGGTGATAATTTTATTGGATTATCTTTACAAAAATATAACGAAACTTCAAACTCCACATCTGTTTCCAGTGAGAAAGTGATTTCTGGAGGTGTTAATGGAGTGGTGAACGATATTTTCCTTTACGACAATGATTCGCTAATAATAGTTGGAGATTTTAATAAGACTTTAAATTCAACCACAATAAACAAGTTGAATTCCACTGTTGATCAATCTTCCATATTAAATATTGCCGAGTATGATGGTTCATGGTACTCCTTCACCAATGGATCAAATAGCAACAGTATTGACACATTCACTAATTTAACTTTCAATGGTGTTGAATACTTCATTTTCAACGGTGATAATTCAAGTGTTGAAGTTTGGGATAACACACACGATTATTGGGATACAGATTCCAATTTGAATTTATCACTGGCTGTGAAATTTACAAATTATACCATCGCAGCAGGTAAGATGTCATACATGTCAATGAGTGATGCCAAGGGTGGTGCATATGTGAGTGATCCTCACTTGTCATCATTGCCATTCGAATTGTCAGGAAATTCAAATAATTACTATACGGCACTCTACTTAAATGACAGTGTTAGTGTCTTTGGTGGTCAATTTAATACCACTGATGGAATCCAGAATTTAATATTTGTTGATAGTGATCATGATAATAGAACATATGGTATTGAAGATCTTTCATGGGATTACAATTCAAAAGTTATAAGTTTATTGAATACAGATGAGAAATTGTTTATTGGATTGGAAAATGGGGCCACAATTGGGGATGATCATCATGATGGTTTAATTATCTATGAGTTGTCCAATACGACATTATCAGTTTCCTCTATTCAACCTCTGCCATTATCAAATGATAATGGTGTTGTCAGAGCCAATGCATTGGTTGCATCCTCTGATTCATTGTACGTTGGCGGTGAATTTACACAAGCTGGTAGTTTGTCATGTTCTGGTATTTGTTCATATGATTTAGATGCATCAAGGTGGTCAAATCCATTAGGTACATCTCTTTCAGGACCAGTTTACAAGATGGCTTTCTATTCGTCAGAAAAAATCTTGGTGAGTGGTAATTTAACCATTAATAACCAGCAAACAAATTTTGCTATATTTGATACAAAACAAAGCTCTGTGGTACTGAATAGTCAATTGAACAGTGGTCTTGATATTCCAATCAAGAATTTCATATTGGTCGACCAAGGTTCAATCACCAATAGGATCATTGCCATGAGTGACAATTATCTTGGTTACTTCAATGGTTCAACTTGGAATTCGTTAACCAACGATATCATTGTCAATGAAACCAGTTTCAAAGATATACAATTAGTCGATTTGAATTCTAAAAATACCAACAATGATCAATCCATTTTCAACAACAAACAAATTTTGATGGTATCGGGTTCAATTTCACATAAAGAATATGGTAATTTCTCAACAGGTTTCTACAATGGTACTTCTTGGATTCCATATCTTTTCACCAATTCTAATTCTTCTACAAATTCTGTATTACAAAACAAGTCTATGGCCCAGTCAAGTGCCAATTACTCGTTGAAGGCCAGTGTTATGAAGGCAAGAAACGTTGTCGGTGTTGCTTTCGCTTGTGCATTAGGATCATTGTTAATATGTGTTCTGTCATATTGCTTGTATTATTTCTTGATAGGTAAGAATAACAATTATCATAGACCATTAGAAGCTCGTGTTGCCGAGAAAGATATGTTGGAAACCGTTCCTCCAAACCAGTTGATAGATAGTTTAGACCAAGCCAAGTATTTAGCTGAGTAAGAATATAGCTTTTTTTTCGCTTCTTCCCACCATTTTGTAATCTCTTGTGCTAATCAAACACATAGCTAAAAAAAAAAAAAATAGAAAAAAAAGAGAAAAACGAAAACAAACAAAAAAAGCTTTAAGAATTTGTTAAATAAAGAAACCAGATAGATTTCAACAATGACGGAAGAGAAGCAAGTACCGTCATTGGATTCATATGACCGAGTTGAACTGCAATTCCTGGAATCTAGCGAGGTCAACCCGAAAGGTGCGTCATCGTTACTTACTCGTCAATTGATATTACACCAATATTCACCAAGAGTATCGGTGATATCATCAGAATTAGTTGATGGGATAGTCTCGAAGTACAAGTTTGAAAATTTTTTGGATTTTTTACAATGCTTTGAAGATGACTTGTATGGAGTCAATTCTTTCTTGAGTAATAAAGTACATGTGAAATTTGTCAAGCCATTTGATGAGATATTGAGAACTCAACATGAGTTGAAAAATGATCGTAGGAATAATTTGAATAGTGAGTTATTCGACATGTCAATATTGAAACCTGATGGTCAGGGAAGGTTGAATTATTTGAAATTGATAAATCAAGTCTCATCATCGGAAACGTTACTGCCCTTTGAGACTTTCAATCATCCAATATCACAGTTAATGGTTATATCACTGGAAGATACATTACAAACGGTGAAGACATTGATCAATGACTGGAAATATTTGAATTATCCAAAATGGATTGACATGACTAATATGTTTGTCATTTTCTTGATCGTGGTTGATTCAAGTAAACCGGAATCTTTACAACAACTGGTTAAATTGCAAGAGCATTTAAAATTACAATTGAATTACAGGTCAGTTATTGTGGTGCATCAAAGTGATGATGACCAACTAGTGGAGTTGAAACCACCATTAGGATCAACTATAACATCAGTGAGATCAGTGGGATCGAAATTTAAGCAGACGATGACAAACATGATTGTCGACTTCATTAACAAATTTTTATTGCCATTTATGGAGCGTAAGATACATCATTGGAATGAAGATGTAGTTAATCCAAGAAAATCAATTACAGGAAGATTTTTCAATGTGAGTAAGAGATGGGGAAATTCATCTTCGCAGGACCAATCATCTTCACAACAAAATTACAACTCACAAGAGAATTTTTATTATATAACTTCAAATGAATTCATAATAAGGAAATTAGGTGATTGGTATTTCATGTTACGGGATTTCAAGAAAAGTTATACCACATATGAGTTATTGAAAAAAGATTTCCTCAACGATAAGTCATGGAATTATTTGGCTTCTTTGCAAGAGTTTATGATTATAAGTTTACTCATTGGATCATCTCAGAAAATATCAATGATTGGGAATGGGATAACGATGAAGATAATTAATGATCTAATTAATCCGATGATAGATTCTTTCCAATACTCGTATTTGTCCCGTTGTTATTTGAAAACGTATTCTTTAAGATCGATATTAACAATAGCCGAGTTGTTCATCTCATTAAGTGAGTCAAATCAACTGTACAAGATCAATAATAACAATAATTTTTATTTTGATGCCAGTGTCAAGTTATTCAGCAAGTTGATAGACTTGAACCTTATCGATGAGTTAAACAAGCCAGTGATTATGAAAAGAATCAGCTATATATACAACATTTATTATCTCGATCTTAGGGTGAAACAAAAAGATGCAGGAACAACGAACTCTGCCGAGGAAGAAGAAGAAGAAAAAAAAAATGGAGATATCAAGAGCGCTTATCTTAGAGATGATTATGAGATCATTGGAATGACAAGATATAGGAAAAGTGAGCTATGGGAGTACTTAGCAAACAGACAACTACAAGAATCGATATAGATATATATACATGTAATGTAATAAACATTTAATCCTCACTGTCAATCTTTTTGCCCAATTTTTTTAAAAAAATTTGACAAAAAACAAAAAAAAAACTTCGAATAAAAAAAAAAAAATTTTGTATCTAAAAAGACAACACGTACAAATTTAATATATCAAATTGATAGATAAATAGATAAAGTTGTTACAATCGATCAGACTCTTGGATCAGGGATATATAGGAGAGTCAATCAATTGAGAATCTTTGTTTGAAAAACACATTGTTTATATCTATCTATTTTGAAAATATATTAGGCAACAACAACAACAACAATTAAGAAACAGACTAAATTATGATGATTAATATTCAACTGATGCTTATTGCATCTCTGTCATTGTTTATTGGTGTATCGAATGCTTTCTATTTACCTGGGGTGGCTCCAACCACTTATGGTAAATTTGACAGTATTCCATTATTGGTCAACCATATCACACCATCGACAAATCATGAGGATGCTAGTTCCAAGACATATGTTTATTCTTATGATTATTATTTCCCAAGATTCCATTTCTGCCAACCGGAAGGTGGTGCGAAGAAGCAAAGTGAGAGTCTTGGTTCAATTATCTTTGGTGATCGTATTTTCAATTCACCATTTGATATTAACATGTTACAAAATAAGACATGTGAGAAATTATGTGAGAGCACATATAGCAAGACCGATTCTGTATTTGTCAATAGAAATATCAGAGCCGGATTCCAACATAACTGGCTTGTTGATGGCTTACCAGTGGCTCGTGATATCACTGATGGTAAGACAAATACCGAATTTTATGGGGCTGGGTTCCCAATAGGCCATGTTGAAGATTCAATGGCCTTCTTGACGAATCATTATGAGATCTTTATCGAGTATCATGAACGTGGTCCAAATCAATATAGAGTTGTCGGGGCCACTATAAACCCATATTCGTTAAAGAGAAATGAAAATGAAGATTTCAAATGTGATTTAAACAGTAACTTAAGAGTTAGATTAGATCAAGGTAAAGATACAAAAGTCACTTTCAGTTACAGCGTTTATTTCATCCCAAGTGAAACCGCATGGCTGACAAGGTGGGATAAATATTTGCACGTTTATGACCCAAAGATTCAATGGTTTTCATTGATCAATTTCTCAATCATTGTTATCTTATTATCATTGATCATGTCACATATCTTGTTAAAGACTTTGAAAAATGATATTGCTAAATATAACGAAGTCAATTTGGATGATGATATAGTTGATGAAATGGGCTGGAAATTGGTCCATGGTGATGTTTTCAGAACTCCAAAAAACCGTATGGTTTTCAGTATCTTAATTGGATCCGGTGTTCAATTATTCATCATGGGTGTTGCCACTGTAGCATTCCTGTTATTAGGTTTATTATCACCTTCTAATCGTGGCTCATTAGGCACAGTGATGTTCTTATTATACCTGGTTTTCGGTTTAATTGGTTCATTTGTCTCCTCGTTCTTATACAAATTTTTCAACGGTGATAATTGGAAGTTAAACATGTTATTAACACCAATTGTTGTCCCTGGATCAATTTTTGCCATTTTCATTTTCTTAAATTTCTTCTTGATCAGTGTCTCATCATCTGGTGCTGTGCCAATTGGAACTATGTTTGCCATTATATTTATTTGGTTCTTAATAAGTATCCCATTATCATTCTTAGGCTCATTAGCAGCATATAAGAAACTGTTACCAAAATTGCCTATCAAGATTAATCAAATTCCAAGACAAATTCCAAAACAACCATGGTATTTAAGAACTATCCCATTATCATTAATTGCCGGTATTTTCCCATTTGGGTCAATTGCCATTGAAATGTATTTCATTTACAACTCATTATGGTTTAACAGAATTTATTACATGTTTGGATTCTTATTTTTCTGTTTCCTCTTGATGATTATTACCACCATATTGGTCACCATTTTATTAATCTATTACACTTTATGTAACGAAAATTATAAATGGCAATGGAAATCATTTTTCATCGGTGGTGGTGTCTCTTTTTACATCTTCATCCATGCATTATTATTATCCAAATTTGAATTAGGTGGTATTTCATCTTTCATTCTTTATACCGGTTATTCAACAGTGATAAGTTTGTTGATTGGTTTATGCTGTGGTTCAATTGGGTTCATCGGATCATTTATATTTGTCTACAACATTTACAACTCCATCAAGATTGACTAATCATTATCATTATTTTATAGACTTCTAAAGAAACAAAATCAGAAAAGAACAATTTGACAAAAGAAACTACATAGATGAAAACATCTGGTTTTTCTTTTCTCTTTACACACCGTTTTTTTTTTATCTTATATATATACATATATATAATCTTACATCATATTTGAAACCCAATAAAGTAAAAGCTGTAGTAGTATAAATAAGAACATAAGAATTGAAAACAAAATATAGAAAATAAAATAAAATAAATTAAATTAAAATAACCAGCCATATTCATCGTCATTAACAATTTTAATAAAATTTGAATCGATATAATTCACCCATTCTTCAATTTTGGTGACAAGCAGCAGCAGCGAATTTTTGGAATCAGATGACATTGAAATATCATCATAAGTTTGAATGTTTTTAGTGATTCTTTGATTGATAAGATTTAAATTTAAAGAAATGTTTAAATTTTCAAAATTTAAATTTTTGAAAATTTTGTAATAAATTGAAGTGATATCCAATTCCAATTTTTTTAATCTACTCATTAAATCATGATTACCAATTTTTTTTTGGAATTTTATAATGGAAATGATTAAATTTTTTGATAACATCAATATTTTGAAAAAAATTGAAATGTTCAACAGTGTCATAAAATTTAAATTCTTGATCAAATTTTCTGATCCAAAAAATTTATCAAAAAAAATCGATAATTGATTCAATTGTTTTCTAACAATTCTTGTGATTCTTAAGAAATTATCAAAGATATATTCTTCTTCTTCATCATCATCTTGACGTGTAATTTTACTTGTATAATTATCTTTCATCTTGATAATTAATTCATATAATTGAACAAATTCTTTTAAACTTGAAGTCATAACATCTCCGCCATCTTCACCAATTGAATTACAAACTTTCATCAATTGTGTAATGATATCATCTTTATTTGAAACTCTTTCCAAGATCAATTTTTGAAATTTGAAATCTTGTAACTGTGATGGTGGAATCAATTTCTCAATTGGACAATCTTCTTCAAAAGCAATGACAGATCTGTTTTTGTTATAACCAATTGAATTGACATTATCAAATATTTGTAAATGGAAATACAATCTTGCATATATCACAGCAATATCATCAAGTTCTAAAGAATTTTGTGCAACTTGTTTGTAAATCTTATCAATTTTGAAATCATTGAAAATACCTATAGTTACATTCAATCCAATTGAATAATCTTGACCCG
The DNA here is from genome assembly GCA_022817945.1 of Nakazawaea ishiwadae. Classification (NCBI taxonomy): domain Eukaryota; kingdom Fungi; phylum Ascomycota; class Pichiomycetes; order Alaninales; family Pachysolenaceae; genus Nakazawaea; species Nakazawaea ishiwadae. Next base: position 226,623 of record JAFLRI010000012.1, on the reverse strand, counting down.
ATAATACAATACAATAATTTAAAATGATCAATGTTGACAAGAATAATAATTTCAAAATTTCAATTGAAAGAATATCTTTGTTGAAAATCGGATAAGTTTTTATTATTTGTTGGAAAACCAATCTAATATCATCGATAAACAGTTGTGAATTTTTGTTTGAATTGTTCAATAATAACAATGAAGAGTTAAATAAATCAACAATAAATACTTCAACTTCATTTGTTAATTGTAAATTCAGGATAGAATTGATAAAATTTGAAGAATCCAAAGGTAAGATCATAGTATTGGAATGATAATTGGTATAATACAGTACAATATTTTGTTCAACATTTTTCAAATCAATTGAAGTTTTCAAATCAGCAGCAGCTTGTTGCAGTTGTTGTTGATCGAAATTCAAGCCAACGTTTAATTTATTGTTCAATGAACTTAAAGATGACACAGATAAGGAATCAGGTGATCTTGCTGTGGCAATTGAATTTTTCTTGATCACTTGTAACAGTTGCAGCAGTTGATGTGCTTGTTGAATCGAGGTGGAAGATGATGTGGCAATCTGTGGAGGTTGTACAGATGGAGATCTCAAACTTGATTTTCTTAAATAAATTTCATCATCTGAATCACTCACTATAGAATTTGAATCCAAACGAGGTTTCTTATTTTTGGAATTTTTTTTGTTATTACCACTGTTATTGAGAAATGGGGAAAAAGAATCACTTATTGAAGAACTTAAAGAATCGGCCGAGTTTCTTCGATCATTATTAAATGAACTGTATTCATACGGAACTTTCCAGAAATGACCCTGTGAAGATCCTATCCCAGAAGTAGCAGAAGTAGCAGCGGCAGCAGCGGTGGCGGCAGAATTATTTGGGTATGGGTTCAACAATGGTGGGTTTGTTGAGTTGTTAGATATTTGATAATCTATTGGAATATTAGGAACTGAAGATCTTGGAGATAAAGTCAAGTTTGAGCCAGCTCTTGAACGAGACTGATCTATTGGAGGTAATACAATTGGTTGAATATTATTATTATTATTGTTGTTTGTTGTTGTTGTTGTTGTTGTAGTGATACTATTTGAATGTTGTTGAGACACAGGTAATGGAGGTAAATGATGTGAAAAAGAATCTTTGCCCTGGTGTTGCAGTTGTTGCGATAAAGTTGAAGCAGCTGAAGAACTATTACGTCTATGTTCCATATCAACTTTTCCTTCAAAATCTCTTATATAACCTTTAGTTGGGCCTCTTTTCAATGGGATTCTCGTAAAAGTGCAAAATTCGTTTGTCTTGAAACAATTTGAGCACTGAGTATTTGTTGAGCTCATTGAAGACTGTAAAGAAGCATCACATTTGATTTTTTTCCGTCTACATTCATCACACAGTCTTGAAACTTTAGATCTCTTTCTTGGAGGAACTTTGCTATCTTGTGTTTGTTGTTGATGATGATGAGTATCGGCACTGGTATTGGATGTGTTAGCTGTCAAAGTGGCAGAAGATGCAGATGAAGTGGAAGAAGTTCCGGTTGCTGTTGTTGGGAGTGGAGGAGATTGTTGTTGTTGTGTTGCTGCTGCTGCTGCTGCTGCTGCTGCTGAATTGGGAGAATGGTTTAAAAGGGATATTATAGGAGAAGAGTTGCTCATAGTGAGAGTTGATCCGTTAATAAGATATATAAGAAATGTTTTGTTTGTTGACAAGGGGGGAAATTAAATTGACAAATGGGATGATGAGGAATTTTGAAAGAAAAAAACGGATTTTCTCCAGTTTTTATAAAGTGGAAAAAATTTCAAAATTGTTTTTTTCTTTCTCTTTGTTTTAATTTTGTTGTCTCTTTTAATTTTTAATTTTTTTTTTTTTCCCTGCTGAGCGGGAGCCAAAAGAGATTGAGTTATTGGTTGGGTTTGAAGAGAGGGGGGAGAGGGAAGGAAGGGAAGAAAGAAAGAAGAGGGACCGAATAATGTAAGTTAATTTAATTTAATTTAAGTTTTAGTATTTAGTCAGCTAGTGGTCTAGAATTTGATGTAATGTGGTGATTACGGGGAATACTACCCGTACACCGTATACTCTTCTTGATCATTTGATTTATTGATCAGATTTAGTTAAATTGTGGGGTCATGTTTCTCCGGTACTTCACACGACCTTTTGTTTAATCCGAAGAGCAAAAATAATTCCGGGACTTTTGGAAAGAGGGGTGGTCTACGATTACTCTATCTGTAATTATTGATATAGTGTGCACTGCAATAGATTAAAATAATAATTTTTTACACCGATGTGCACTACCAAATGTAAGATTGGCGCACTCGCTGATTATAAAGGGTATTGAGAGACACGAAGTGGGAAAGTTCTCGAGAGATGTGCAGAGTCTTTAAAAGAAAGAGATAAGCCACAGGCTTATGTGGGTGTTATCTATAGGAAAGAGAAGGAGAGAGAAAAGTTTTCCTAGAAAGGGTACAGTACTAATAAAGAATTCATGAGGCAGATCAGTGGATCATTATTATTCTAATCCTCCCAAAATAGTCTCAGTATTTTTTCTTGCCCTGTGTGTTTAAACAATAAAAAAAAGAAAAAAAAAATTTTTTTTTTTTTTTTTCTAAAAATTACTTTCCCCCAAAATGTGCTGTTGTTGCAGATAGGTTTAGTTAAAGAAATTAGTCTTGACTGGTTGGTGTTTATTTATATATATATATATATAGGTTATTCTTAAATTTCATTATATTAATATTATAGCAATATCAATTATGAGATCTTCCAAGACTCTCAGGTTACTAGCTAATAAGAACCTTATCATTATAGTCTTGTGTTTAATATCTATATTTTCCCTTACTCACAATACGCAGATCCACCAAAATTCAATCATCGAACCTATTCAACAACAACAACAACAACAAGAGGAAGAAGTTCCAGAAGAGAAGATCTCTCCAATACTCCAACAACAGAAAGATATAAGAAATATTACAAGAGATTATTATGAGACAGTTTTCGAAATGATACAGGCTTTTGCTCCAATGTCCGAGAAGTTGGAAAGAAATTATAGCAAGACGTGTACTGTGAGGGATGAAGGCGTCTTGAACCCTTCTTTCTATTCAGAAACTGCATTATTAGATTGTTTACAAATAGACCCTGCAATAAAACAAGACTTGAAATTAAAACATCTTAATTTTGTTGAAAATTTACCAAAAACTTTCCCAAAAAAAATTTATGACGGTGATGGAATAGTAATGGTTGGTGGAGGAAAATTCTCATTGATGAGTTATTTATCAGTGAAGATGTTACGTGACCGTGGTAATCAATTACCCGTCGAAGTATTTGTACCACCACTGGACGAAAATGATTACGATTTCTGTGACTACTTATTACCATCTTTGAACGCCAAATGTATATATTTATCAAACATCTTGAGTGATGAAAAGATAAGAGCCACCAAGTTTAAAGGTTACCAATTTAAATCATTACTGTTAATGCTGTCCAGTTTTGCCAACGTATTACTTATAGACGCCGATAATTTCATTATTAAGCCACTGGACCATATTTTCAATATGGACCCTTTCACACACTCCGGTCTTGTCACATGGCCTGATTATTGGAAAAGACTTGTCACTCCACACTATTATGAGATTGCTGGAATTGAAGTTGGCCATAAACGTGTAAGATTTGCCATTGATGACGTGACGAAACCTTCCAAATACACGAAACCAGATGAAGACCCGTTAAATGATATCCCATTCCATGATAGAGAAAACCTGATCCCCGATGGCTCTACAGAAAGTGGTCAATTATTGATCAACAAGTATAAACATTGTCAAACTTTATTACTCAGTTTATATTACAACGTCTATGGACCATCTCATTATTACCCAATGTTTGGTCAAGGTAAAGCCGGGGAAGGTGATAAAGATACCTTCTTAGCAGCTGCTAATTTTTTCAAATTACCTTGGTACCAAGTGAAGCATCCACCAGCAACAGCAGGTTTCAACCACGCTGGAGGCTTTAAAGGTGTCGCCATGTTACAAAGTGACCCGGTTATTGACTATCAACACGTTTCTGAAGTCTTGCCCGATTACCAAGACCTGGAACCAGACTATCAATTATCAAGATTCAACGATAAATTGAATTACAAAGATATCATGTTTGTACACTCTCATTTACCAAAATTCGACCCAGTAGGATTGTTCAATACAAAAGAGATTATCGTTCAAGGTAAACATATCAGGATGTACACAGATCTGAGTTTTTATAAATTCGATATAGAATTAAAAATCTTCAAAGATATGCAACATATTCTTTGTGATGCGGGACGTTTTAAATTCAAATACCTCCGTGACTTGAACGTTGGCCAATTGAACCAGTTATGTGACTTCATCGGTGAACATAACAAGTTTTTACAAGAGACAAGTTGATATATATGCTAGCTATTTTTTATATATTATTATTATTATTATTATTATTATTATTTTTTATGACCCCATACGAAGAGATTTACAGTTGTAAAATTAGTCCGTGCACCAAATGTAATTTTTTTTTACCTCCTAAAATATATAAAAAAAAAAACATACAACAAAATATTCAAGAAAAGGTTAAAGATTAATACTTTTACATATTGATAAGTTTCTTATCATGTTAAGTAGGAAACTTAAAAGATTTATAGTATTTTTTGCATGTCTATATGTCGTATATTTCACTCTTGTGACTTTGAACAGCAATTCTAGTGCACACCAACAAGAAGATATCGTTGAAGATGACGAGAAATTCTTAGTTAATACTCATCGACCTCAAAAAGCAAAACCAAAGAACTTCGATTCCGACCCTGTGCCGCCACCTCCAAAATATCACCATGATGATATTGTGTATGTTGAAAGCAATAAAGACGCGGCAATTGCTGTTGAGGCGAAAGAAGAGCCAGTCTTAGATATAGTACTGGAACTTCAGCAGCAAGAAAAAGAAAAAGAAGAAGAGAAACCGAATATTCAGCTGTTCTTTGACACATTATTTGACATTTATATGAGACATTTCCCGCAAATATCGCCGATAATGAAACTGGCAGATCGTGGTGATGCTGATAATTTAGAAGCTGTCAATGTCAATGATGAGACCTTATTAAGTGAAAAATTCTTATCGGATCGTATCTTAGTTGATGACAAGCAATTCCAAGAATTAGCTTCAAAACACAGATCTGTTATAGACGAGCTCTCAATTTTGCAACCATTGAAATACCAGGGTGATGGGGTGGTGATGATAGCCGGTTCCGAAGAAGAATTGCTACTCAGCTTGTTAGTGGTGAATGTATTACGGTCAGAGTTGAAAAGTTCAATTGCCATCGAAATAACTTTTAAAGAATATCCAAGTGTATGTGACTCATATTTACCTTCATTGAACGTTACTTGTACATCAATGTTGGAAAATTTTAGTCCCAAGATATTAGATATTTGGAATTTTGATAGACATTTGTTCAAATCATTACTGATTTTGAATTCGAGATTCCGTAATGTCTTATTATTAGATCCAACAACTTTCCCATTGGAAGACCCACAACTTTTTTTCAAAGAGCAACCTTTTAAAAGTTATGGATTAGTGTTATGGCCAGATTATTGGAAGAGAATGACAAGTCCATTGTATTATAAAATTGTCGACAGGACAATAGATACTTTCCAAAGCCGTGTTTTGAAAAATGAATTTGTGCAAGAACAAAAAACCACCGAGACTGATTTCTTTAGTAAAATATCTTTACATGATCGTGGTGGAACTATTCAAGATGGTACAACACTGAATGAAATCATCATGATAGATAAAGTTAAACATTTCCAAACATTGTTATTAAGTTTGTATTATAATATCAATGGTAACGATTTTTATTATCCATTATTGACAAATTTTGCCCATAGATTAGGAGGTGGTGAAAAGGAAACATTACTGGCACTGCTGACTTTTTTGGATTTGAAATATTATCAATTGAAAAAAAATTGTGATGTTATTGGATCATGGTTCAACAACAAATTCAACGGTGTTGGTATTAAGCAATATGATTGTATCAAAGATTTTAGAAATATTGTTGCATACAAGAGAAATCGTGGAGATTTTAATAAGCAAATTAACGATAACGATAAAGTATCTTTCTTAACAATAAATAATCCGAATTTAACACCACGGAATTTATTACAAAATTTTAATCTGTTAAGAGATCTAGAAGACGGTAGTAGAATTAGATTACTTGGAGAAAATTTAAAAGATGTCGGTTACGATTTGGAGTTACTCAGTTTTGATTTTTACAAGAATATGATATGTGATTTGAAAATAGACATGTTTAATGAGAATAGGAAAGAATTATGCAAATTTGTCAATTTACAATTGACTTTTTTGAAAAGTTCTAATAAGGACTTGAAATTCACCTAAATGATGTATGTAATAATTTTGTTATGTGTTTTTTTTTTTTTTTTTTTTGTACGTAAATATTAATTCTTCGAGAAAGTGTATAAAAACAAAGATAAAAATAAGAGTTGTTGCAAGGACAAATGACAGTCACTGTAACGGATTTGCTATCTCATTGTTTAGCTAATAATGAGAGTCCGAAACAGTTCAGAATACTATATAACCAACTAACACATCGACAACATATAGAGCCAATTGAGCTTTTCAACAATCTCGAGAAGAGTTTACAATATTATTACATTTATGAAGTATTCAATTTTGACTTCGGGTTGAGTAAGATTTTCGAGATATTGCAACAACGTGATTTAGAACAGCAGCTTTTTTTCATCAAGTTATTATCACAGGAGAGAAGTGTTATAAGAGATTTAGAATTTGATGAAAATTTCAACAAGTATTTGAAAATTACATTACCATTATATTGCCAAAAAGATGATTTTATCATCGATATTTCAATTTTCATCACTTCACATAAGATTAATATTCATCAGGATCTTATGAATCAATTATTGGATGCATCATCGGGGAATTTGTTACTTTCAAAACAAAATGCCTCGTCATCAAATATCAAACTCAATTTGTATAAATTTATCAAAGTGAAGAAATTTGTATGGTTGAATTATTTGGTGTTGAATTATCAATTACAAGATAAAGTTGATGATTTTGTGAACTCATTTATCAAGTTGATCAATAATTCTTCTCTTAATTTCGTTTTCACAGAATTGTTATCCAGTTCTTTTGAATGTATGAATGTGGCATCTGAAAACCCAATTGTTGATGAGATCACTACAAAGAATTGGGAATTTTTCATAACAAATAAATTACCATTAATTTTCCAATCAAGTTTGAAAATTAATCAAGAAAATTTTGAAATCATATTGGACAAATCTTTACCAAGTTTACAAAATTTTGATATCAAATTAAATTTTTTGAAATCATTAATATCGTTGAAGATGATCAAATTGGAGAAATTTTATCATTTGATTGGCACGACAGATAATGTCATTGAAATCAACGAGTTATTGAAATACCAAAATGAATCTCAAAGAGAATTAACAAGATTTCAAGAATTCAATTTCATCCAAGATCTTATAACGAAAAATCTTATTGAAAGTAATCCGGAATTCACCAATATAGATGATGATAACAAATTGTACACTTTCATGAAATCATTCAATTTGAACAATATTAAATTGAGATTAGAATTTGCCAACATCATTTTCAAAACCATTGTTCAACTTTGTGACGACAACGATTCAACAAGATTACGTCGTTTAATGTTTTGTCTTTCTTCAAACCTTGCCACATTGGATACTTTTATATTCAACTCCAAGCCACAATTAGTCTTGGAGAAATTGATTGAAATTTGTTGTAACTCAGAATATCTCAATGGAACATCTACCGGTACCACAAGGGGAAGAAAACTGGAAGACGTGTCGATGTTTGGAGAAGAAGATGATGATGATGACAACGATGATGAAAATTATCAAGAACTTTATACCGATTTCAGTTGTATATTGATACATATAATGTTCATTGCTAGAAGATATCATCTTGTTATACCGACAGATAATTTATTCATTTTGAATTTACTTAATCAGTTTGCCATCTCAAGTTCTATGATAAGTGATGATTCTAATTTGCAAAACTTGAGAGAATGGTATAATTCCATTTATAACGATAATGAAAGTTTAATATCGGATGAGTTGATAGCAAAGACAAATTTAACAAATAGTTTCCAATTGATTCCAGTGATTTTCAGTAATTCAATGATACAATATAACCAAGGTGCCATAAATTTTGAGTTATTGATGAATGGGTTTGAATTTTTCATGCAGCCTTTTTTAATTTTGAATTTGATACCAATTTTTTATAAATTGAATGAAGTCTTGTGGTTAAATAATGGTTCAGAATTAGTTTGGAAAATAATCAACAAAATTTTGAATTTGAAATTAGAAGGTGAATCAAAATTGATGTTTCAATTGATCTGGAATTATCTCAGTGTTGATTTACAACATTGGAAGACTTTTAGATTAACTTCGAATCAAGATTATGTTGAAGTTATGAATTTCTTCGGAAATAGTAATAAGGCACTGGTGGACTCGAGAATTTATCATTTAGAATTTTTGAAAAATTTAAATGCATTGGTGACGTCAAATTCTACAGATTTGAAATTATCCATATATAAAGATGTACCAACAGATTGTTACAAGATTTTCCAAAAAATAATTCATGAAATTGGTTCAATTTTAAGTTTCTCTGTTGCAAATTTAAAAGAAGATAAGAATAATTCATTTATCAATTATTTGGAAATTTCAAGTTTTAATTTATTAGTATTATTTGAATTTGATAAGCAAAATATCACCAATTTACAAGCATTGATCAACAATGAACCATTACCAAGACAAATTAAAGTGATCGATGATTTAAAATTTCTTATCAAGACATGTTCAAATTCAGAATTTGATTCAAAAGTCTTGATCAAATTAATTGAAAAAATCATTCAACACTTGTCTAATTTATAGATGAACTATCTTCTAATACTTGACTTGAACTTGTCTTTGTAGAGGTTAAATCTTCTTTATCAACCATTACCAGTTCACTGAACCTTCTCTCTTCAATAATAACAGGCTCTGTAGTGTCTTCTCTTTCTTCAAAATCATCATCTTCTTCTTCATACCCAAGATCAATAAATCCTTCATCAAATTCAATAATTGAAGGTTTCCTCAACTGTTGAAAATTCTTGAATTTGTTAAAATGAATCAATTTATACTCAGACATCACTTGTTTCCATTCAAAATAATCATCTTCATCTTTAATTAAAAACCCAATCAACATAGATGGATCCATCTCTTTTAAATGAAGTTTTTTCAATTTCCTTGTATGCACCGTGTTAAAATTAAAAGTTTCAATCTCAACAAATTCTTCATCTTTATCTTTAAATTGCAAACTCTCTTGTGGTAAATGAGGATCAAAATAAAAAAGATAATCCCCCTGTGAACCAAAGAAATAATGTGATGACCTTTCTCTTCCACCTGCAATTCCAACTGATTGCGGTATAGCCAAAGTTTTTTTCAAACTTTCCCAATAAACAGGATTAATATTATCAACACCAAGTCTCAATGCCGAAAGAATTAATATCGGACTTGCGACTCCATCATCACCCGGTTTCAAAATCTTGAATAAATCATCTTCATAAACATCTCCACCATCTTCCGTTATATAAACTTTTAAATTGCAATCAAACACATCGCATAACCCACGTATACTTCTTGAAGCCAGTGTTGGCCCAAACCATTCTCCAGCTTTTTTCCCCGTCTTAGAGCCCTCGATGACAAAATTATGTATCGAAAATGGGGCAGAAGGAACATCAACAAACCAAGAAATTATCTTATCGTGCATCTTATCTTCTGAATTTGGATCCCATCTCCAATCTCTTCCTTGGTTTAATATTATTAATGCGTTTGCCAATAAACATTGAGATGTCCTAATCATACATCCCCATCCTGCATCTGTTGTGAATCCAGTCTTGAAATCATTCATCGTGCCTGATCTTAAAAATGTCCCAATCGACATTGTTATGGGCGATGGACCATCAATTGCTCTTGGTATCAGTGGGAACCCGGTCCTATAAGTTAACCATATCCTTGACCCTACATCTTGAATAAAATCTTGTGGCCAAGGCACCGATTCTTCTTTAGAAAAAAACAAATTAGATGATGATATGGATTTTGGTTCTTCATTCTCATCTGTCTCATGTGATTCTTGTGTAGAATTTGGATTATAAGATTTCCCCAACACTATCAAGTCATTTGTTTGATCTTCATGAGCAAGTTGTTTATCAAAAAACATATCAATCATCTTCTTGAAACTTGTTGTATTGTTGATTTGAGGAGTCGATGTCATTATGCTAATTTATCTTGAAAAACGAAAAAGACCATATGTATAAATATAATAATGTTCAATCCAGATTTTAATCTATTTTATTACAGTGATATGATTCAAGTCAATTGATCAATATATATTAGTGCATTATAATTATTTTTTTTGTTTTGCCCTCTGCTTATCAAGAGATGTGTGTCAAAAATAGAAAACAAAAGACAGCCCCTAACTGTTTTTGAAGAATTTTTAAAAAGAGGAAAAATGGAAAGACTCATTTCCCAGGTTGTTTATCAGGTATTTGCAGAACTAAATGGCTAAGAGACATAAGAATAAAGGTCATAAGGCACACAGTCATGGCCGTGGTCTTAGTAAGACCAGAGGCTCAAGACGTGGTCGTGGTGGAAGTACTAGCAATCGTGGTGGAATAGATCCTTCTACTCAGTATCCAGATTTAATGGATTTAAACAGTGGAGTACCCGAAGTTGGAGCTAGCACTATGAAACTGGGGAGTAGACGTCCCGGAAGGTTAGCTGATGAAGTCCGATATACAAATGAACATATAAATGAGACTATGAAACAGCCGTTGAGAAAGAAACCTATAGTATTTGTGAAGGCAAAAGAAGTTTATGATCCATCTGCTGAATTATACAAGAAAATGGCACAAAAGAAGGAGTCTCAAGAAGTAGAGGAGAAATCGGAAACGGTGGAAGAAAATGAAGATTCAAGTGTTGAAGAGTTATATTTTGTGGACGAGACAGGAGACTCTAATCAACAGGTTGATTTAACAATTAAATCAGAAGAATTACCATCGAACAAGAAGACTGTGGAACTGGAGATAATTGAAGAAGTAGTTGACAAAGACTCATGCGTTGAACATGATCCTACTTTTAGTATAGGTAAAGTTTTCTTGAACTCACAAGTAAGTGCTGATGGATCATTAGAGGCACGTTTACCTAAAATTACTAACTACGAGGCAGCTCAAAATTATATCAATCAAGTGATGTCAAGTAATCGTATGTACAGTGATGATGATGATGAAGATGATATGGATACATCAGAGGAAGAATTTGTTATGTATGCTTCAGATGAAGAAGATGACGTGGAAGAAGATGTTTCTATTGACAAATTATCTATCAAAGATAAGGAGCCAGAATATGGATTCTTAGAAGAAGATTATCAGTTTGATATTAGTTGTATTAATATTACAAATGTTCGTCTTAGTGTGAATCTGAAACAATTTTATCTGAGATCATTCAAAGTATTGGGAGTTGATGAATTTATTTGGATAGACGGAGAAGATTTGCTGGAATTTTTGATTGATAATGGTATGTCTGAGAATCGTGTTGAGGCATATTATAAATATGTGATGAATGGGTTAGGAGTTAATGATGAAGTTGAAGAACAGCCGGATTATTCTGATGTTTATATTTCTGAGACATCAGAAGAAGAAGAGGAAGAAGAGGATGATGAAGGTCTTAATGATTTGATTGAATATGCAAGTAAGGGCAAGATATTTGGTAATCATGATGATGAATATGTACCACCAACAGAGACATTAAAGACAAAAGGGAAAGGTAGCAAGAAACAATTAGATCTTGAGCTTGATGATTTAGCATTAATGGAATCATTACAAGATCAATATATTTCACATAAGAAGTCTCGTAAGGACAAGAAACTTGCCAAGAGACAACTGCAAGTGAATGAATATGATTTGTTGGCAAAGTATCTGTATACGATGCATATTCGTGATATCAAAGATGAATTTGAACAATTTCTTCATGATGGTAATAGATCATCATTAACATTCCCACCAATGGATCCACATGGTTTGAAAACTTTGAAAAAAATGGCCGATTTCTATAATATGAAATCAAGAAAATTTGGTAATGGTTTAAAGACACATATTGTTGTTATTAAGAGTAAGAGAACTTTCCATTCGACACCTTATTATAATGATATCAGCAGAGTGATGAAGCAAAGACCAGTTTTTAATAGAATTGATGTTAAGAGATCTCAAGATGAGATTGCTAACTCTAAAGATCTGTCAAAATCTAGACATGGCATAAAGAGTAAAGCTCATGTTAAAGAAGGAGATATAGTTGGTGATAAGGCTCCAGAGATAGGACAAGAGAACATTGGAAGAAGATTATTGGAGAAATTAGGATGGAGTAAAGGTGAAGGATTAGGTGTTGATAATAGAGGTATCAGTGAACCAATTGTTGCAAAGATTAAAAACACAAAATTAGGTATTAAATAGAGTGGTCGTGTATTTTTAATGATAAAATATTTAGCATTTTAAAATTTCGTAGAGAGAAAAATTTCACAAAAACATTTAGACAAAGGTAAAAAAGGGTTAATATCTATAGTACAAGAATAGAATAAGATGGTGAGTTAAACGTTTGCTTTAGAATTTGAATAGGATAAATTACTAACAGTCTAGAGAAATAGTCATCATTAATATCGAAAAAGACAAAGATGTCTGATTTGATAAATAATCGAATCAAAATAACAACAATTGATGGTCGACAATTTATTGGGAAATTATTATCATTTGATAAACATATGAATTTAGTTATAAGTGAATGTGAAGAATTTAGAATGACAAAGAAATCATTACAATTTCTTGCAAAGCAAACATCGATGAAAAAAGATGAAACAAAGATAGTTGAAGATAAGAGATTTTTAGGATTGATTATCTTAAGAGGTGAACATGTTATTAGTCTTAGTGTTGAAGCAGGTGCCAATAATGGGAAACCAATATTAAATAATAGAGTAATGGCAAATGCCACAGGAACAAAAGGAACATCGAGACCTTTAAATAATAATAATAAACTTTTGAGCAGTGGTAGTGGTGGACCAATAAGAAATAATGGTGTTAAGAAATTTAATCCTCCACCTGGATTCAAGAGATGAATGTATAATTAAATGTATATTAGACAAGTGCAATCAGTTGATAGAACAAACCAGCCATTTTTAAGAGAAGTCGTGTATTTTCTCTAAAACAACAACAAATCGAAGAAACAATATTTTTAATTTTATCTAAGAGGAGAGAAAAAAGGGCAATATTAACTTATTTGATTCCTTATTGAACCGGTATAATTTGCTTCTTCATATTGTATTGCTTATTCTTATGGCAAGTATATATATATATATTAAAATAAACCAAAGATATACTTGCGCCCATCGTTTAGAGCTATTTCAAAGAGTGCAGAAGGGGGCAAATTTTAAAAGAAAGAAAATTTTTTTTTAATTAAAAAAGAAAAAGAAAAAAATTTGCTGATTAAATAAAAAATTTTCTCTTGTTTCCGCTTAATATATAAATATATATCAACAACTTTTTTTTTTTGTTCTTTATTCCCTATTCCTCAAAATCTTTTAATTAATTAAATAATAATAAGATATATATATACATAACCATATATATACTGACTATTATTGTTTATTGATTTATATTCTTAATCTATACATTTGGAGATATTAATTTATTAATCCATTTGATTCAAAAAACAAAACAAAAAAAAAACAACACATATTGTTTTTTCAATCGAGCTTTTCATTAAGTTATCGACTTTTATTTTACTCAAAAAGAGTTTACACAGGAAAAAGATAAAAAAAAAAAAATGTCTACCATGTTCCAACAACAAGATTATTATAATCCGTCTTATCAACAACATAACCGTCATTACTCATATCAACAACCTCCACCACCAGCACCACCACAATATCATCATTCCCATAATTACTCATATCAACAACCACCACCACCACCACCACCTCCACAGTATCAACTGCACCATTCACATAATTATTCAACAAATACTTTTTTCCAACCACAAGAGTACTATTCTCAACCACCTCCAACTTTTAATGCTACTTATCAACAACAACAGCAACAACTGCCTCAGTTACCACCAATCCAACAACAACAACAGCAGCAGCAGCAACAACAGCAACAACCAGCTGCTGGTGGTGTATCTGAAGTTTTGGATTATGATGTTGACGAAATTGTTAAATTCTTATCATTATTAGCTGTCAATATTTTTAACCAACATTCAGATCAATCGAATTTAGAATTCAAATTGAAAAATGTTATACTTGCAACAAGATTACCAAAGTCCACTATTTTGTTATCGATTTTATATTTATCAAATAAAGTTGCAGCTAATAGAAGTGACTGTAATGATATTTATACAAGTGTTATTATCAGTCTTATCATTGCTAATAAATTTTCAGATGATTCTACTTTTACAAATGTTTCGTGGTCAACTGCTTCAAGTTTAGATGTTAAATTAATTTCTCGTTTAGAAATTGGTTTCCTCACCGATTTGAAATATGATTTGAAAACTATAATGGAAGATGCTTCTTTTAAGATTTTGGAAAACTCATTTGATGACTGGTGTGCTAATAACAAGAACAAACTGGTTCAACACGCATCACCAACTCAAGTTGTACAACAATCCCCTGTTCAACAACAGCAACAGCAACAGCAATTTCTTTCATCATCTCCTCCTTATTACGGTTATCAAACGCCAAATTCATTTATGCAACCTGCTGCTCTCCCACAACAGCAATTACCTACCCCAACTTCATCAAAGAAATATTTCCCAGTGGAAAAATTTAGTTTTTCGTCGTCACCAATTGCCAACCCATATAACAATCAATACTATGGCTACTACAATTCGGATTATTTACAACAACAGCAACAACAACGTTTGCAACAACAACAATATGGTTTGTTTGTTTTCTAAAACTACATATGAACATTGGCAGTTGAAAGTTTTGCAACTGTTATTACTCATCGCCTAGATGGAGTGAACTTTTAACGGAGTCCATTTTTTTCAACAAACACCAGTTGTTTAATCCCACAAAATATACACACTCATTGATCAGTATCAAAGAATAAAGAGTTTTCATTATGTGGGTCTATTTGTGAAATGAAAACTCTCTCCCCCCTTTTTTTGAATTATTATTCCAAAAAACTTGAAAAAAAAAAAAAAAAAATACTAATAATAAAAAAATTCTAAAAAAAAAAAAAAAAGAGAATAAAAGTTTTGTATTTTTGAATTGTTTTTTTTGCCTTTTTTTAACCTATCTATATAATTATATATTCATTGTTGTTTTCACTTTACTCACATATTATGTGAATGAAAAATTTGTTTTTTTTTTTTTTTTTCCACTGTGAAAATAATAATTTTTTTCCCCTTTTTTTTTACAACAAGTTTTTTTTTTTTTTTTTTTATGATTACAATTTTATATAATAATATTATTTACAATGAGTTGTTTTATTTTTTAATTATCCATTAGCATTGGTTATGTTTGTAAAAGTATATTTGAGATTTGTTTGATATTGAGAAAAAACTTTAATGATTTTTTTTTCTACAATTAGTGACTTCTTAACATATGTTGAATAGCTTCGGATGTATGATAATCCTACAATGCCTATTGAGGCTTCTAGTCTTGTGATGAGAAGAAGGCATAAGAGTGTCACGGCAGACAGAAGTTATTTCAATTCAGAGAACGGTAAACTCCATGAAAGAGATGTCTCGTGATGTGTACTTTACTAAGACGTGTATTTGTTAGTGAAAAGAGCATTAGTCGGTGAAGCGGTGTGGCTAGAGAGAAGATAATGGAAAAAAAGCAGCCATTTGTATAATAAGTGTTGTGTAATAGTAAAAATTCGGTTGTAAGCAGAAATGGGTCCTTATGGGAAAGTCCGTGAATTTTTAAAAGGGGAAATTTTTTCCTTCTTAATTGAAAGCAGGCAGGAAGCAGCCAGCAGCACTTCTCGTAGTTTGCCGTATCTTAGAGCATGAACTGATAGATAGATAGATAGATAGATAGATAGATAGATATATGAATAAATGCAGGTAGTCTGTTTCCAACGATAAGAAATAGTTACTGGGTTATATATATGATGGTTTTACTTGGGGTAAGAGAGAAGTATTATGTAAGAGCTATATCTGATCCAATAAGAACAAGAGATGAGCTTGAAAAAATAAGGCAGAACAACGCGCAAAAGCAAAAAGGAAAAAAAATTATTGCCCAGTGATTAGTCGGTCAATGCCGAGACCATTATACTATATATGAATGGCATTTTTTTTAAGCACAAGCAAGAAAACAAAAAATAATGGGAGCACTCGCCGGCCGTTTGAATTCCTAAATTGCCCTTTCCCTTCTCGCTACTAGAGTAAAGAAGTGTATATGGGGGATGGGAGGAAGAAGAGGGCAATAATTTTTGTTTGTTTGTTTGTTGCTGCTGCTTCGAAGTTAAAATAGCCTCTTCAAGGGAAAGAAAGAGAGAGAGAGATCAGATAAGACGGTGCTTCAAAATTCATCTGCTTCTGATGATGATCTATTCGAAGAAATTTTACTTATCTAACTTATTTCATGTTGTAGTCGTTGTCATACACAAGAGAAATTAAGAAATAACGAAAGAAAAAAAAAAAAAAAAAAAAAAAAAAGTCAGTGACAGGGGCAGAAAAGATAACGGAAAAAGACGAGCAGCAGCAGCAGCAGCAGCAGCAGGTCCTCTGGTTGCAAGTAGATAGATGTGATAGATAGATAGATAGATAGATAGAGATAGATCAGTTATTTTTCTTTTTTTTTTTGCTTTTGTAAATGACAAGCTAAAAATTTTTCTAATCATATATATATAAGTCAAAAATACCTTATTTCCAATAGAAAAAAGTATCTTACAAAATATATCGAGATAATGGTTTCAGTTGCAACTACGGGAAAGAAGATCCTCCATAAATGGACTTCAAAAGAAGGTATATTTGGTGATTATGATTATAAATATCTTTTCACACCAAATTTGCCATTTATCAAGAAATCATCAAAAATTCAACCTTTCTTTGGATTAGATAGTGATATGCCATTATTTTTAGGTTTCTTACTTGGTTTACAACATCTGTTATCGATGTTGGCAGGTGTTGTTTCACCTCCAATTATCATTTCAAGTGTTGCCAATTTAAGTGATGATGTCGAACAATATTTAGTCAGTGTCTCTTTAATCGTTTCTGGTATTCTTTCTGCTATCCAAATTACAAGATTTCATATCCCAAAGACTCCTTATTATATCGGAACAGGTATGGTTAGTGTTGTTGGTACTTCATTTGCTACAATTACCATCGTCTCCAAGGCTTTACCAATGATGTATAATAATGGTGAATGTCCAATCGATGCAAATGGTAATAAATTACCTTGTCCAGATGGTTACGGTGGTATCTTAGCAACTGGTTGTTGTTGTGCATTGTTGGAAATCTTATTATCATTTATGCCTCCTGCCATTTTACAAAAAGTCTTCCCACCTTTAGTCACTGGTCCTGTTGTCTTATTAATCGGTGTCTCTTTAATTGGTTCCGGTTTCGAAGATTGGATTGGTGGTTCCGGTTGTGTTGGAAGCATATGTCCATCAGAAGGAGCTCCTCACGCATTGCCTTATGGATCCGCTGAATTCATCGGTTTAGGTTTCTTAGTCTTTGTCGTTATCATTATGTGCGAAAAATGGGGGTCCCCAATCATGAAATCTTGTGCCGTTATCGTTGGTTTATTAATCGGTTGTATAGTTGCTGCTGCTTGTGGTTATTTCGATAGATCAGGTATCGATGCCGCTCCAGCTGCTACTTTCATGTGGGTCCACACTTTTAAATTGAAAGTTTATGGTCCTGCTGTATTACCAATGTTGGCTCTTTATATCGTCTTAATGATGGAAGCCATGGGTGATATTACTGCCACTTCTGATGTCTCAAGATTGGAAGTTGAAGGCCCATTATACGAATCAAGAGTTCAAGGTGGTGTCCTTGCTGACGGTTTCAACGGTTTATTGAGTTGTCTTATGACTGTAACACCAATGTCCACTTTTGCACAAAATAATGGTGTTATCTCAATTACCAAATGTGCCAATAGAACTGCCGGTTACTGGTGTTGTTTCTTCTTAATTGTTATGGGTGTTTTTTCAAAATTCGCTGCTGCCTTAGTTGCTATTCCAAAAGCCGTATTAGGTGGTATGACCTCATTCCTTTTCACTTCAGTTGCTGTCTCTGGTTTGAAAATTATCTCCACAACTGAATTCACAAGAAGAGACAGATTCATCTTAACTTGCTCTTTAGTCATTGGTTTCGGTTGTACTTTGAACGGTACTTGGTTCGATAACGTCTTCACCTACTCAGGTAACAACCATGCCTTGGAAGGTTTTTTCAACGCTATTGTCTTGGTCTGTGAAACTGGTTTTGCCATTACCGGTTTCATTGGTGTTATCTTGAACTTGTTAATTCCTCAAGAAAGTGATGAAGAAGAGGAACTCTTAGAAGAAGAATTAATCGAAGGTAGTGTCATGCATGAAGGTCTCGAAGGTGGTTCAGATGAAGGTAAATCATTTGGTGACACCAACGTCAAATCCTTAAAAGTTTGATAGAAACCCGATTCTTATTTGTTTTGTGCTTTTATCTTTTCCAGTTTCCATTGTTTATATATAGTTTTTCATTTTTACATCTTGGGTTGAAGTTTATAAATTGTCATTCACTTCATTTAAAAAGTCACTGTAGTAATTATATCTTATATATCCTGAGCTTGTTTGGAGCCTTTACGTGGAGAAAATTTCAATTCTACATCTACACAGAATTTAGATTTATTCACTCAACATGAACCTTGATGCCAACACTACAGCTTTAGAGATATAACGAAGGTTGTAATCTATCAGGCTTATCTGATTTCATAGAGACTAAAAAAAAAAAAATTATATGAAAAAAAAAAAGTATTGCCCCCATATTATTATAATAATAATATAAATCATTACTCAATTGTTGAACAAGATGACTGAGACAATTGATACTCCACCGAAGAAGAAAAGGGGTATTTTAGATTTAGGAGAAGATTTGATAGCTTCCGAAATCATTCCTAACTTATCACCAAAAGACATCAAGTCTTTAGGACTGACTTGCCATTATCTAAATGCAGTGACAAATGAATCATCTGTATGGCATCACTTATTTGAAAAGACATTTGGAATTGAGCCTACTCCATTTGCATTTTCCAATTACAAATGGCCAGATTTATTCAATTTGCGGAAATCACTGAAATTGCTCACATGGGGTAAATCAAGTGGTGGCAGATTGGGGTTTTCTATTAGAGATATTCCAAGAGAACATGTATCAAGAAGATCATTGGAGTCAAGCGTCAATAAACCGACTGTGGTTTCAAATTTACAAGATTCTACAATTGCTGATGTATCTGCTGGTGGGTTTTCTTTCCAAATATTGACTGCCGAAGGCGAATTGTATACGACCGGTGTCACTTGGAATGGTGGATTGAATTCTGGTCCAGGACCTGATTCTGCCGATAATTTGCCTGGTATTTCTGTACCAACTACTACAGCAGGATCTCTGCCTCGTTACACTCCAGTGGTACCTGAAATGGGTGGCTTGTTCAATTTCCCTTTTAGATTAGGCGGTGTAATACCAAGAAGAAACTCACCTTTCCCCATTGCCCAACCACCTGCACCGGGACAACTGATCACTCCACTACCAACACAAACACAGCAACACAATCATACTACTGATATGCCAGAGAGAGAAGTCCATCATACGGCACCTGATTTGCGTGATGAAGAAGATAAACAACCTCTGGATTCTAAGAGACCAAGTACTGCGGATGGATTTGTTAGAAGATTAAAAGTAAATCCAAAAATTGTTGCAGTAAGTAGTGGCCGTACACATTTCATTGCATTGGATGAGAATGGAGAAATCTGGAGTTGGGATCACCAAAGACAAGGACTAGTTGGTGTAAAATTGAAATTCATTGACGCAAATGAGAAGAACCTAGTAAGTAATACGAATATTATCACCAAGATCGTTGCAGGTTGGAATTTAAGTTGTTGTTATATCTTGAATGTTGGAATAGTTTACTGGACAGGAAGAGATGCATTTCAGGATCCATCTGTGTCTATCGAAGATTCGCCTGTTAATACTCATTTTAAGATAGTTGCCAACACGGCTGCTATTGCTGGTCCAGAAAAAATTGTTGATATTGTTGCTGGGGAATCTTTCATCGTTTATTTGACCCTGCAAGGTAAAATTTATCGTTTGGATATTAATGATGATTCCACAGAACCTTACGAACTCAACAGATTCAATTCGTATCTTGCAAAACATTCACAATCGAGTGCGACCCCATCAAAATTTGTGCGTTTGTCTGGTGGTTCGTATCGTACTTTTGTTGCAATAAGTGATGAAGATCAAGTTTTAATTGGAACAAAAGATTCAAATAACCCGGAAATTATTAGAGAATTACAAAAAACACAAATTATTTCCGTGGGTGTTGGTGATTATCACTGTTTGGCATTGACGAAATCCGGCGAGTTGTTA
Source organism: Nakazawaea ishiwadae (assembly GCA_022817945.1). Lineage (NCBI taxonomy): Eukaryota > Fungi > Ascomycota > Pichiomycetes > Alaninales > Pachysolenaceae > Nakazawaea > Nakazawaea ishiwadae. The sequence continues at coordinate 205,970 of JAFLRI010000012.1, read as the reverse complement.
AGTTGGGGATTAGAATCGCTGTGCTGTGGTTGTTTAGGTTTAGGGGAATCTACACCTTTTGTAGAGTCCGGGGTTGGAGAAATTGTGGGAAGAAATGGATTCAGAGTCCACAAACCTACAAAAGTTGACATTCAAGGGAAAGTATTAGCAATTGGAGCTGCTGGTTGGCAAAGCTGTGCTATCGTGAATGTCAATGAATGATTAAATACCTTGTTTAATTAAGTGTATCTCTTTTTTAATCTTTATTAACCCAAAAAAAATTATAAAGTAACAAAATTCCCTTGATCCCAATATGATCCCCAATTTCATAACTCACTAAAGCAAGAAATAATGAAAAATAAAATGAAAATAAATAATAGTAGCACTCTGTAGAATTGAAAATAAAAATAAAACTGAATCATAACCGGACATTTGCAGTTAAACCGTTACCGGAATAGACCAAATCAAGTTGAAACTCATCTAATATAAATTTGAACATAGCATCACCATGAACTTTCAAATCTCCATTCAAAGCTTTTCTCAATATGTTTCCCCCAATACCACTTGCATAAGTTATGGGTATTCTAGGTGTTGTATACAAGCCAGGAGGAATTATCAACCTTTCTTGTTTTTCAAGATGACCCAACGCAGTGCCTTCAAATGAAGCTTGAGCCTTAATGATCTCAATTACCACCTCGCTGTTTGAAATAGGGTTGAAAACAGTGAATTCAATTTCTGAGGTCATTATATGCATAGTGGAGCTCACAATAAATCCAGTTTCACTTTTCCCGACTCCAGCTTTTGGAAGAAGAAAATTTAAGGACATATCTGCTAATACGTCCGATAATTTCTTGAACGAAGGAATAGACTCCTTGTGACCAATCAATGTTAAGTCTGTGTCATTTCCCGATAAGTAACTGCTCAAAAATTTTTCAAGTTTTGTCATTGCTCTTTCCGGCTCATCTGAATCAACAGTCTTTGGCCTAATATCAAGAAATACAGATGCATTAAATGAACCATTTGGAGGAATCACCGGTAAGTAATTGGTCTTAACTTCACCCAATTTAATCTCTTCAAATGCGAAATACAAATCAATTGGTAAATCCCTTGTATTAAATTGATATGGCAAAGGATTTTCAACTTCTAAATCCATCAACAAAGTTGCTGAGTCTTTTGAAGATTCTATCACAAAGATATTACCAATGGTAGTGTTCAAATTTGACAATCCACCATTTGAGGCAAGACCAGGAATTACTAAATCCATCGCCAAAGGTAACTGCTCGAGAGAAGTTTCAAAAATAGGCGAGTCAACGTGAACTCCAGTACTTGAACTTCCTCTTATTGTATTCAGTTCACCAGAGAGAAACAGATTCAGTAGCATCGAGGTAGCAGCAGGGTCCAATATATCAATTTCCAAGTCGTCAATTTTGATATCAATCACAATAGATTCATCAGTGTAATTGATATTCATTGGTTGCCAATTGTCCATAGTCAATTTTGTAAAGTTTGATCCACCAGACATAAACGAAGTGACACTTTTAAAAGAATTTATATTGAAACGGCGATAATTTTGCAAAAATGAAGGATAATCTAAACTTAAACTGATGTATGATGATACAAGCACAGTCTCTGTGGAATCATTTAATTCAAATGAAGTATCAAAAACTTCAACTGACCTAATGTAATCTTGCATTGGGATTCTGAAATTCTTAAACTGATCTATCCCTAATGATATAGGTATATTAACTCTCTCTAGGATGAATTGAAGCCATACAGGAATATCATTATCTTCAGAGTTTGTAGCCACGATATATAAACTTCTGGACAATCTATTGGAAAGGAAATCAATCAAGACTTGGTTCAAAGGAGACATTGCTTGTGAGTTACAACTCTTGACCAACCTTTGAGGCAAAGAAGACACTTCTATTGATGCAGCAGCAGATATTTTTGACAATGGTTGAACTCTTATTGGATCCGTTACGGCGTCACCAATTTCCACAAGCCGTCCCACCCTACACAGAGGTAATAACACATTCCACAGTAAACTTGGAAATTGTAAATCTATAGGTAATTCCAAAGTATTGGTCTCCAATTTTATATCTGCAGCTAATACGTCCTCTGTTTTATCATTTAAATTGAGTTCGAATTGATTCAAAATATTGCCAGGTATTTTGCTCAATAAATCAACACTGAGTAATTTTTCAAAATTATAAGTCACATCTCTATAGTTTTTCAAATTACTTTGAACATCAAAGTTATAAGCTCCAGAGACACTGATATTGACATATTCTTGACCATTAGATCGCAACTCCACGAGTCTATTCAGTAATATCACGGCACTCGTAGAAATTATACCAACAGTGGAATCTAAATCCAACGTTGTCAAAGCTCTATTCCCCAATTTAATCTTTGTCTTGTGTGGAACAATTCTCAGTATTCTGTGCAAGTCTTCGAAATTATCAATTTCCACAAATACATCAATGGGGGCCAAAGGCTTCACAACCACTTCTCCCAATAGTATTCCAGCTGTTATTCCCAAGAAACGATTAAACCAATTCAGTACTTGTGAATAGTCAAATTTGATAGAAGTTGCAACATGGACATCGACACCCAAATCTGATACGCCTGTCACCGATAACGATTCAAGATCCAAGTATAATGCCTGGCTTAACATTATCTCTCCATGACTGGTCAGGTAGAAGTATACTATAACACATAACAATGTAAGAGATATGATGAGATGTGAAAAATTAGGGTATTCATAGTACAAATCCAAAAATGACTTTATTAACCAGCTTAACGTGGCAGGTGAAGTGATTCCCCCATTCAATATGACATTGCTATTAGACAATAATGAGTTCAATTCATCTGCAGCTTCTCTCACGTGTTCACCTGTCGCCACTTGAGCCGGTCTTTGTACCAATTCATTGGCATTGACTATATCATTGCATTCGTGAATTGTTGGAGGATCTTTAAATTTGCTCGATAACAACGGTGAGTTTTCATCTGCTTCTTCATTGTTATTTGGAGATTTATCTTGGTTAACCACAGTTGAAGCTGATGATGATGATTGTAACGGTTGTCTTTGTTGATTATGTTCCCGTATGCTTTCACCGTGTTGTAAAGATGACTGCACGAAAGGAGCAGTATGATAAACAGAAGATGGCTCTGAATGCACCGAGGGATGCTCAGAATTCTCTGGACCAACATTGCTTTCACTTGAACTTCTTGGTGGAGCCGGCATGAAGTATTGTTTATAGATGAGATGTATTATGTACTTGCAGCTTCTTTTTTATTTTTTATAAAAAAGTTTAAAAAAAAAAAAAAGGTTTTTGATGAGACATCCCTTAAAAGAGATCTACATAAACAGGACATTTGCCATCCTATATTGTATCTATGTTAATTATTAATTTTATAATACTGTGACATATCTATATCTATTTAAACAGAGGGTAAAAAAGGTTGCTCTATAATTTAGCATTTCCGTTAATATCTTCCTTATTGATAAAATGATCCAAAGAGATCACTGGTCTTGCAGTTTTCGATAACACATTTTCTGCTTTGAAATCTGCAATGGAATTGATCAAAGTTCCAGTAGGATACATGTCGGGAGTTGGATTGACCAAATCTTTTAAAATATTCTTTTGCAATTCTGACAAATTTAAATCAGATGAAGAAGTTGGCAATAATGCTTTAAATTCATCTGACAGTAAGAATGCACCAATGGAATCTGTATCAAATGAACCGAACTCTCTTGCTTTGATCAGCTCTTCCAATTTATTAGATGGGATGTCCTCGATGTAATTTGAAATGGAAATGCCGATCAATTTTCTCGAGTCTTGAACTGGTGGAGATTGTGATTTTAAATGAACTATCAATTTCGAGTTTGTTGAAGATAAGATCTCCTCGTTGTAAAAAGTCACCAAGTCTTGGTGTGTGATCTTGTTTAAGATATCAACTTGCAACTCATTACTGTTGAAATTGTAGAAACCTGAACCAATTTTTCCCCAAAATCTACTACCTTCTTCATTCAAATTCTTGATCTTCAACAATTTCTTAGCAATCAAACTTTCAACATTTTTTTTGAATTCATCTTCAGTGAAATTTGATAACTTACCGCTGAATTTTTGTAAAAATTCATCAATTCTATATTCCAAATAATCAGTGGTTCTCTCAGATTGGATCAAGATCCTATAACCAAAACTGGTTCTTGTCTTCTTGACACCACTGAAAACAACATACCCCAATTGTTGTTTGGTTCTCAATTCATTGAAACAAGGCTCATGAGATACTTGAACCAACAAATCCGCAAGAGTCAACTTATACAAATCTGTCAATTCCCCTAACTGGATAAAATATTCAATACATGAGTTGACATTCTTCTTATCTTGTAATTGTCTTTCGAATCTATATTTTGAGTTAGCATTGATCAAGACAGATCTGCCTGTAGTTTGTTGAGATTCGCTTAATCTACCAATATCACCAAATTTGGTTTCATATATTTGAAAAATCTCCAAAGCTTTCTCCTTTACAAAATTACCATGTACCAAGGTTTCTAAAAACAGTTGTTTGAATAACATTGGAGTGAATTCTTCAACGTCATGCATTTTCAAATTTTCCAATAATTGAACTTTTTCATCAATAGTCCAAGTCTGATCATGCAACAATGTGGTACTGTAATATCCAATTTGTCCATATGGAACAGAGTAACCGAAATTTTTGTATTCTTTTAATACTCGTTCCTTTACCAATTCGAATCGTTCTGCAGTTGGTTTAAAATCCTGAATTGTTTCAATAACTTTTCCTAACAATACAGGCAACTTGTCATTGTAACCAGTGACATTCAATGAAAACCCATCTCTTGTTGGATTCAAGTTGAAATGCAATCCAACAATACTGGCATCGTAGCCAATATCATTCAAGAAATCATCAACCAACTCAATGTATATAGTGGTCAATAAAGAGTTGATAGGTGTTGCTTGAGATACAGGTAAATGGAACATAGTTAAGACAGAACCTTTAGGAACCCAAAATTGGTCATCTTTCTTATACCATAATCTTTGCAAAGAGTTTGACTTGATCAATGATGGACACTTCAGTGGTGTCTCAACGGCTTTCTTATCAACATTGAAATTTTTTGGAATAAATTCATTTGGGTTAGGTAAGGTCAATTCAGGTGAAATAGAACAGTTTTCCAATTTTGAGAGGAAATCATGTGATAAGCCTTCAATTGAGTATTCAGTACCGTACCATTTCTCACGATTTGGTAACTCAGTGAAAGTGGGAGAAACCAACATGATTCTAAAGTTGCTTGTAGAGAAATGATTTGCATACTCTTCAATGAGACTCGCATCGTATTTTCTCAATACATTTTTTGAAAGAATGAATTCAGTTGGTAATGATTCATCATTTTTGTTCAACTCACTTGACAATTTTGATACTGTACCGGATACACTTGATTTTTGTTTGAATTTGAAATTTAATGCACTGACATCTTTCAATTCATTGAATATCCATTCTTGCAGTTTCTCAGTTTTCAACATCTTTATGTATTGGAAAATGTATAAACATACTGTTTCGTAGTTATCTAAACCTTTATCCGTCAAATCTACTGAGACTGAAAATGTTGAAAATCCTTTAGAGATGTTTGAAGATCCAGAGCTTAATCCAGTGGCCCAACCTTTTTCCTTAAGTAAAAGGAAAAGGGAACCTTTACCTTCATGACCAATTAAATGAGAGTAGTAATGATTTGGCTGAGACTCCCAGTTAGCAGTTTGATCAGGAACAGTGAAAGTCACATCCAAGTTTTTGGAATTCATAACTGGTTTGGCCTTGATCAATTTCAAAAGTTCATTTTTGGTGAAAGGAGGTTCGTCGTAGACAGGTCTTGCTTTTGATTTATTTGGCACTTCTGAAAATTTCGATACAACCCACTCAGTTAAAGTGTCCAAATCCTCTCTTCCCAAGACAACCAATTTCATCAAATTTGAAGAATAATGGGATTCATAGAATTTGATCAATTCATCTCTGACATCAATACCTTGCAGTAAAGGCAATTCACCTAAAGTTTGTAAATTACCTGTGGAAAATTTATTATACGGATGATTTGGGTTTGACAAAGATTTTTCCAATTGCGAGAATCTCCAAAGGTCATTTTGCAAGTTTTTCTTATTTTCTGAATCGACAGCTTTAATTTCTCTGTCTTTACAATTCTTGTTGAATAAAGGCTTGATGAAGAACTGAGCAAACCTATCTAAGGCACCTTCAAGATAATTGTAGTTAATTTCGAAAAAATAATTCGTGTCAAGCCTTGAAGTATAGGCATTCGAATGACCCGAATGTTTGGAAAGGAAACTTCCATAATCATTTTCATTTGGATATTTTTCAGTACCCATGAACAATAAATGTTCGAGGAAATGGGCAAGACCCGGTAAATTATGCGGATCGTTGAAAGAACCAACTTTACAATCCAAAGACAGAGCACTCTTGTCAGTGGTAGGATCATGTATGATCAAAGCAGTTAGATCATTAGGAAGTTTGATCAACCTATAAGACCTATCGTCTAGATCTGGTTTTTGTATATTTTGTGAGATGATTTGGTAATTTGACATTTTCCTAAGGACTGAATAATTATTATTAGTATGAATGTGTTTGTATATTGGATATTAAACTCACATACAGTATGAGGAAGTGGATGAATGTGTGAATAGTTTAGCAGATGACCGTGGTATCAGGAACATCTATCTATATCTATAAATTGTTATCGAAGAGCAAGAACAAGGGCAAAAAAAAAAAATAACTCCTATGATACATTTTCTCTCTCTCTTTTTTTTTTTTCACTTTGAAGGAAAAACTGTGTTACACTCTGGATTGGGTAAGTAGGGGCTGTGGCTACGTCATTTTTTATTATTTGTGGGTAATTAGAATAAAATTCAAAATTACAAGGGGTGATTGTACATCTAAGCTAGTATATTGATGGTGTAGAATATGTTCATTGTTTAGTTATATAGCAGAAGACTCGTATATATATTAAAAAAATACTCAAAAGCAGTAATTACCTAAAACAGTAATCAAGATCTGCACTCAAAGAAAATTTTTTTTTGTTTTGTTTTTGTTTTTGTTTTTCGATTTCTTCGAGACAAACAAAAATTTCTAAAATTAAACCTTTTTTAGGATTTATTAGGCAAATTAGTTTTTCTTTGTCAAGAAAAATAAAAGTTTTTGTTGATCTAATTTTATTTATTTATTTATTTTAATTCATTCATTTGTTCATCATCATCATCATCTTTAAGAGATAGTCCATTCGTTTTATATAATAATATGCATTCATTATCTATCACTTCATTAGCTTTATTAGCTTCAACTTTTATTGGTTCAACATATGCTGCTCCTCCAGCTTGTTTATTAGCTTGTGCTGGTCAAGTTGCAAGTTCTTCAAGTTCTCAATGTGATTCAGTAAGAGAAATCGACTGTTTCTGTTCAAAAGAAGCTTCAGCTGTTCAATCTTGTTTGAACTCCATCTGTCCTTCAGGTGAAGCTGATGATGCTTACTCTTTCTTCAAGAACACTGTTTGTGGTGGTAATGTCTCTTCAGTTTCAGCTTCCTCCTCCTCTTCATCATCTTCATCAAGTTCATCAAGTTCATCAAGTTCTTCATCAGCTTCGTCATCATCTTCATCAAGCTCCTCAAGCTCATCATCTTCATCAAGTGCAAGCTCATCAGCTACTCACAGTGTTGCAGCAGAAGCTGTCACTCCATCTTCATCAGCTGCTCCATCAACTTCCGAAGACCCAACTACTTCATCTTCATCAGCTGCTGATCCACCAACTTCCTCCGTTGAAGTCACCTCAGCTACCTCATCTTCTTCAACTGCCGAATCTTCAACCACTGAAGCTTCATCATCATCATCATCTGCATCTCCTTCATCATCTGAAATTGTTACACAAACTGCTGGTGCTAATGCTTTAGCTCCAGCTGCTATGGTTGGTGCCGTTGCTGGTGCTATTGCTCTCTTGATCTAAGGGAGTTAACTAGCTAAGTGACTTTAAACATGTTTTTTTCCGGCATTTTAATATGAGACTAAAATAGAATTATTTTTACAGGGTGATAAACATACCACTACTCCTGGCAGTAGGTTATGTTTACGTTTTTTTTTACTACAATTATTTGATATTTTTTGGATTTTTACACTATGACTTTATTTATATTTTATACTCTTCTTACGTTTTATACCCATTTATTTCTGTCATCTTAAACTTCAAGTTTTGAAGATGAAATTTGTTGTTCAAGTTTACAATACAAAAAAAATAAAATCAATTGCAAAGTTATTTATCTATCTATCTGTGAATTTGTAGATGTTCCTGTAAGAGAACTAACTGTAAGTGAAAAATCTATGAAATTTTTTTTTTTTACTGTCTAAGGAAAAAAAAAAAGGTGAAAAAAAAGTCTGGTACAAACTAAGAAGGGCTATTAACTACTACTCAGGAACGATGTCCAAGAGAGCTGCCTCTGCTGAGCCATTCAAGAAATCAACCAAAGCCAAAATTTTACCCAATGATTCAAAGCAAGCACAAAGAAGGAACAAGTTGTTCAACTCACGCCAAATAAGAACATCGAACAATGATCCATCTTTCAAAGAAGGAATATTAGATGTCCCAAGTTTCCTAAAATCTAGGGAGTTTGAGATCCAGCAGCTTGAACAGGCACAGCTCAGATCTAGGTACTCTGCGTCTACAAGATGTTTCCAAAGTTTACCTCGTACTTTAAGAAGGAGAACTGCATCACATAACGTGAAGAGAGTACCGAAAAGGATGAGAAAAAGGGCAACTAGAGAAATGAAAGTGAACCATGATGCGAATAATAAGACAGGAACCGAAGCTAAAAAGAAAACTCATTTGAAAGGGAAAGAGTTGTACAAGTTGAAATTGAGTAAGAAATTGTTGCGAGTTGCTGCTAGGTTGAAGTTGAATAAATTCGGTACAGATGAGACTCATTCCTTAGCTGATTACAATCTCAGAAACAGAATGAAATTAATCACACTGAAAATTAAAGAGATTGAGTCTGGAAAATTGGACAAGAAATTAAAGACAAGTTCAGAGCAAGAGGCCAAGATACTCAAGTCCAAGATTTATTTGAATAATATCATGGGCTCATATGACAACACGGGTCTCAATTTATTACTGCCAAAACCAAGAGGTAATTTGAAGTATCGTAAGAGACAGAAGAAATTCGTATGGTTACCGACCCATATATGGCATACTAAGAGGGCTCATTTAACAAAAAGATGGGGTTACCAGATCCCTTTGAGGCCAACACAAAAATGTTTCAGATCAACGCATAGAAAATCAATCAGTGATGGAGGTTTGATATGTGATACTTCCTATATGGATACCATGATTTTAGAGTCTTTGGTCAAAGAGGATTTAATGTCATTACTTAAAAAAATCACAAACATGATTTTCAAGATCAAGAAAAATAAGTTTTGGGATGGGTTTATTTACATAGAAGATGAATCAAAGACAAATAAGCTTTGTGGTAAGGCGACTATATTTGTATCAGAAACGTCAGGTTTATTTAAAGCTATGATAAGATTGCATCCGTCAATATATGAAGAGTTCTTCCAATATTTGAAAGCTGAGAAATCGGAAAATATAACATTGAACGATTGTAGGTATGCAATTGGTTCAATAGATCTAATGGGACCGATGTCATTATCAGCAATTACTCAAGTTTTGAATCCAACTGTCACTGATTTACAAAATAAAGAAGTCGGTACCAAGATATTGCAGTTATCATCATTACAAGATTTGAACAGTTTCAGCATCGGTAGTGTCATGTCGGTCTTTACCGATGACCCAAGATTAGTTTCGAAACCTATAAAAGTGAATCCCAATAAATTCAAGATAGATCCTATTGATTTAATAATTGAAATCAGTAAAGGCTCTGCGATAAATCACGAGAGTGTCGATTCTTTATTATCATTTGATGGGAGATTGAAATCGTACGAAAATCAACCGACTATAAAGCAGTTGTCAGCAAGACGCTCAAAACTGTTACCTGGAACCAATAAGTTGAATAAAGCAACTACTGATCCAACGATCCCTGTTATGATTGTAAAACAAGATAAATTACGTTATACGATGATCTTACCTTGGTATTGGGTACTCCCATTTTGGATACAGTTGAATAAGATCCTGCATTTGTCTATTGTCGGTTTAAAACAATGCCAGCAGTTGAATTTTGAAAATGGGAATTTGACTTACCCTAATGATTATCCATTTTTGATGAATGGATTTATCGAGAATTTTGTCAATGGGAACGAGCTATTTAAGAAATGGAGTTCTATTCAACCTGGTAAGAAATTGAATTATGAAAAATTGGATCTTATGAATAACGATGAAGTTTTCGGCAAAGGTGAAATTGGGTTCCCATTTAATTGTGATTGGGATTTCTTAAGATTGTTAAGACATGGTGTTAACAAAATCGAGCAATCACCTACAGCTACAAAATTCGAAGTATCTAATTGGAATTCAAAATTGGAAAGAGATTTGAAAACTTTGAACGATGTCTATGAATTTATTAAAGATACTCAATTTTTACAAAAAGAAAAATTATCACATGGCGAATTACTCTTATCAAACCCAGTACAGTTATATAACTCTACAGATAACGATAGTTCAAAATTGCCAATTGCACCAATCAATATCTCAATATTGAATAAAGGACATCCAAAGGACAATGCAAGAATATATAGTATTCCAAAACAAGAATTATCACAATGGCTCAAGATCCATGAATCCAAGAAAGCTAATAACAAGACAGATTATCGTGGCAATAGTTTACAATGCCCACATGCTAATTATCTTATTGGATTTGTCACTTCTGGAACTTTCAATTTATCAAAGGGACATGGTACCGGTATTGGTTACATCGATCTGGCATTCATAATGGACAAATATATATTAATTAGGAATGTTGGTGAGAGCAAACCCAGATTAGCTGAGTTCAAACTCATTCAAGATGTATAGTCAACAAGAATTTTCTCTAGTTTACCCCTTTCCGCTAAATTCAAAAAAATTTTCCCCTGCAAAGGCTTTACAAAGAGTTACCCGACCTCATGCCTTGGAAGTATATAAGTACGCACCGGATCCCAAAAAATTTTCAATTTTCTTTTTCCTTTTTTTTTTCTTCATACTTACCTTGAGAAGCCACAGGAGATCAAGAAGTCCTTGTGGTCAATTCCAGTTGTTTACATTGCACTTTCCCCCGTTGCTTCTGGAATTGTCGGCCATTCTATATGTTTGGTGCGGATCTCATAATTTTTGATTTCCACTAATCCCCCTTATAGCTTAACTAGTGTTTGCAATGGGTTGTGTCAAAGAATATGTGTTGAATTTTATCACACCTTTTTCAACTTCAGGGGGGTCTAGTTAGAGCGAGCGTATTTCTTCAAATATGTTCGTCTCATTCCACATGAAAGTTTTTTAACCTTTTTTCAATTGACCAAAGGTTTGATTCTTTTTGATACTTATCCATGATCAGTTGATCGTGAGTACCAAAAAGAAAGTAAATAATATTGAATGCCTAACAGAATTAGTATTCCTGGGCACAATTGCGATGGAAGTTGATGATGTAATTTAATTTTCATTTAACAAATTTCGACTCTGTTTTTGTTTCATTTTTTCCTTGTAGTTACGAATTTGATCCGCGGCAGCTAGCACACTTTATTATGTCTCCGGGTCAATTTACTACGAAGAACCGGCGCCTCATCTCCGCGGGCCAAATAATCAAATACAAGAAAAAAAAAAAAGACGAGGGAAAAAAACTTTTAAAAGTAAATATTGGGGTTTCTAAAAGAATTGAAGAGCAACTCGAACTTGATACTTCAAGAATATAAATTGAACACCAATTCCCCTTCTCAAAGATCTAACTATTCATCATTTTGACTTCAATCAAAACCACAATGACTAAAGAAGATTTCTTTCCAACTACTATTTCCCCAAAGGCATTATCATCGATCAAGTTCACATTATACTGTGGAACTTTAGCACATACTCCAAAATTGGGAGAATTAGAAGTTCTTCCTAATGCTGTTACTGGGGTTGACAAAGAAGGGGTTATTAAGTTCATAAAACCTGAGTATGCCAATAGACCTTTTGATGCCTTGCTGGAATACGATTCCAAGATCCAAAGAGATGAAGTTGAGATAGTATCCATCGACAAAGATAATGTAAATTCATTTTGGTTCCCAGGTTTTATAGATACCCATATTCATGCTCCTCAATTTTCAAATTTAGGTATCTTTGGTAATACCACATTATTGGAATGGTTAGACTATTACACTTTCCCATTAGAATCTTCTTTCAAAGAGTTGGATATTGCTAAACAACATTACCAGACTTGTGTTAATAGAACTTTGAGCAATGGTACCACTTGCGCCTCATATTTTGCCACAATTCATGCCCCAGCTACAAATTTATTAGCTGATATTCTGTTGACCACGGGGCAAAGAGCTTTTGTCGGTAAAGTTTGTATGGACAACAATTCACCAGATCATTATATCGAGACATATGACGAATGCAAGGAGTCAAATGCACAAGTGATTAAGCATATAGAACAAAGAGATCCTACAAATGAGTTGATAGCTCCTATAATAACACCAAGATTTGCCGGTTCATGTACTTCAAAGACTTTACAAATGTTGGGTGATTTGAGAGCCTCCAAAGATTACCATTGTCAAACACATATCAACGAGACAAAAGTAGAAGTCGAATGGACTTTGAAACAATTTCCTGATTGTTCATCTTATACAGACGTCTATTTAAAGCATAATTTGTTATCAAATAAGACCATCTTGGCCCATGGTATTCACTTCACAGACGATGAAAGAGATATAGTCTCTGAAATAGGATGTGGTATCTCTCATTGTCCAACATCGAATTCGTCGATTACCTCGGGAGAAGCAAGAATCCGATGGTTATTAGAAGCTGGTATAAATATCAGTTTAGGTACTGATTGTTCAGGTGGTTTTGCTCCATCAATATTGACTGTTGCCAAACATGCCTTATTAGTCTCAAGACATCTTGTCATGGGTTCCGGTGTCGAGAAGGAAAAATTGACAGTTGATGAATGCTTATATTTTGGTACCATGGGTGGTGCTAAGGTTTGTAAAATTGAAGATAAAGTTGGTAGTTTTACTGTTGGGAAAAAATGGGAATGTCAATTAATAGATTTACAATGTCCAAGTTCCCCAGTGGATTGTTTTAAACATCAAGAGCCAAACTGGTCTTCCGAGGACCGTAATGCAGCTATGCTGAAATTTCAAGACATTGTTGACAAATGGGTTTTCAACGGTGATGACAGGAACGTTAGAAAGGTTTATGTCAATGGAAGATGTGTTGTCGATAAGGTTTAACATCATATTCATTCAATATTTCAAAGGTTTATTAGGAGTTTTATTATATATGCTAATACAATTTTTTTTTTTTCGCTGTTTTCTTCATCTATCTAATAATAACAAACACTGTATAAAAGTGGTAAATTTGGATGTTCTTTTTGCCATTCTGCCATTATATCTAACATTGCATCTTCGAATGGCTCACTGTATTGATCTGTGCATTCCATTGATTTCTTATATTTTTCACTGATCAGATTCGCCAATTTTAATATTCCAGCTCCACCAACTTTGGCATTTTCATGATCATCTTTGATATCTAAATTAATAATATGTATTATTTTTTTTGTCTTATCGGGTTGATTATAATTCCTTGTGATTAAATCTTCAATAACAGCATCATAACATCTTTCTTCACATGTAAATACGATATCAAATTTGAAATATTTTTCATTGAAATCTTCATTCCCAGAGACAGATATATAAGGCCATCTCTCAGCCGCTTTCTTTATCTTCTTATTTCTTTCCAACATCAGCAACACACCATTGGCTTGATACAATTTGGGATCTTGCCTGAGTAATTCTTGATATATCTTTTCATACTCTGTTCCGAATTCATATATGTTTGGCTTGTCCATTGAAGGCCCGGGCAATTTGATTGCTGAACCTGTTCCAAATGAGTGAACATCATAACCAGCATCTTGTAGTACTTTATGTGCTTGCATCGATCTATACGAAATTAGTTAGCACTTAGATTTACAAATCTATATTAATCCCAATCAAATAAAAAAAGCTTGTCACATACCTATTCTGGTTCATTGCACATACTGTGCAAAACTTTAACTCAGACATTATTCTAGAGAAGTTGAAAGGAATAACCAAAGAGCTTGCCTTTAATGTTTCTTATACATTTCAATGAGTGTCTTTTTTTTTTTTTTTTTTTGCAAAAATTATTCAAGAGAGAGAGGGGCTGTCTACATTACTTCCAAACACAAGCTCGAAGATCTTGCCATATTTATAGGAGAGATTAGAGAGTCACGAGCAAGTCAACAAGTTTCTCTTTATATTAACCTTGCTCTTCTATACCACTTTCATCATCAAGGTCTTCTTCTTCCTCCTCTTCTCCTGAGTCGGCATCCTCATCATCAGAATCAGCCTCACTACCACTTGATCCACCACTTCCACCACTACCATCGCTCTCCTCCCCTCCAAATTGATAGTTAGCATCTTCTTCTTCGTCATCAGAATCATGTTCAGCAGCAGCATCACCTTCACCTTCCATAACTTGTCCTAATATTCCTTCTGATTCATTGTTCTTCATCTTAGTTTGCAGTTTTAATTCATCAGCCATTGACTGGTCTCTATATTCTTTTGACTGAACGTATTTATTAATTTTCTCGTATTCTTGTTGATCGATCATTGAGAATTCATGTTTTTCACCTGAATGCAAGAGTAATGTAACATTGAAAGTTACTCTTGTGATCGATGTATATGTTATACTCTCTATATCATTCGAGTTGAATAACATTATTGGCTTCTTAAAACCAAAGATTATATGACTTGGAAGGAAATACAAAATACCTTCTTTTGAACCTTTATATGCTTCGACATAAAATGTATCGGTCGACTCAGCAAATGGATTTGCTAAATTGAAGCCACAAATTTGAAATTGTTTTTGTAAATAAGTTATTAAACTTGAATAATTTAATTGTTGTAAAATCGGCAACCATTGTTGGTTCAATACATCAAAATTTAACTGAAGTAATAAAGGTTCGTTCTTGAAAAGTTCTTTGTAATTCAGTTCATAAAAAATTGCCAAATACTTGACATTTTTCTTTTCAGGGACTGGCAAGACAGTGGCAAAACTAATATTTTGGCTCGATAAATTGTTCAAGATGAAATCTGGTTCAACGTTTGGATCATCGATTGACTTAGTCAAAGCCAATATTTTAGAGTCATCTTTTGATGCAATAATAAAATTAAGTTTCTTTCTCAATGGAGATAGTACTGATAACTCTGGTAATTGTAATGCTATATGGTAACCTTGTAAATTTGTTATTTCATCTACTTGAACATTTGGTTTCTTTCTTTTCAAATCAGTTCCAGACAAATGATTGTATAGGGCTTCAAAAACTTGAGCCGATTCTGGTGTCTTACCTGCAAAAATTTTCATGTTAGTATCCACTGCCTTATATTCGAATGCTAGGATATTTATCAACACTTACTAATGATAGCTGTTATTTGAGATTGAATATCTGGGGGTAAAGATTGGAGGTACGACATCTTATCTATAAAGGAAGAAAAAAAAAAAAATTTGGCAATTGAAAAATCCAAGTAAATGTATAACAAACTCTGTATTCCAACTGTTGATTCTGAACTAATAATCTATTAAATTTATAATTGCCAAATGTTGGTGTGTTTAGTTTACATCAAAAGGTTTTGAATCGCGTTGTGAAGAAGCAATTTTTTTTCTTTTTCGTTTTCCAAGATTTCAAGGGCTGTCTGAGATATTTCTCATTTAGAATATTACACAAGTAAAAGACCTTCTCAGAGGGTTTTACAATCAATAAACATCGGAAATCATTGAGAAGTTAGATAGATAGATAAATTAATAAATAAATAATAAAGTATATAATAAATAAATAAATAAATAAATAAGTGGATAGATAAATAGTGAAATAAGTGAAGAATAAATCATGATGGAGTTTGTCAATCAAATGGAGGTCGTTAGCACCTCCATAAATATCCTAGATAATATTGGGCTTAATTATTCGTCAACAAGCAGTGCTCTTTTAGCTCTTGAATCTTGTAAATTTTTCAATCTTTTCTCTAATAATCTATCATTATTTTCAGTCCATTGGTTGAAGAAATATCCAAAGCCTACCCAGAATGCTGCAGAATAAGCTAAACCTTGTGGATATTTAGTGAATGGCATTTTCCTTATACCTTGTTGATAACATCTTGCGAGGATACCTTTCGTAAAAAAAAACATGTCAGTACATTAATTGGTTCATAAAGTAAAAAAATGTGGGAATAAAACTTACCGAAAGAGGCCCATCCTAAATAAGATAAAACTCCTGCCATTCTGTAGATTGATTATTCAATAATGTTTATGACAAATATGTTTTCAAGAACAACTTGAATACTTGAAGGTTTTTAATTTATATTTTTTGATTTTTTTTTTTTTTTTCTTTCAATTTTTTTCCTCAAGTTGAAAATCACTTTGATTATAAACACAATACAATACAATAAGCCAGCTATCGTTGAAATGTTTCAAATTCCTAGTCAATTCAAAATATTTGACTGCAATGTATCTTTGTTGTCATTTTTGTCATATCTTTTAGATTGGACAATAGCAATGTTTGTAGATACCCTTGCCTGCCTAGTACCTCCCTAATACTGACACTTCTTAGCCTTATACTAGTAATAGCCATATTATATGGAACAATGATTCCGCCAAGGTTTCATGAATTCTCTGTGTTGGATTTTAGTTTGAAGTATAGTTATATCCCAGAGGAATCTACATCTTTACCGTTGTTAATCATTTTAAGTACTTTTGCTCCTCTTGTTACCATCATATTGGTTTCCTTCACCAGTGATGGTAAATTCACAGTTAAGAGAATATTATGGGACATTCACTGCTGTGCATTATCCCTATCAATGGCAATTGCAATACAGTTATTGCTCGTATGCATATTGAAAAATATAGTAGGACTTCCTAGACCGGATATGCTACAAAGATGTGAACCAATGGTTGTTCAAGACCTCAACAATTTGACTAATGTTTCCATATGCACTAATCCTAATTTCCAATTAGTTATTGAAGGCTTCAGAACTTTCCCCAGTGGCCATTCGTCTACAATTTTCACGAGTGCAATTACTGTAATGTTATATTCAGGTGCCAAATTGAGCTTATTCGATGGAAGAGCAACAGGATTGAGATTGTTAGTAGTATTGATGCCACTTTTATTAGCGTGTATTGTTTCTTGTAGCAGGATCAGTGACAATAGACATTTCTTAAGAGATGTCATAGCTGGATCAATTTTAGGGATTGTTGTTGCAATATTTAGCTATCATTACTATTTCCCATCAGTATATGATTTGAAAAACAAAGGAAAGCTGTACAATCCAAGAAAGATAGGTACTACAAAAGGAGTGTGGTCCATAGATGAAGAAGAAGATCAGGAAGTTGTTGAGATTCCTTTACTACAATTGAGAGTCTGATTCCCCTGCTTTCCTTTACAAAAAAAAGTTTTCTCTTTCTTTTTTGGTAAGAGGAAAAAAAAAAAATTTTAATAATGTGTAATTTTTTTTTTTGTTTTTTTGGTGAATGAAATCTTTTCTTATAAAAAACAAAGCATTGTAAGACAATAACAACAACAAGGAGGTATAAAGTTCTACAAGGATGGTAGCTGTGGGATCATCCAACAAGAGATCAGTTTCACCACCCAACTTTAGTGGGATAAATAAAAAGGCGAAATTGGTTGATAACTTTTTAGGCTACTTTGGAATAAACAATTCGAGCAACGATGCGAACAATAACACTACTATAAACACAAATGCAAATAATACATCAATGATGATAGGTGAATCTCCTTCAATGGCCAAATTCAATAGATTCAGAAGTGAAAAATTAGGAAACAGAAATGTTAGTGACATAACTGCTCTTAAGCTTTATCACGATTCTTTGAAAAAACAGAATAATGAAAGATATAATGAATTACTTGGAGAGACAAATACATATGAACCAACAACTGATGCATATTCAATACAAGAAGACCAGACCTTTAATAACAATGATTCCAATGGAACTGTTGTATTACGAGGTCATAAACGTCCTTTCCAAGAATCAAGGGATAGCTCCTTAATGGTGATACCTTCACTGCAAAGAAAAGTTTCAATACCCACTTTGAGACAACAATTATCAAGAATAAATCCAAAAGAGAGATCTAATTTGATCAATTTAAAAAGAAAAATGAAATTGGATGCTTATTACAGACGTAAGATGAACTATTTGAATTATTACAATCAAAATAATGTTCAAAGTAACAATACTTCGATGAATACTTCGTTGATGTCTTTGAATACATCATTTCAACCTATTGATAGAAGGACTCAGTTACAATCAACAAAGAGGCTGGAATCGCATGTTGATAAGAAACAGAAGAAGAAAGAGGTTACCAATACATCTGGTGTGTTTAATGGATCTTTTATGTATGACTTGGATGAGGATGACGAGGAAGAAGAGAAGAATTCCAAAGATGTGGTTGGTTATAAACCGATAAATATTGAAATAAAGTCCGATACGAACAAATATGGACAAAAATCTTTGGCACCAGGTATGGAAAATATATTAGATGGACAAAAGAAACCTTTAAGTTCTTTAAAACCAGTTGAAGAAAAGAAAGTCACATTTGATGTTAAGAAAGACGTGAAAGTGATTCCAAATGAAAAGAAGGAAGAAATTGTGGGTCCAAGCTCTGGATTTAGTTTTGCAAATAATTCCAAATTCGAAACACGTCTGGAGACAAAAGGTTCTGACATCATTTCAAAACCTTCAAGTGAAAATTCTACATCTTTACCATTCAATGCATCGAAACCAGTCAGTGTTGAAACTACTGCTGAAACAAAACCGTCATTTTCATTTAATGCACCAAAATCTGAACCAAAACCATCATTTTCATTCAGTGCTCCTAAGTCTACTGAGACTGCTGAATCAAAACCATCATTTTCATTTAATGCACCAAAATCTGAACCAAAACCATCATTTTCATTCAGTGCTCCTAAGTCTACTGAGACTGCTGAATCAAAACCATCATTTTCATTTAATGCACCAAAGTCTACTGAGACTGCTGAATCAAAACCATCATTTTCATTCAGTGCTCCTAAATCTACTGAGACTGCTGAATCAAAACCATCATTTTCATTTAATGCACCAAAGTCTACTGAGACTGCTGAATCAAAACCACCATTCTCATTCAGTGCTCCAAGACCAATCACTATTGAGACTGTTCCTGATGCTGATGTGGGAGTTTTTAAGCCAGCAGAGACAAAGAAGATACCTCTGCTGGATGATGCCGAGCCTTCTTTGAAGAAAGAAGAGCCTGCTAAGACATCTTTTACATTAGGAGATTCTTCAGAGAAAAAAGATGACAAACCTTCATTTCTGTTTGGTGCTCCTGCATCAGAAAAGAAAGAAGAGTCTACAAAAAATTCATTTTCATTTGGAGGTGCCGCAAAGGCAATTCCACAAAAAAATTTATTTGGAAATACTAGTTCTGAGAAGGAAGACAGTAAACCTGCTTTCAGTTTTACCGCATCCACTGCAAAGCCTAGTTTTTCATTTGGTGGGGAGAAGAAAGAGGAAACGAAACCAGCATTTTCATTCAGTGGATCTTCTGATTCAACAACAAAACCGGTTTCGACAGATTCACTGAAACCCTTTTCATTTGGGGCTGGTCAAAATAAGGAGAATCAAGTTGAAGAGGAGAGAGAAGAAGGAGATAAGAAAAGAAGACTGCCTGGAAAATCTGAATCACTGTTTTCATTTGGTGCTGAAAATGGGTTCAGCACGAACAAGATTGAATCACCAAAACCAACAACTGCTTTCACTTTTGGGAACACTGGTTCTAAAACTGCGGGTTTCAATTTTGGTGGTGCCACTTCGTCGACGCCATCTGTGTCATCGGAAGCTGGTGCAACTACTACTACGACAAAACCACTTTTCAATTTTGCCAATACAGCAGCTAATGCTGGATTTGGATCTACAAATACAGTTGCATCTAGCAAGGAATCAACACCACTGGGTGATAATAAGTTCAATTTCGGTGCCACGACAAAGCCACTGTTTGGAAATAGAGATGCATCTGCGACACCATTTGGAGGCTCTGGAAAGTCAACCCCTGTTTTTCCACAGCAACAACAGCAGGCATCTTTCCAATTCAACGGCCTGCCAGGTGGTGCTCCGCAACAGAGCAGTGGTACTTTCAATTTTGGAAACAATAGTAATCCAGGTTCCACTTTCAACCCATCAAGATCCACTACACCTGGTTTCAATTTCACCGGTGCTGTGGCACCACTGAATCCTGCTTCAATATTTGGAGCCAATTCTACCACTTCTTCAACACCAGCTTTTGGTAATCCACAGCTGCTGCAACAACAACAACAACAACAACAACAGCTGCAACCTGGGAACATGTTTGGAATTGCTGGAGGTTCTACACCTACAAATAATGTTTTTGGTGGTATCAATCAGCAGCAGCAACCACCAGCAAATGTATTCGGTGGTCAACAACAACAGCAGCAACAACCAGCAAATGTTTTTGGAGGATCACCTGCACCGGGCCAAAACAGTGCTACACCTATTCCAGGTAGAAGAATTGCAAGAATGAGACAACCAAGATCCCATAGATGAGAGAGTATCTAGAATATTTTTTTTTTTTGTTTTAAACTTTTAGCATTTTAAATTTTTGTAATAGTGTATTTATGTATTAAAAGTGATTTTTAACAAATATGTTGTAGATATGTTACAGTGAATATTGAAAGAAATTATAAAATGACAGATTAGAAAACTATAACAGAAAAAAGGATAATAACAACAACGATTTTTTTTTTTTTTTGCTTTTTGTAAACGGGGAATTGGGATAACTAGTAATAATAATAATAATAAAAAAAAAAGGGGGGGGGACCCACAAAGCTATAATTTGCCTACATCTAAATTCAAATCAATTGCTTGATCATGATGCAGTCCATTACTTCCATTCCCTGAAGTCGGTTGTTGTTGTTGTTGTTGCAGCAATGATGAATCTTTTGTTGGACTCGAATAAACAAAATCACCAAAACCTCTAGATACAGTATTATGTTGTTGTTGTTGTTGATGATGATGATTCATGTTAAGATTCATTCCAAGACCACTGCCACGCTCGGCACTTAATGGTGCTTGTGGTGAGGATAATCCATTCGGCAATTTACTTCCATTTGATCTATTCGGAGTCGCAAGTAATTGATGATCATTGTTATTTGCCAATTTGAGTTGATGCTGATTATTGATCAAGTTTGTGCTATTGTTGTTGTTATTTGTATTGCTGAGATTACTATAAAGAGGTAATGAAAAATGCTGGTTTTGTTGTTGTTGTTGTTGTTGTAATGATGCAGCTGGTTGTAATTGATGGTGAAGGAATTGTTGTTGTGGATAAGTCTGATATTGTAATCCATTATTAACTTGTTGTGATGACTGTTGTTGTTGTTGTTGTTGTTGGAAAGGTGGAGGCATAGTACCAATGTTTTTTATCTGAGGTAATTGTGGATTAGCTTTTAAAGTTTGATGATACTGGTGATGAGAGTTAGAATCATCTGGTAATTTCTTATTTTTCATCAAGTGTAATTGTAATTGCCTTGTAACACTGGAACCACGTCTTGGTTTAATACCACCATTTTCCCATTTTTTCATGAATTCATTTTTATAAGCTGGAGCAATGCACCATTTCATACCTTTCCCAGGTTCATTTGGTTTTCTTGGAACTTTATCAAATGCTTTATTTAAAGATAAATTATGTCTTATAGAATTTTGCCATCCTGTTTTAGAATGACGATAATAAGCATAATGAGATGAGATCCAATCATAAATTTCAGATAATGATAATATTCCTTCAGGGTTAGTCAATATAGCTTGTGTTATCATTGTTGCGTAACTGAAAGGTGGTTTAATATCTTTTGATTCATCTTTTGATAAATCTTGTTCACCAATTTTGGAGCCAGGGGATGAACTATGTGTTTCACCATCATTAATTTGACTCTTGTTAAAGATTTGGAAACCTTTTAAATTTGAATTAGGCATGGCATCATAACCCCCTGTTTTGTTTTTAGTAAGTTTCTTATCTTTTAAATTGTCCAAAAATTGCTTCGAAATTTCTGGAGAACTATCAGGTAATATAAACATCATTTGAGTGCCTCCGATATCAATGATATTACCACTGGTCAATGGGACAGGTTCACTATCAGGGCCAGGATTAACAGCACGTACACCATCTACTTTTAAACCATTTCTTCCCAAGACTCGCAACATCCATTGTCTTGTATTCAAATTATATGTTATCTCTGCATGTCTTCTGCTGACCACTTTTGAAGGACCAAGATCTATAGCGATCTCTTGTTGTGAAGTTGGCAGATTGTTATCGGTGTTTCTTCCAATAGCAATATTAAGAGTCTTGACAAAATATGTCCAGTCCCTACCAGCTATCTTAGCATACGCTTGTATTTCATTTTGATCATTTTTAGAATTATTATATTGTCTGCTGACATAAGTCTCTTCACCTTCAGAAGGCACAGCCAATGTTGCTATGACTTGATTTATCAATTCATTTGGATCATCATAATTATATGGCTGATGAACATTGTTAGTAAACTGGTTCGACATAATTTGTATGTAATCTATCAATGACTCTTCTTTTCGTTTTATCTCTTCAATAACATGTAATTTGATTGTCCACACAAACACACTCCTTTATTAGTCTATTTAGATCAAGTGATGATGAAGTGAATAATTTTCCTTTTTTCCAAAGTCAATAGTCACCATATTGAAGTTTTTCTTGTTAAAAAAAAAATGAAAACAAAAACAAAAACAAAAACAAAAAAAAAAAAAAAGATAGTGTAAAAAAATGATAAAAAAAAGGAGACTGGAGAAGAAGCAAAAGAAGAAAAAAAAAATTTTCTTTTCTTTTCTTGTGGTGATGAAAAAAAAAAAATAAGAGGAGTGAGATGTGTGTGTGTGTGTGTGGTGGGTTTTTTTGTATGGATGCGAATCGATAAATTGATTTGGATAGATATAAATAATACATACTGTTCCATCATTCTTGAGATGTGACATGATCAAAAAGAAAGAAAGAAAGAAAGAAAGAAAAGGGGGAAAAAAAAAAGGGTAAAACGTATTATTGATAGTATTATTACTGTATTTGTTTTGTTTGTTTGTTTGTTTTTGTTTTTGTTTAATTTTTTTTTTTTAATTTTTGTTAATTTTTGTAAACAAATGTATTATTACTGGGGCTGTATTGTATTTCCTATCCAGGCAATTGCCCAGATTCATGCACGATACATCCACTCACTCTCTTTTTTTTTTTTTTATATATATATAATACACTACTTCTTTACTCTTCAATTGCCGTCAGCCGATCCACCCTACATATACATACACATATTTTTATATTCTTACAAAATACAAAGATTAAACGATGATATCTCTTCAACGTCTCTGACATGAAAACTAGTCATTTCTTTTTTTTGCAACCGGAACAATTTGAAGAACAAGATGCAGTAAGAATCAGTAGAGGGCGAAAAAAAAACAAAAAAAAGATTATCCCGCGTGAATAAAAAAAACTTCTATACAAGAGCAAAAATAAAGGGATGCTGCGATGGGATCGATGGTTTTGGCAGTATTAAAATGACAAATGACTCTTTATTATTTGCCTCATCTAGACAACATGAAGAGGCATCTATAAAATATCTCATTTCTTTTGATTTCATGTTATTCCACTCTCACTAACGAACTCAATTCTTCTCTTCTCCATCTAGTTCTCATTCAGAAATCAAACAGCTCAATTTATATACACCCGGAATAATCTTTTCTTCTCTAAACATCTAGCCAGGTATCAATCCAACCATTCAGCTTTTTTAATGTATTATTTAAGAAGGGAAAAAAAACAAACTGTGAAGAAAAAAAATTACAAAACTAAAAAATAAAAAAAAAAAAAAAGAATCGGTCTTTTGAGTTTTTTCTGGTACAAAAATCTATTCCTTCGACTTCCCTAAAACCCATCTTCTGTTCAAGAACTCAATTCGATTATTAGATCAACTTAATTTCTTTCTAGAGATGCCTAAACGTGACATACCTGATCTACCACCATCACAGCTGCTGACTGCAAATTCAACTCCTTCATCACAGCAACAGCAGCAGACTCCTACGTCCTCAATGGTTAATGAAAAAGATCATCATCACACAGAACAGAAAAGAAGAAGAGTCACAAGGCTGTGTGACGAGTGTCGGCGTAAAAAAGTGAAATGTGATGGTCAGCAGCCTTGTATTCATTGTACTGTATATTCTTATGAATGTACATATAACCAACCATCTTCAAGACGTAGGGCAACAAATGACCAAAATAAACGTCTGCCACCACCACAACAACAACCACACCAGCACCAGCAGCCAGCTACCGTCACTACGAATCATCACCATCATGAGGAAACAGGTGAAGTGCTACACAAGAAACTTCTGCAATACGAGATGTTTGTGGAGAAGCTATTACCGGATTTGAAAAATGTGAATATTTTCAAATTGACAAATGTCTTGAATCAAGTGAAGATTGAAAAAAAAGATGTCACGTTATCGGATATCACAAATTTATATAATTTGACAATAAAGACAAATAACGGTATCCCATATTCACACTCTCCGTCATCTTCTTCAACAACAACAACTCCACAACAGGCCACTGCAGCAATTGATGGATCTTTTGAAAGTCATGTTGGTAAAGAGATCAAAATCATATTACCTCCTAAAGATATTGCTGTGAAATTGATCTCAAGTACTTGGGACAATGCATGTGTACTTTTCAGATTTTATCATAGACCAAGTTTTATCAAACAATTAAGTATCTTGTATGAAACTGATCCTTCAAATTACACAGATACACAACAAAAATTCTTACCTTTGGTTTATTCTGTGATGGCGTGTGGATCTTTATTCTGTAAGAGTGCTCAATTAACAAAGACAAGTACCATTGCCGGTGGTGCCAATGATGAAAGAGATATATTCGACGACGAAGGTTATAAATATTTCATTGCTGCAAGAAAATTGATCGATATCACAGATACTAGAGACATTTATGGGATTCAAACTATCGTGATGTTAGTCTTATTTTTACAATGTGGTGCAAGACTATCAACTTGTTATTCATATGTTGGTATTGGTCTCAGAGCCGCATTGAGAGAAGGTTTCCATAGAAGATTAGATTACCCTTTTAATCCTATACAATTAGAAGTACGGAAGAGAATTTTTTGGACTATTTTCAAAATGGATATTTATGTCAACGCAATGTTAGGTTTACCCATTTCTATAAGTGAAAAAGATTTCGATCAAGAGTTACCTATAGAATTGGATGATGAAAATATCACAGAATTTGGTTACAATTTTAATAATCAAAATGGATTATCTTCATCTGCTATTGCAAATTCTCATACCAAATTGTTAATGATCATGAAAAGAGTTGTCAATCAATTATACCCGGTGAAGAAAGATCCACGTCAAACTTCGATGTCTACAAATAACATAGTTTATAATTTGGAATTAGAATTACAAAATTGGGTCAATGAGTTACCATTGGAGTTGAAACCTGGAATTGAACCAAATCAGAGATATTTTAAAGCTAATAGGTTATTGCATTTCTCATATTTACATATCAAGATCATTCTTTATAGACCTTTTATTCATTACATCTCAAGAGATTTACAAAATGCTACAAATCTTGAAGATTTGAAATCGTTGGAGAAACTGAAAAATTGTATCAATGTGGCTCGTATTGTTGTGAAATTAAGTCAAGATATGATATCTAAAAATATGTTGAGTGGATCGTATTGGTTTAGTATTTACACGATTTTCTTTAGTGTTGCATGTTTAGTATATTATGTTCATTTTGGTCCTGGTATAATAGATGAAGAATATATGTCGATTCAAAAAGATGCTGAAAATGGTAAGAAAGTTTTAGAAATTTTGAAAAATAGTTCAATGGCTGCAAAGAGAACATTTAATATCTTGAATTCCGTGTTCGAACAATTGAATAGGAAAACTGCTCAAAGACAACAGCCACCAGCACAACAAAATCAAGAGGAAACTAAGATTGAAAGTAAAGGTATGGTGAAAAATGAAAATCATTCTATCAATAATATTGTCAATGGAGTCAATTTCATCGATGGTGTGGACACCGGAATCAATTTGAACATGTCACAACCACCACAAAACATCACTCCTGAAGAACATCAACAATTGCAAGAAGAAGAAAACAAGTATTTACCCGGTATTATCGATAAATTTGATTCAAGAATTTTTGGTAAATTTTTACCTCCATACATGAATTCTGATTTAAATCAAATTTCGAAAGAATTGGGCAATGAATTGATGAGTAATGATGAATTTTCGTACCAGGTTCCCTCGGGTTTATCAAGCACATCGCTTGATCAAACTGCACAAGACGAATTTGATGAATTTGCAGGAGTCTCATCATCCTCTGCTTCCACTGGGGCAAATAATGAAGATTACAATTTTGATGAATTGTTGAATGAGTGGGCTCATGATGGGACAGGGATATATGATAATAAGAGTAATAATAAAAATGAATGAACTGGGAATGAAAAATAATGGGACAAAATAAAATCTCTCTGCTGATTACTTATATAATTAACAAACTGCTTAATTTTTATCTATCGCTTTACATGTAAAGAAAAATCATAAATTATTGATACAAAAGATATATATTGAACAAAAAAGTTAGGAAAACAAAATATAATAAAAACACACATACAAAAAGAAGAAAAAAAAAAAGGAAAAGCAAAGCATAAAATGAGAGTAATAAGATGGGGGGAAAAAATGCAAATATGTAGTAGTATATATATATAAATGTGTATGTGTGAATAGATATGATATGTGAAAAATGATGTAGCTGTAGTATTTTTTTTTTTTTTTTTTAATTTCTTGTAATAATGATAATAACAACATAGTCGAAAAGAAATAGCCAAATTTTTGTTTTGGCAATTTGACCAAGACATATTAGATCAACTAATATGTACTAATATAAATGAACTGATTAAAGTTCCAATAAATAAATAAATTGAAAGAAAGAAAGAAGAATTGAAATTTTTCAAGAATGATGAGAATTTGGTGATTGACTGGCATTACTTCCATCAACACTTCCATTTTGAATTTTCTTACCACGACCTCTAATACCTTTATTTAAATTCTTATAAGTTGATGTGAAATATTTTAATAAATTTTGTTCTTCATATGGTAAATTATCAATCTTAAATAAGATATCTTCTTCATTAGCACCTCCAAGATCTGCCAATTTTTTGGTCAAATTATTTAAAGTCTCAAGATGGAACCTATTTTGATGTGATTTCAAATTTCCTAATTGTGTAAAAGATTTATTACAATTATCCAAACGACATTCATATGGTTTCAAATTTTCATGTGTCAATTTATGTGCTTGTAAATTTCCCTTTCTTGAAAACTTACGATCACATATATCACAATTAAATGGCCTTTCACCCGTGTGTAATCTCAAATGTGTTCTTAAATTACCACCTTGTGTAAATCTCTTACCACAATATGAACATTCATATGGCTTATACCCAATATGGGATCTAACATGCACTTCTAAATGTGTAGATTGTGTGAATTTCTTCATACAATAATTACATTGGTAATTCTTAGATCTTGATAAAGTATGCTTCTCCACGCCACCAACTAAATCTATTGGTTGTGGTATAACTCCATTGTTACGTTGATCATCCAAGATAGATCCATCTTCACCTCTTGGAATGGTCTTATTAATACCTTTATTACGTGCCTCAATAACCAACATCAATTGATCAACTTTTGTGGCCCCTAATAATGGACGTCCATCATCTGAATGCATTACTTGTTGCAGTGGTACCAATCTATTATCTGTATTATATGATTGATTCCCCTGTTGTTGTTGCTGTGATGGTGCCGACATCATTTGTTGAGGTTTCTCATTCTTAGGAAATGTATAATTATTCAACTCAATCTTCTTTTGTTTCTTTGTCTGTCTCTTTGGTTTCCTCTTATCATCTTTATCATGTTGTTGTTGTTGTTGCTGTGGAGCTATACCTTGTTGAGCTTGATGTCTTTGTTGTTCAGCAATAGGATCAAATAAATTACCAGATGAAAACCTTCCATTATTCATATAACCATTGTTCGCAGATCCATTTCTTGAATGTTGCTTATATTGTTGCTGCTGTTGCAGAAATTCTTGATCTTGAAAATTTGGGATATGATCTAATAAATCACCATTGTAATTCAATAAACCTCTAATAGAATCTCTTTTCAAAAAACTGTCAAAATCATTTGATGAATCGTTAAATGGTAATATACTCAATTGCCTTGGTCTATTGAAATAACTATTAGCCCTTTGACGTAATGGACCAAAACCTTCCAACAGGTCACTGGATCTACGATTGTTTGCTAAAGGGTCTAAATCTTTCCCTCCAGTACTTGGATTATGTTGTTGCTGTTGCTGATGAGGTTGTTGTGGTTGCGGTTGTTGTTGTTGTTGTTGCGGTTGTTGTTGTTGATGATGATGTTGAGGTGGTGGTGGTGGATAATCGTAGTATTGGCCATCTGTTGAATAAGTACGATGGCCATAGTCATTTGGAGCATACATATTATCTTGAGGACCATGTTGTGATTGATGTTGCTGTTGTTGCTGTTGAGGACCCGACTGATTATTGTTATTATTAGGATGTTGTTGCTGTTGATGATGATTATGATGATGGTGAGAAGATGGTTGCGCAGGTGGGTTCATTGGATGTGGCAAATTCTGATGTTGTTGTGAGGCTGATGACGGAGGTGGAGGGTACTGGTGTTGAAGAGGGTATTGCAGGGAAGACGTTGTGAAATTTGGAGTTGGTATGGAAGCATCGCTGTTGGACCTTGAATTAAAACCTGTCAAAAATTGTGAAATTGATTCATTTCTTGGTAATCCAACTCTATCCGAAGAATACATTCCAGCATTTGTATTAGAATTATTAGGGCCCGGAGGATTGTTATTGTTATTACCACTATTAGGATGTTCAATAATGGAGCCTTCTCTAAGCATTGGATATAAGAGTGAAGAACCTCTTCTCGAAACGTTGAACGAACTGCCTTCATCTGACATTGAGCCAACTCTTATATAAGACGAAGGGGCATCATTGGGGTTGTTGGTGGGATTTGTTGAAGGGTTATTATTAGTTGATGACATATTATACATGATGAACAATCAGATATGACGACTCTTAAATAGCAATTTGATTGATGTATGTTTATCCTTCTAATCAATTAACTGTTTGTTTGTTTTGATGGTTTTTTTTAAACTTTTTTTTTTCTTTCTTTTGTGAATTTTTTTTTTTTTCTCTCTTTTCCTTGGGAGTCTGAAGAAATAAATTTGTAGATTATTGAAGTTTATGAATTGGAAATTGGATTGATAGCACAATAGTTGTGGTGGTGTGTATGTATAATATTAATCACTATCAATAACTGTAGAAAATGTCGATCAGTGGACTCAAATTAATTGACTGATTGATGACGAAATGTTGAAATCGATCTTCTTTGCTTTTTTCCTTACTTTGCCAGCCGGTTTTATGTTTTTGAGCTTTACAGACACTACCAGTTATAAATAGACTTCCTGATGCGGCAATTATCTACAGAAACGACACTAAGATAAGTTAATATTTTGCAATTATCTTGTCATTTAGATCTTACAAATATAAGTACTATTGGAAACAATATATTACTAGAACCCTGTTATTTTATTGCAATCATAGCTAACAAACATTAAGCATAAAATCAAAAAAAATTACAAGAGAAAAAAATTTTGGAATTTTAAAAAAAAAAAAAAAAATTTTTTTAACATTGAAAATCACCATCAATCTTACTAATTCAGTCAAACTAAGGATGGCTTCAGAAGATAAAGTTGACCAGGAGATGAAAGACGTCTCTCAAGAAGAGGTATTACAAAAGGAAGAACAACAACCAGAAGACATAGAAGTTGAACAAGAGGAAGAAGAATTAGATTTGGAAAAAATCAAATTATTACCAGGTGCCAGTGAAGATGGTACTGCTGCATCATTCCAAATAGCTGATGAGGATCACACTTTGGGAAACTCGTTGAGATATATGATAATGAAGAATCCAGAAGTGGAGTTTTGTGGTTATTCTATCCCACATCCTTCAGAGCCAAAGTTGAACATCAGAATTCAGACTTATGGGCCAACCACTGCTGTACAAGCTTTACACAAAGGTTTAGATGACTTGGTCGATTTATGCTCACATATTGAAGATACTTTCAGTGAAAAGATCTCAATGGGTAATTTCCAGTCTGAAGAGCCATAAATTATTGACAATGAAGGGGGAGAAAAGAGAAAGAAAATAGATAGAAGCAATTGTGTATATTAGAACTAATAAAAGAAAAGAATAAGTTATCAGCATTATATGAAGCTTTGTAGCATATCTCAATACTTTAAGTGATGTTTAATTCAAAGATGAGATATGGGTGACAAATCCGGGTAACTCATCTTATGTAAAGAAAAAAAAAAAAAAAAAAATTTTTTTTTTTACTAAAAAAGAAATTTTATATGAAAATTTTTATTTAAACAAGAAGATCCCTCTATAATAAATTTATCTTATATTCCCACAAGGATCAATTCTAAAACAAGAAGTCAATCAATCGATCTAATAACAATTATACAAGATGTCTTATAATAACGATAGCAGAGGTAGTAACAGATCATTTGGTCACGGTGGTTCTTATTCAGGTAGAGATAATGGCTATTCAAGAGACTCCTATGGAGGTGGCCGTAACTTTGGTGGTCATCAAGGAGGTTTCGACAGAGGCTTTGGTGGCGGTAATGCTTACGGTGGTGATTCATTTGGTAATAATTTGCAAAAACAAGAATGGGATATTTCCAAATTACCAAAATTTGAAAAAAATTTCTACAATGAACACCCAGATGTCACTGCTAGAAATGATGCTGAAATTCAAGAATTCAGAAAATCCAGTGAAATGACTGTCCACGGTCGTGATATCCCAAAACCAATCACCAATTTTGATGAAGCTGGTTTCCCAAATTACGTCTTGGAAGAAGTTAAGCTGGAAGGTTTCGACAAACCAACTTCAATTCAATGTCAAGGTTGGCCAATGGCTTTAAGTGGTAGAGATATGGTTGGTATTGCTGCTACTGGTTCAGGTAAGACCTTGTCTTACTGTTTACCAGGTATTGTCCATATTAATGCTCAACCTGTTTCAAGACCTGGTGATGGCCCAATTGTCTTGGTCTTAGCACCAACAAGAGAATTGGCTGTTCAAATTCAACAAGAATGTTCTAAATTCGGTAAGACTTCTAGAATTAGAAATACTTGTGTCTACGGTGGTGTTCCAAAAGGTCAACAAATCAGAGATTTGGCCAGAGGTTCAGAAATTTGTATTGCCACCCCAGGTAGATTGATCGATATGTTGGAATCAGGTAAGACCAATTTGAGAAGAGTTACTTACTTGGTTTTAGATGAAGCTGATAGAATGTTGGATATGGGTTTCGAGCCTCAAATCAGAAAAATTGTCGATCAAATTAGACCTGATAGACAAACTCTTATGTGGTCTGCTACATGGCCAAAATCTGTTCAAACGTTGGTTAGAGACTATTTGAACGATTACATCCAAGTTAACGTCGGTTCATTGGAATTAGCCGCTTCCCATAATATCACACAAGTTGTCGAAGTTGTCACTGAGTACGAAAAGAGAGATAGATTAATTAAACACTTAGAAGTTGCTATGGAAGATAGAGAAACCAAGTTGTTATTATTCGCTTCAACCAAGAGAACTTGTGATGAATTGACTAAATATTTGAGAGATGATGGATGGCCAGCATTAGCCATTCACGGTGACAAACAACAATCTGAAAGAGATTGGGTCTTATCTGAATTTAAAACAGGTAGATCCCCAATCATGGTTGCAACTGATGTTGCTGCTAGAGGTATTGGTAAGTTTATTTTTATTTTCATCAAAGAAAGAGTATCCGTCCGTGTGAGATTTTAGGTGTGTTATTATTAAAACCACTAAGGAAAATTGTATCTGCTGGTTCAGACACAATTTGCCTATAACTACTAATGTTTTTTTTAGGAATGAGTTTGTTAACTTTTGTGAGATTTTTATTTAACTTCTTTTCAAGGCTACAAACTTTATCGATTATGTTTATTTAACGAAGATATCAAGAGACTCAAAAATGAAACTAAAATTGGAGGAGAAAAAGTCGGTTTTTTCTACTTCCCAATTCACAAAGGAACATGAATGAAATGAGAAAGAAGGTTTAATTTGCAACTTCATTGTTTGCATGATTTAATACTTCTGTGTTTGGTATTTTATTACAAGAGGCATTTCCACTATTAAAATTTCTTATCTAAAATGAGAAAAATATGCTTCTTTAATAATCTCTCTCTACAGAAAAAAAAAATGAGGACCCTTCTTTTGTTGACTTCTTTCAAGGCTAAAGCTTATTTCAAAAAGTTTTTCTTTCCACTGAAAAATTTCTTTTTATTTCAATATTTGGATTATTTTCAAGAATTTCTTTTGAGGACAAAAGCTTCTTTCCTTTTGAGATATATATTTGTGTTTATTGGTCTTCGTCATAGCATTGGGTAAAGTATTTGTTAGTTTTATTCTTATTTCCATTTTTTTAACCAAAAGAAAATGTTTTCATATCACATTTGTTCGAAAAAGGACTGATGAAATTTGAAACTTTTATTTGAATTTAAAAAAGAATGTGGAAGGAAATTTTGAAATAAGACAAGCTTTTGAAAGAACTTATATGAAGGGATTATAAAATCGTCATTCCATTATACTAAAAATTATTCTCTATAATCTCGTAAATCGACTGATATTTTTTTTTTACAGTTCTTTTGATAATAATTACTAACATATTTATTTTTATAGATGTCAAGGGTATCAACTACGTTATTAACTACGATATGCCAGGTAACATTGAAGATTATGTTCACAGAATTGGTAGAACTGGTAGAGCAGGTGCTAAAGGTACTGCTATTTCATTCTTCACAGAGGCCAACTCCAAGCAAGCAAATGAATTATGTACCATCTTGAGAGAAGCTAAGCAACAAATTCCAGATGAATTACAACTGATGTGTAGAGGTCGTGGTGGTTTCGGTGGTGGTTTCAGAGGTGGCCGTGGAGGTCGTGGAGGCCGTGGTTTCAGAGGAGGCCGTGGTGGTCGTGGTTTCGGTGGTGGTAACAGATACACTGGAACTAACTCTGCTCCATTAAACAACAGAAGATTTTAATTTATTTAAATTTTTTAGTTGTTTTTCGTTTTGGCTTTTGGTTTCAACTAGTGGGATATTTTCTTGTCCCGGCAAGAGAGTAATATTCGGAGATATTGTTTTTAATTTTTGCATTTACTGTTGTTTCTATATATATAAATACATATGAATATTTAATTTTGTTTTTTCTTTATTAATACTTCTCTTAGTAGTGACTACATATACAATTAGTCCCAGCCATCTCCCCAACCATTATCATCTTGCTCTAATTTCAAATCCAATTTCAACTTGGATGTCTTTGGTTTAGCTTGTAACTTCAACCCTCCCCCACTTCTGGTTGTTGTTGTTGTTGGTTTCTTCTTCATTGCCAGCGATGATGATGACTCTAATGTTCTTGTCGATAAGGTAGGTTTCACCGATGGTTTCACCACAGGTCTTCTTGCTGACAGTTTAACCTCTTCTAATTCATTGTCACCTTCTTCATCATCTTCTTCTCCCCATCCATCATCAAAATCATCGATCAAATCGTTATCATCCTCTTGGAATTCATAATCATCGATTTTTGGTACAGCAGCAGCAGCGGCAGCAGCAGTAGTAGTATTATGGCTCCATTTGATCTTTGAATCTTCTTCCGCTATTGGTGGTGTTGCAAATCTATTCAAATTTCCCCATCCAAGGCTTGTATCTTGTAATTTATTTCCCAAATTAGTGATATCCTTTGCGTCTTCGTCTTCATCCGGCTCATTAGGTAATTTACTCAGTTCTTTTTCAATAACTTCAAGGAAAATTTTGAACATCTTAGATGCCTCTTGTCTGATCTTATAAGACTTGTCCAATAATGAAGGAGCAATGGAAGATAATATTCTTGAAGCTATTATCTCAGGAGTGAAAAACTCTAAACAAGATCCAAATGCCACCAATGTTGATAATCTTGTAGGTAAAAATGGATCTTTAATTGACTTGTTAAATGCAGTGATCAAGATATTCAGTCTTGAGTTTTTATTCATCAAATGGGCAATTTTGCTCAAACAAATGACAACATTTGTTCTTATTGTCTCCGATTCATCATTTTGTAATTTGGCTAAATATCTCAACAATTCATTGTTCAATTGTCTATCTGTTAAATGTGGAGCCATAGTGATGATAGATTTTAAAGTTTCTTCTCTAATTGCCAGATTTGTATCATTGAATCCAGTGACTAAATTACTGAAAATAGTATTATTTATCTCCAGCTTATCCAATTTATCAATATATTGTGGTAAACTCGTCAAGAGAATCATACGAATAGATCTATCTGCTTTGGTGAAACTTGCAAAAATTATAGGTTTCACAAACTTGTTAAATTTTGGTTGAGTCAATTCAACAAGTTTGTTAAATTCCAAAATATGATACAAGAGCTTGGATGTAGAATCTGCCTCCAGCTGTTGCTCAGTAAATTGGAAACATTGAATAATCAGTGGTAACAACTTGAACTCAACAAACCCATCAGGGTAATGCGTGATTGTACCGGAAATCCTATCAAACACTTCCAATTTCTCCTCCATAGATTTGAAATCCAATTCTTGCAAATCTCTGAAATTTTGAATCATCTCAATATCGAAAAATGATTCTTCACCTTTCCTTACAAACAATTCCAGTGAAGCTCTAGTCGTTATTGAATCACTGAGTAATTTCTTAACTCCCGCTTGCAATGCTCTTGGTAAATTTTTCATAAATGAAGTGGACATACTGGCATCGGTAACAGTTGTATTATCGTTGTAAACTTGTAAGATCAATAAACCTAACTTGAAAGCATCAAATTTTAAGCCTGATTTTCCCTTTAATAACACTTCCAACGAAGTCAATTCAGGAGGGTTTATTGAATGAGAAAATGAGGGTATTGTATTCGCTTGCAATAATAAACTCCTATCCTGATCACCTAAATTGGTCAACAATTCAAATCCACCTAATTTCCATTCACCACTCTCAGTGACAAATACAGAGTCCATGTTTACTTTACCGTGTATCGAGTTTGCATCTTGGTTTAAAAATTTCAAAGTTTTGGAAATATTATATACACCCAAGATCTTGGAATCATTTGAATCCAGTGAGTAGCTCAATGGCTTGATCCTTTCAGTGATCATGTATAATGAAGTATCATTTTCAATGACTTCCACTATTTTCAACACCCCAGGAACTTTTATGATTGACAATTTCTTGGAACAATTTAAAGCAAATCTATAATTAGTTGGACCATGTTGCAGTTTGTCAAATTGGAAAATTGACACTAAGATACTTGGATCATTTTTGGAATTACCGTCGTAGATATCCCATATATTCTCAATTCTCAGTACAAAATCTCCCTTGTTATACGGAATCAGTTGACCCGTCAAAGAGTTCAATGTCTTTGTGAGGAAATTCATTATGTTTCCCTATACAACTGATAACCTACTGGTTGTTACTATTGATGTGTCTTTTTAGTGTTGTTGTTTTACCTTTTTTTTTTTTTTTTGCTTAATAAATTTTTCGTGATTTCTGGTGCAAAATACAAAACACGACTATTCTTGTGTCGTTGAGATGAGATTAAATTCTATACAGATATCAGAAACCTTCATTACCATTGAAACCGACGAATCCTGTGAGTAAGAAAATCTTGTAATATTTCTTTTTATGGATTTCGTTTGCCCAATTCCAGGCACTTGTCAATCTACCATCGATACATGAACCACTTGAATAGAAATCATTTGTACCACTACCATCAAATGCAAAACTGAAGAAATCTTGTAATATGGTCAACTCCAAATCTTTCAATGATCCAAATTCTTTGTCTATATATAATTTGACATTTGGATCATTATACAACTCACTAATCTTGTTTAAAGTTAAATCAATTGGAATCAAGATTCTTGGAACCTGGATATATTTGTCCAAGAAAAACAATGAGTTAGGTACTGTGTAATCCCCAAGATGCACCACGGAGCTACCAATCCATTGTCTTGATTGCTTTTGGCATTCGCTCAAGATTTTATACATATACCTTGACACTTGTGGTGATGGCTTAACTCTATTCAAGCCTTGCCCAGTGTTTTGCAATTTGTACAAAGTCGGTGATAACAAATCATCATCCAGCAAGGACCACAATTTGATCATTTCCCTTTGAATCAAAGACCACAATTGCAAAGATTGATAAACATATTGAAATTGTTTAGGATGATCATGAGTCAATCTTGCACCTTTAACACCAAATTTGATGTTCAACTTATAATGATTGTCAACGGTTTCAAATTGTTCCAATCTCTTCAACATTCTTAATATTGGTTTTCTATTTGTGTTGATATATGAGTTGAAGTCACCAATTGAATATAAAACTTGACATATCTCATCTTTCGATATCTTCCTATTACTGTATCTCTCTGATAATTTCTTAATGGCTGATTCCTTTGACTTAATCTCTCTTTCAATCTGATAACGAGATTTCCCAATTGGAGAGATCTCAGCTGTTGCATTAACTATCAAGATATCATCAAACATATTAATGACACTTGGTTCTATTGCTTCCAAATAGGAATGCACCGTCTTGATAGGCGTATATAAATCAAATTCCATATGATCTTTTATCTCAGGTAATCTTGAGTCCATAACCATGTACATCAATTTACCAAAATTGTCACGTAATTTTTCAGGATTCATAATCTTATAACGTCTACCAATTTCGAAAATTTTTTGGAAAAACTCTTCATTATCTTCAAAATTTTTGTCGTTGATCAATGCAGTACCTTTATTGAAATCAGATGATATGGTTAATCCGATGAGAATGGAACAAATCTCTTTTAATTGTGCAACTATTCTTTTCAGTTTTGATGTATATGAAAGGATATCAATCTTGTCAGTATATTCAGATACATTTAAAGCAGCTTGTAATAATCTGAGCAATTTTCTTTCTTCATAAGTTAATCTCATTGGGATATATTTAATTTGTCTCTTTATTCCACTCATGATGATCTCTTCGATGTTATTTGCCTTTGTGGTGATTTCATCTTCGTCATCGATATCAATATCACCATCATTATCACCCTTGTTATTATTATTTTGTTCGTTTGCTTCTTCTTCGATCAAATGAGTCTTCACATTTTCAGTCTTGTGATTTTTCCTCTTACCATTCTTGTGGATCATCTGGAAACATGGCTTACAGAAATTCTCAACACAATCGTTACAATAAATTTCAGTTGGCATATCTCGACATTCTATGCAGTAGTTGATATCAATCTCTTCTTCTTCCTCGTCTTTTTTGTTTTGAACAACAGAATTATCGTCAATCTGTAAATCAACAGTATCAGATGTACCATCCAATATCTGTCTCAAAGCTTCTTTCTTATCCTGATCTGACATTGTCTCGTCTATTTTCAAAGTTTTATTTCTTCAAGTTTTTTTTTTTTTTCTTCTTCTTCATCATTTTTTTTTTTCTTGCAAAGATGAGATACTACATAAAAGAAGCTTTTGTAACAATTCTATAAAGTAATAATTAAGATTAAGTTAAATATAAATATGTGGTAGAAAAATGTCAAGACATGTATATATATAGATATAAGGAAAGCAAACACTAAGAGAAAAACAGCAACAAGTAAAGCATACAGTGAGGTGATTAAAGGGGAGATGGTTCAGTATAAATATATTGGGATAATGAGCATATATGCTTCATGATGATATTTCTATTTCTTCTTCATTTGTATCTATTTGTGACAATCTTTTTGAAAATTCCAACCGTTTTTATTTGTATGATTGTAGATACCGGGGAAGTAGCAGCAAGAAAACATTCTATTGATTCTGAGAGTACAAGTAGTAACCGATGGCAGCTAAAGCAATAAGAGCAGCTAAAATCAAAGGAACTTGGCTAGCAGCTTCACCTGATGAAGCACTAGCTGATGAAGAACCAGCAGCATTTGATGGTTTGGATTCTGGATCAACAGTACCGATTAGCAAACCTTCAAGAACTTCTCTAGCATCATCTGAGTGTCCAATATCTTCAAATGGGCCAGTGGCATCAGTACCGGCACAGTCTACAATAACTTCTTCACCACCTGGATGTTCATCGATATAAGCAGAGCAGTCGTAGACTTTTCCCTCCAAAACTAACCATAAATCATCTGAGGAGTTGTGTTGTTCTATTTCTTCGTAGGTGTAGACTTTAGACATAGCTGTTGTACTTGATCTTTTAAAATGATACGATATCCAAAATGACAAAAAGAATCGATTTCATTGAACAGAAACTTTTTTGTTGAGGATTTTTTTTTTTTTTTCTTTTCTGTTTTGTCGTTTACAATTTTACAAAAGAGAATTCGGGAAATATTTACTAAATCAAGTTACATGATGATATCTATTCAACTTATAAGCTATAATTAATACCTAATTCTTTTAATTTTTGTGCTTTTTTCAACTTATTCAGATCATTCTTCTTTTGTAAAATTTCCCATTTCTCAAGTTTCTTTGATTTGTCATTTTGCAATTTGTTGATTTTCAACCATGGAATAGTCTTGAATTTGGTATTAGAATTCTTGAATAATTCCAATTTTTCCTTTGTTAATAAGGAGACTTTGATGATATGACCAAAAATTAAATAATTGTTCATTGTCTCAGCTGCAATCTTGGCAACTTCATAGTTTTCAAATTCCACAAATGCATAATGCTTGGAGTTACCAGTCTTCTTGTTTCTTGACAATCTCAAGTTCAAAATCTTACCAAATTGCTCAAAATACTTCTTCAATTCATATTCTTCAAATCCTCTTGGTAATCTACCGATGTAAATTATACCAGTCTTCTTCTTATTAGATTTATTATTTGTCTGTGCAGTGGCTTGTGTTAATTGGGTCTTAACTTGATGAGTTATTATTGATTTTATATCGTTATTGATTTGATCTTTCTTAGAGGTGAATTCCTTCTTGGCTTCTTCTTCAACTTCGTCATCTGATTTGAAACCTTCTAAGGCTTCATCATCGTCTGATGAGTCGGAGTCACTTGGTAACTCAAACTCTTCTTCTTTTGTCTCTTCAACAACCTTACTTGGCTTAGGTGTTATATCTTTTCTCAAAGGCGATGGTTTGACAGTTGGTGTGCTCAATGTTTTAGGTTTCTTACTTGGAGTTGATTCTGGTGTAGCAGCTTTCTTTTCAGCTTTTGGAGAGTTCTTTGGAGAATTCTTTGGAGAGTTCTTTGGACTCTTAGGTTTATTCTTTGATCTTAATCTGGTGATAGCCATTTTCTATGTACTTATTAAAAAAGGTCTATATATATCAATTTGATCTCATCTCTCTATAACTAAAAAAAAAATATAAAATTTTTTTTTTTATCTGAAAATTTTTTTGAAATTTTTTTTTTTCAATTTCTCCTTTTTGGTACTTATTGGTGTTTATATACACTACTATCAAAGCTTAATGTTTAACAGTTGTTGCAACAACTTGAAAGTTGATCTATATGGTAATCCAACAACGTTGTAATAATCTCCTCTAACTTCTTTCATGAACAAAGCACCAAATCCTTGGATTCTATAACCACCGGCTACACCCATTCCTTCTTCAGTGTTACAGTACATTTCAACAAATTCATCACTTAACTCCGTATCCATTTGGATAAAAGTTGTTTCGAGGTGTTTTGTTATATTGTAATCATCTTTTGTGGAATTTAATGAAAGTACTATTATACCTGTCAAGACTCTTTGTAATTCACCTGTGTCCCTTATGTATTTTATACTATCAATGTTATCTTGTACGGATTTTGGTTTTTCAAAAATACGACCATTACATTCAACTACTGTATCTGCTGACAAGATGATCTCAGGAAATTCGCCTTTCAGGACCTGTGAAAATGTTAGTACCCAACTAGATTTCGATGTCAATAAATTCACTCACTAATTCATCTTTTACTGCCAACCCTTTACCCAATGCCGTCTCAACAACATAGTCTCCAGGAGTGTATTTTGACTTATCCAAATTTTCTTCAAAATTTGAAGCAATTACCTCGACATTTGGAATACCTAAAGCTTTAATAATTTCCAACCTTCTAGGTGAAGTGGACGCCAATACAAATTTCTTATCTTCCAAGTATTTCAATAACGGATGGTTGAAAGGCTTCATCTTTGTAATTCACCTCTTACGACTACAAATCGAGAATTTATAAAATAGAATTTTTTTCAAAAGATTTTATTTTTTTGCTATAGATGCAATATTTAATAACCCCCTCTCATATACACCGACTCGTTTAATCCAGTGCTGGTCACTTGAAGATATTTGCCATTCTAAATATTTACATTTGCAGAGTTGTGTTCAAATTGAATTACTTGTCAATTCTATAAAGAAAGAAGTCTTAGAAGAAAAAACGTGAAAAGAGTTTCTATAGTTTGTGTGAGTAGCTCTCATTTTGAACAAGGATCTCCTGTTCTTTCATTTCATTATATAAGTTTGACAAATAAACTGTCAAGTTGAAACTAATAATACAAAATGCTGCAATGAAAATCATTGCCGAATCAAAGACGTATAAAGACCATTCGTGAGTCATCAAGTACCCAAGTCTTCCTTCGACAAATTCAATAATTCTATAAATTGATCTTATCAAGATGAAAAGTGATGATATAAGCAATAAGGTAAAAAATGTTTTCCAATTAAATTTAGTTCCTGTATGTTTATGACTTGTTAATGTGAAAATTGTCTTGACTATTGAAATCATGAAAAATCCAAAAAAAATAATTTGAATTATCAAACCCACAATGACGATATTTTTACCAGAGTTCAGTGAACCTGCATTGGCCATTAATCCACCACCTGCTGCTTGAACAAAAAATGAAAAAACGTCACCAATAACGAAAAAAGTTGTGATCCATTTTGTCTTAATGATAAATGATTTTGTATCAGTAATTTTCAAACACCTACCATACGACATATAAATCGTAGCTGCATATAAGGGAGGAGCCAATAACAATGTTAAAGATTGTACGATATATGGGCCCAATGCCTGCTTGTGATCATGACCAATCATTCTTGTGATAAATCCAACTATTTCGAAAATGTTTCCAACAAAAGCAGGCAACATGATCAAAATATAATCACGTTTAATCTTATTTGGTATATTTCTATAAATATCTTTATTGTTGCCATTTTGTCTATAATTGATCCAGTGATATATTTGTAAAACCAGTAATAAGAAATAAACAACGATAAAAATTATTGCTGGTACATAATTCGGCTTATACAAGTATAACTCATATTGCAGATTTGGATCTGAAGTATAATCCACCATTTTTTTGCTTCTACAAGATAAAGCGATATTGAAAGGGTTGAAAAACAGATCTCGTCATATTTATATTGTTCAAGATGTTTTTTTTAACAAAATGAAAAAGGGAAGAAAAAAAGTGCGTATAGCAATACGAGATGCGGAAGTTGAATACGCAAGAGACAGCGTATTACTGCACCCTGCAACTGGCTTTCAACAGATCATCAGCCTCTTTCGTATTCATCTATCTCACATCGTTCTTTGTCACTCAGCACTATGCAATCTTTATTTATCTATTTGTGTCAAATCCTATTATATTTTAACATATTCTTACAACTCTTGTGTTTTTCAAAAGTCCGAAGCCTCGAACTCTTTTTCTGCAATGTCAATATCTTGCATCTTATTGTACAATAAGCACAAATAATAACTAAAATTAAACCCAATTATCATAAAAGCTGCAATGAAAATGATGGCAGAGTCAAAGACATATAGCCACCATTCATGGCTCATTAAATAACCATCCATTCCTTGAGCAAATTCGACAATTCTATAAATAGATCTTATCATGATTAATACAGATGAACAAAACAATATAATAAAGAACCATTTCCATTCAAAACTCACGCCTTTTTTGCGTAAATCCACAGCTGTCTTTATAGTGGAAATCATGAAAAAACCGAAAAAGATTATTTGCACACATAATCCACCAACGACAATATATTTACCAGCTTCCAGTGTATCACTAGTTGCCATTAAACCACCACCAGTTCCTTGAATTAAAAAAGATAACACATCCCCTGTGACAAAGAAAGTTGTAATCCACCTTGTACTGATACAAAAAGTGCTTGTCCTTGATCTGATAAGAAATCTACCATATGCCATATAAATACTTGCTGCATATAATGGAGGTGCAACTAATAAGAAAATCGATTGAACCACATATGGTCCTAATGCAGATTTGTCATCAACACCATTTATATAACCCACTACTCTCTTATCACGACCAAGAATTCTCCCAATCATACCAACTATCTCAAATATACTACCAACAAAAGCAGGAATTAAGATCATTTCGTAATCTAATTTGATCTTTCTAGGGATGTATCTGATTCTTTGCACAAGCAGAGGATATCTTTCTATCTTGATCCATTGAAATGCTTGTAAAACTAATAATAAGAAATATACAACTATGTATAAGATAGCAGGAGCAATATTTGGATAATAATGGTACAAGTAATATGGTTCTGACTCTTGCTCCACTGAAGACATTTTATAACTAATCACAAACTCACAAGTTTCTATTATATCTTAGTTTAATGATATTTTATTTTTTTTCGTTGCCTATTTTTTTGATTCTCATCTTTTTGATGATTACATCTCTAATCCTTGTAAATCAGGCTTAGGACTTCGCCTTAATACTTGAGTTTTTTGGTTAAGCAACTCTAAGTATCTCACAAATTGGATGGGGTCAACTGCTTGGGACTCTATTACCAGTTCTTATTATGAACACTTAGATTGCTTTTCACTCGATCGACATGATTCGGGTGAAATATGGGTCAAAGTTGATTTTTTTTTTCTTTACCCCTAAATTTTTTCCCTGTATAAATTTGTCTTCCGTCCCTGATGTTTTTGTAGCTGCGAATTTCATTGAGCACAACCTTTGTTAATCTACTTATTAGGCTGAATATACAAATTACTTATATCGGTCAATGGAAATTTAGCAATATCAATAACAACATGTTAATACTGGACAATATAATAGCACGATATTTAATAACTAAAAAGTATAGAAAAATAATATATTTTTAAAAAAATAGAAACTATTGCATTTCAAATTCTTGTTCTTGATCCAATTCCTTATAATTCTTTTCTCTCCAAATAAAGATTAATAGCGAACCAGTGCCGACCAAGAAAATTTCAGGAATCGTGGTAGTATCTGTTTGTAAGCTTAAATCACCATCTCCAATCAATACCACTTTTAAATGACCAGTCCAGAATTCGTTTAAATTGAAAAAAATGGGAACTTTGACGTAAGCTGATAATAAACAGGAAGCAGCTATTAGTGTAAAACTCAAAAGAAATTTATCACTATGATTCGATTCTTTATATCTCTTGGAAAATTCCCAGATTATAATCAGAATTATAATAATCCGTAGAACGATTGTATAAGCACACATGAAAAAATCTAAATGCAAATTACGGTTTCTGAAATTAAAAACATAATGCTCTTCAGTATCCCAAAAAATTTCAAAAGAAGTTACCTTGGCGTATACCTTAACTGCAAATACTGAAATAAGGTAGATGAAAGTAAGCAAAATAGCTTTCTTGTTGTATAAGACTTTCTTATCATAATGTAATGTCAAATAACCTTGGACAAAAATTGCAATTGTTCCATGAAATACTCCAATATCTATTATTTGGTCAACGACCAAGAAAAAAATGAAATAAATCTTACTGCCCAATACATGAAACGTTGAGAAAATTGTAAGATAAAAAAGGTAACTAATATCAAACATCAATTTGAAAGCTAAAAATCTTGCAATTACTTTAGAGACATTGGAAAATTTGATCAATCTCTGTTTATGGTGGAAGATTTTGTTTTTGAACAAATAAGCAAGTAAACTGAACAAACCTAATATGATATAAAATGGGATCACAGCACTAGCATATTTCTGAAGTGTATAAACATGTCTATC
This sequence comes from Nakazawaea ishiwadae, assembly GCA_022817945.1. Taxonomy (NCBI): domain Eukaryota; kingdom Fungi; phylum Ascomycota; class Pichiomycetes; order Alaninales; family Pachysolenaceae; genus Nakazawaea; species Nakazawaea ishiwadae. The sequence continues at coordinate 161,571 of JAFLRI010000012.1, read as the reverse complement.
TGTTGGGTAATAGACAGTTCCATTCTGCAAGATAATTTCATGTAACATGTAATCGTAATTCGATTGTTGGAAACTACTTAATTCCCCAAATTTCTTATTCAAAGTGTCTCCATGCAAATTCCGCACCATCCTGATTAAAGTTAAACTTTTAAAAGCATCTTGGACTTCTTGCACAGTTGGATCTTTAAGCGCAAACAATTTAGGAAATTCCGTACTGGGAATTATGTCTTCAATGAAAACTGATTCGTCATGGTAAGTCCTTTTGTCATTTACATCTTTGGCCAGTCTAAGTGAAATTGATTGGAAAATTGTTAATTGAGGGGCAAGATCCTCTTGTGTGATCTCAGATATCTTTCTCGTGTCTGGTTTGAGATATTTTCCACAACAAGCAATCAGTAAATAAAAAGTAATCAAGAATAATAAGCTCAAAAGCTTCATGACGAAAAGGTTACTGGGTGATAGTCCCAATGACAAGATACAGTGGCTCTTATATCCCACTCTCTCACGGGGGTTTCTTATCTTTTTTTTTTTTTTTTAGTTTGTGCCCTTTTCACCGCAGAACAGAGAGGCTTTTTCTGCACCGCACTTCCACACATAGAGAAATAAGCCACTTTGCAAAAAGCTTACTTGTCTCTTTTCCATTTATTAATGACCGCCTGATTGCACCTTTTATAAATGATCGGTTAAATGCCTGACCAGTGCATAAGATTTATTACATTATTACATTAGTCAAAGACTCTTAATCAAGATCTATGACGAAATTAAAATTAAAATGTATCTAATTATAGAAAATCTATTGTAACTCAATATCCTCATCTTGTTGTAATTTCTCGTAACTAATATCTCTCCAAATGTAGATCAACACAGAACCTGTAAGTATTAAGAAAATTTCAGGAATAGTAGTGGAGTCCGTTTGCAAACTCAAATCCCCATCTCCAATAAATATTTCTTTCAAATGTCCTCTCCAAAATTCACCTACATCATAATAAACTGGAACTTTAACATATGCTGATAACAAATAAGAGCCAATTATTATGACAAAACTCAAGAGATATTTGTCATTTTGATTTGATTCTTTATAATTTCTCCAAAATTCTCTTAAAATTATCAGAATCATAATTATACGGCAAACGATAGTGTAAACACACATAAATACACCTAAACTCAAATTACGGTCTTTGAAGTTAAATTCGTAGTGATCGATAGGATCCCAAAAACTGTCAAATGAAACTACTTTGACGTACACTTTAATTGCAAATACTGAAATGAGGTAGATGAAAGTGAGTAAAATAGCTTGCTTGTTGTATAAAACTTTCTTATCATAATGTAATGTCAAATAACCTTGAACAAACACAGCAATTGTTCCATGAAATACTCCAATATCTATTATTTGGTCAACGACCAAGAAAAAAATGAAGTACAGTTTCCTACTCAATACATGAAATGTTGAGAAAATTGCAAGATAAAGAAGGTAACAAACATCGAAGCACAATTTTACTATTAATACTTTGGCTATCAGTGTAGAAACATTGGAAAATTTGATCAATCTTTCTCTATGATGGAAAATCTTATTTTTAAACAAATAAACAATTAAACTGAACAATCCTAATATAATGTAAAATGGGATCACAGCACTAGCATATTTCCGAAGTGTATAGGCATGCCTATCTGTTGGGTAATAAAATGTTCCATTTTCAATAATAGCATCATGTGAATTCCAGCTATGATGATCTAGACTGTAAGAATCAAGATCCTTTAATCTCGTGGTATCTTTATCTACTGGTATTCCCGATTGAATCTTGGCCATTGTTAATTCTCCAAATGCGTTTAAAGCTTCTTCCACAGTTGGGTCTTCAAGTCCTAAAAATTTCACGAGTTCAGTACCATTGAGTGATTTCCGCAGGTGAGCAAAAGCATAATTATTGTAATGCTTCTGGTCCAATTCCCTTTCCAGATGAAATGAAGTGATATACGAAAGATGAAGCTCTGGAATACGTTCTTCTTTTATTTCCAAAAGTTTTCTAGTATCCGGTGGGGCATCGGTATCTGGACCTAACTGAACAATCCTTCCAATACATGTAACCCAAATCAAAGAAGAAGACAATAAGCTAGTAAGTTTCATTGTTCGATTGTTGTTTAAAACTTATTGATATGAATCAACGGACATTAATCTTTTTATACAAGAAAAATTGTGAGTCTTTTTTTTTTTTTTGCAAATTTGCATACGTGACAATAATTTGTGCACTCTTCTCGAGGAAAGCTTAATAATTTCTCTGCATGGACTTAAAATACTTTTTTGTTAAATTTGAAATAAATTACATCATCTATACAGTGTCTATATGCTCTTGATACCAGTTTTGCCATTCTTGTGGTAAAGATTGGATATCTTCTTCTAATTCTTTAGATAATATTTTCTTCCAAACGAGATTATACGAATTACTGGCCAAGTTATTTAATAAGAATTTGACAAGTTCGATCGTAATCAAAATTGTTCTTGGGTCATTTGCCTCTAATAGCTCAATGAATTTATCGGACAATACAATTGTCCAATAACTTATGAAGGGCGATATACCCTGGGTGAATGCGTTTGATTTGTTTAAATAACAATTGTAGAGTAATTTCAACAGTGACTCATATACTGTCTTGTGTTCTTGTTCACATTTCGCCATATCATCATTTAGAATTTTATTGAGATTAGTTGGATAACCCACATTTGCATCAAATTTTGAAACAGGTTTAGTAAGTAGAAGAATATTTTCCCGCTCATCATCAATTTTAACTATTCCTTTAAGTGGATCTTGCTCATGTTTCCATGTAGATGTAATACCATCTTTGAGTGTCTTGTAAAAAACATGATTAGAAAATTTCAAGTCCCCTGTCAACAAGCAATAACTTGGCAATAAGACTGCAGCCAACGTTTGAGACATGAATTCCTTACTGTCCTTGTTAAATAAAGATTGATTGAATCCATTCAAGAATAGTGAGAAATGATGTCTACTGATGTAGTAATAAGTTGAATCACTATCGTTTGTTGAGTGATGCATGTATATGGCAGATAAAGCTAGACAAATGTGGTCTAAATACCCTTCCGATGAATCTTTGAAACAATAAAAATCGATAAGTTTCTTGAATTTTTCTATCCCAGGTTCATAAGAACTTATCAAGTAGCAAAGTTCATTCACTATAAATCTTATCATTTTAATGAAATACTCTGAAGCTATTGAATAATGCGTTATAGGCAGATCTGATCCTGTTTGACTTGGTGACACCGATGGCTTAGGTAACACTGATGTTGTTCCATTAGAGTGAATTAAATTTATATTGGAACTGCTGACTACTTCATATTCACATGTGAATTGCTTCTTTGAACAATAACCACAATTTGGTCGCACTTCATCACACTTTGCCAGTTAATAGTTAGTAGAATCCAACAATAGATAATAATAAATATACTCACTTTAATTTTCCTCTTCTTGCATCGTAAACAACCGTGTCTTGACTTCTTATGACTCTTTCTTGTAGCACCCATTCAACCTCAATAGCATCAGCCTTTTCGATCAGAAGTAATGTTTTTTTTCTTCTTTTCTTTTTGAAGATCACAAAAAATATTTTTCTGTTTTTATTTTTAGAATTTTTTGGATAAAATAAGTTAGGGGGTAACAAATAAATGCACGGCAAAGCTTGAATTTAAAAGAAGTACAGGAACAAAGGAATTACTGAATTATGAAGTTTACAGATCGCATTTCTTGGAAATTAAAAATTAATCTTGTCTATTCATTAGGGGAAAATAAAAGTATATTAATGTATATTGCAAAGCATACTATTCAGCACCGTTAGTTTCCATTTCCAATTTCTTAGCTAAAATCAATTTATCCAAGAGGTTTGAATTATTTGTTCTTTGCAATGATTCTGGTAAATTTTGCAAAATCTGAGTTCTAGCTGGATCATCATTTTTCAGTTTCGAATCTTGACCAAGTTCTTTCTTGACGAAATCACCTTTATGTAATAGTACGCGATCTTTTGTCTTAGCGATAACGTCACCGTTATCGTTGACTATCAACTCGGTTCCATTTAACTTCCTGTAATCACCTTTGTATAATTGTTGATTTATAAGGAAAAAAGGGTTCTGGTTTTCCAAACCAGAGTATTGTAAAGATGATGAGGAATATAAATTCGTTAAATGATTTTGATTTGGTTTATCACTTGTTATTGAAGTCGCTTCAACTGTATTATGGCCATTGGATTTGGACAAATCATCACCCAGAACTTTAGTATAATATTGTGATGAATTAGTTGAAGAAATGAGTTGGTCTGACGGAATGTCAATGGTAACATAAACTTCCTAAAACAGCCAATGTTAGTATAGCTCTTATGTTATATACCTTCGATGAATGGAGTTGAATGTGTGGACAACACAAAAAGATATATCGGAAAAACAAACAAAGTGTATTGAACGGTCTATAGATGTTTGTTTTCCACAATATAAACAGAAAACATGATAATATAAGGATGAAAAAAAAAAATCAAAATAACAAAGAATCCCCCAAAGTATCATCTGAAAAAACAAAACAGAATAATGCCCATATAAAAACGAAAAGATTGTAACAAAAATAGATGTGGAATCATTTCAACTCCCATCATCGTGGTAATAGTTTATAATTTGTTCTTCTTACTTACATCAAATTCTTCTTCAAGTTCTGCAGTTCTTTCTCTTGAACTTCTTTCTTGTCTGGCCTTGATATCTTCATCAGAACCTGCTTCAAAACCGTATTCTAAAATTATTGTTAGTAAAAATAATGTGAAATAGGGAAAAAGGGAAAAAACCACTTACCAAAGCTCCAATTCATTTCTTCTCCTTTAGAAAGAAATTCAACGTTACCATTCATTGTTAAATTCCATTTATCATTTGCAAATTCAAATCTATCTAATGAACAAGAACCAGCTCTTAATCTTGTTTCATTTTCCAAGATATGGTCATTTTTCAACAAATCTCTTGGTGTTTCATAACCCAATAATGACATTCCTAAGGCAATCTTGGTCGCTGCGTGGGTAACAAGTATAATACTTTCGATATGTGGGAATTTTTCATTTATAAATGGGATGAAACCAGCTAAGAAATCTTGACATCTTTTCATACACATCAGTTCATCTTCACCAGTAGGAGAAGGTACTATTATTTGATCCATCTTATAACTATGATCCAAATTGCCGAAAAATTTTGATAATAATTTCAAATCTCCTGGAACTGGATGAACATTTCTTTCTAATTTAAACCATTCACCAATTCCACGGTCCAAAGCTATTGGAATATCTAAAATCTTCGATATTGGGTCCGCAGTCTGTATACATCTATAAAAGGGGGAAGATACAATCATCTGTGGTTTATTTGCTAATGACTCAATGTAATGTGCTAATTCCAAAGCTTGATCATCACCGTGTTCCAGTAATGGTGGATCTGAGTCTATACCTGTTGGTGAAGGTGGATGTGGTGGTGGTAACCAATTAGACCTGTATCCATGTCTAGCAATATATATAGTTTTCAATGTCATTTTTTAATTGTGTCTATACTAGTTGTTGATAATGTTTACCTTCTTTTGCTTTTTTTCACTTTTTGTTTGTTTTTTTTCTTCGTTAATTATTTTTTTTTGATTTTTTCTGTTTTGTCTAATTTGAAAAGATCGTCATCAGACGGCTAAATATGGATCATGTATAATCAAGAGATCTCTCTTTTTATCCACTAGAGTGTCACCTTACTAACATTTGAATATGCCTATTTTCCTATTTTCTTCTCCACTTTTCTACCTTTTGTCATAGAAAAGTTTAGTGAAATTCAAATATCATTGAAATACCGCATTGGGAAGTCTGTAGAAAATGCGAAAAACAAAAAAAAAAAAAAAAAATCTAAAGAAAAAAAAAGTTGAATAAAAAATGTAAACTTTGCAAGAGACAAGAACAAAGAAAACTTCATTATGGCTCCACCATCGACAAATTCTAGAAGAGTTAAGGGAATATCGATAACACGTCCTATAATATATGGAAATACTCTGACGCCTATAGGCGCTATCAGGCCACCTAATATCAATCCTGACCATACTCATCATTGGACAGTGTTTGTGAGGGACCCAAATGGTAATGATATATCATATATGATTAAGAAAGTTGTATTCAAGTTACACGACACGTATCCTAATCTGACGAGGTCTATTGAGTCGCCTCCTTTTGAAGTCACGGAGACCGGATGGGGTGAATTTGAAATCAACATTAAGATTTTCTTTGTCAGTGAGAGTGGTGAGAAAAATATAAGTATATTTCATCATTTGAGGTTACATCCATATCAGGATATGAATAATAAGACCGAAGATTTGAATAATAATGGTAAAAATGTTGAGAGTATATTGTACGATGAAGTCGTATTCAATGAACCTACAGATAAGATGTTTGATATATTAACATCTATACCAAGAACATTGGTACCAATTAAATCTACTAAATCTAACCAATTTTCAAGACAATTAGAACAAGATGAGTTAGATAGATTGGAAATTGCCACAAATAAAGTGTTGAAAGAATTGGAACAAGAAAGGGATAAATTAAAATTATTAGAACAAGAGAAAAATCAACTAGTAATTGGAGAATAATATATACTAAAAAAAAGGGCTAAATATTATGTTCATGAACTGTACTTAAATAACTTCCATCTTCATTTGAGCTTGTAGGCAATTCTTTTTGGTTAATTCTAAAATCATAGTCTTTTCTAATAGCTGATAAATCAAATGCGAAAATGCAAAGTAAGATTCCGTACCAAAAACTCAATGTCCATTCAAAAGCAGCTGAAAGTGATTCACGGTCCTCGTGCATAAAAACACCGAACAATACGGCAAATACAATAGCAAGTACCATCCAAATAACTTTACAAATAGCACTAATCAAGAATCTGTTAACTCCCCAAACATACTCATTTCTATATGTCTTGTAAAGTAAGAAATATTCAGCAGTGTTACAAACAGACAAGAAAAATGCAAAAATTATGAAAACACTAACCATTGAAATATGTGCAGTACTCCATTTTGAAGTCTTGAAAATTGAACAGAATAAGATTCCCAACATGGAGATGGCAGCAAATATGATCAGGCACCAACTCAATCTCCATTCATGTTTTGTCAAGCATGGTAATAATTTTTCTTTATAACGTAAATATTTTTCAAAAACAAGACTTAACCAGAAAAATATACCTTGAAAACCAGCACAAGAGATAAATAAAGGTTGTAAATTAGTAGCACCAATATCACTTATATAAACAGGGAATTGATATCCAGTCATAAACCAATAAATTGGGTGACCTTGAAATGACCAGCATGCCAACATGGCAATTAACATACCATACCAAACCACCAATGCAACTAAAGGTATCTCCCAATATTGAAATAATGAAGCAAATCTCATGATAATAACAAGCACAAGAGTAAAGACACAAAAAAAAGGTTTTTTTAGATCATAAAAAAAAAAAAAAAACGAAGCACAAAACCGTTTAACGTCAAGCTCTATCTATATTGTACAAATCTAGATTAGTGAATGAATATCTAAGAAGATAAGCTGTTGAATTATTCAACTTAATATATATGTAATTGAAAACTTTTTTTTTTTTTTTTTCTTTACAAATTTCAGCTGTTTTAAAAAACATAACATTGCCATGTATGCTTAGAAATAGCAAAGCAATCTTTTTATTTTTTTTGTTTTAGCACTTTAATAGCGATGAGGCTCTGAGGATTTAAGCTTAATTCCGGTGTAAGTTGAAGAAATATTCATATCTGCTATCTATGTATCAGCAAGAGATACGTTTAGCCTTGGTCCCTTATCAATGGTTATTCATTTTGTATCCTCTCTGAAATGTTCTTTCTTTTTGGGACAAAAGAAAAAAAAAGGGTTCTACCGGCTATGCTCAAGTTGAAAAAGGGAAAAACAAAATACCTGGTTTTCTTGGTGATGAACTGATCACAAGAGATTACAAGCAAGGCTTTCACCTTGTTTTCACCAAAAGATGGAGGAGCAGGATAATTATCAAGATTGTTGTAAAATTAAGTGATTTTGCAGATATATACTTGCTAGAAAGATAGAATGTGTAATTAAATATACTCATATAAACTTGACTTTCCCTTTATTTTACATGATTCTCAATAACAATTATAATCTCAGAATGTAAATTATCTCCATGGTTTTAAGTTTTAACGAGAGTCAGAGAGATTCCCATTTCATATTGAAATAAATAAAATCATCATATAAGAATTGTATCGATAACATGTAACTAAATAAGAAAAAACCAAATTTGATAATTCAAAATATGATCATATAATGATACACTTATCATCATATATATTTAAATAAACATCTATCTTCTTGTCTCCTTGATTATTTCAATAAATGGAAAATGAAGAAAATTAAAAAATTTTCTGCAGCCTTTATATACTTTTTTTTTTTTTCCTTTGTCTGTACAAAACTTAAAAGGTAGGGTAATTTACATTATTGTTGATGAATAGGTATAATCTTTAAAAAAGAGAGAAGCTTCTATTCAATTGAAAACTTATAATAGTATTAAACTTGCAATATTTGTAAAAAATATCTGTTTAACAATTAGATTTGGGTGATATACAAAAGTCGTTCTTTAATTATCAAATCCTACTAGAGTTTAGGTTTAACAAGAAAAAAAGTTGAAAGGAAGAAGAAAAAAAAAAAAAAAACAGTTTCGAAAAACACCAAATAAACATTAAACAATTATAGAATAATGGCCCCTTTCAAAGAAGATAATTATCTTATAATTCAACCGGGATCCCAGTTCACTTTGTGTTCTTTTGGTAGAACCAATTCTCAAGAGTCATTGTCTTTGCCGACTTATAAGATACCAACAAGAGTATATATAGAAAATGATGAATTTAAACCAACATCAACAACAGGTACTGAAATATATCCAATAAAGCAAGGTAAAATAGTGGATGTTGATGCATTCAATTATTTCATAAAAGTGATCTTGAGCTCTGTAATGAAAGATTCAGAAGCTTTTATATCTCCATCAGCAATTGCAATGTCGTTAATATCATCAAATAATTTCACAAAGACTCAATGCGAATATATTACAAATTATGTGTTTGAAAAACTAGAAGTTGGTGGTTTCAATATAATACCAAGTGCTTTATGTTCTTCGTTTGCCTACGGTTCATTACAACACTCATTAGTAATTGATATTGGGTATGATAAAATTGATATTTCACCAATAATTGATTTTCAAAATCCAAAACATTTAAATATAACGATACCAAGAGGTTCGAATTTGATCAATGAAAATTTGGCAAAATTATTACCGAATTTGACATCGACACAGATTGAATCATTGAAAAAATCTGAGATTTTTGAAGTCTTGAGTGAAGAAGATGCCAAAAATTCATTTTTCGGAATAGATGCTTTAAAACATGATCAGGATTCTAATGATCAGGATGAAGGTGTCTTAGACGTGGCACTGATCGTGACAAGTGATAAGGATACAAGAGAATTATTAAACAAAGACAAAGCTTCAACTACAAAATCAAATAAACCAAATTCAGAATTAGAGAAAAATTCATTTATTGATGATGAAGGTAATTCAATTGAAGTTGGTAAGGAACGTTTCCAAGGAACAAAAGAGTTATTAGAATTAATCTCGTTCAACATTAAATTAACAATTGATCAAATTCCAGATAATTATAAGAGACAAGAATGTTTTGAAAATTTGATTCTTGTTGGAAGTTCAAGTAAGATTAAAGGTTTTAAAGATGCTTTGTATGTACAATTATTAAAAGATCATTTAGTCATTATCAAAGCCAAGCATCACGATGAACAATCATCTCTGGAATTGGCTTTTAGAAATGAAACAGGTCCAGCATCATTAAGTGCCACTGGAGGACAAAATGTCAATCACCAATTATTAGGATCAGATAATCAAATTTACAATATCTTACAAGTTCCAAAATCAATTAGATATCTGAAATTCCCAGATTATTTTCCAATCTGGAAGAAACTGTCAAATTTCGAAGATTTGCCATTCTTAGGAGCTCAAATCTTGACAAAGCAAATTTTTGGAACTGGGCATGGTAATAATTATGGTGAAATATTATACTTAAACAAAGACTCGTATCTCAGTAATGGTCCTGTTGGAATTTGGGATGTTGCTTTATAAGTTTGTGTAACTTTGTCTGTATATTATTTTTGTATTAATTATAAATGTTGATAATTATCTCAATATAGTAATATCTCCTAATTGGGTATAGTACTTACGCGAGCTTTGCAGGAAAAAAAAAAAAAAAAAAAGGCTGAATTTTAAAAGAAGAAGAAGAAAAAAAAAAAAAAGAACCAAAGTGATATCAACTATTGATTGGACCGTTTCAAATCAGATCAAATATATCAAGAAGTAGTGTGGACCAAAAATTATTTATCAATATTCATTTATATATATATATGGAATTAGAAACAGAGAAATAGACCATGGCTAGAATATCAACGAGCAGTAATAGATCTCCAAAAAAATCTGGGAAACAGGTACCTTCATCATCTAGAATAACGGCAATTGCCGCAGCACTGGCAGCTGAGTCGTCTTCATCATCATCGAGCACAAGAACTGGTGGAGGAAGTAAGAGGAAACCGATATCGAGACAACCAGAGACGGGTCTTTCAAGAAATCAACCAGGAGATCCAGTTCCAGTAAAGCAAAAAAGACGTTATAAACCTGGTACATTGGCATTAAAAGAGATTCGTAAATTTCAAAAATCGACAGATTTATTATTGAGGAAATTACCATTTGCCAGATTAGTGAGAGAGATTGCGACAGATGCAATTGGATATGATTATGGTTTAAAATGGCAAAGTGTTGCCATATTGGCATTACAAGAACTGTCTGAGACTTTCTTGGTGAATTTATTTGAAGATACTAATTTATGTGCATTACATGCAAAGAGGGTAACAATTATGCAAAAAGATATTCAATTAGCAAGAAGAATTAGAGGTCAATATTAATATGTGTTATTTCCCCCTCTCAAAGTGATGAATTTTCTGCCTGTGTTTTTTCTTTTGTTGTATCATTAATTCTTATAGTTCTTTCTTTGTTAATAATCAGCTATGTATATGTATAATATGTTTTTGTCTTTTCAATTATTTAATCACTTCATATTAGATTGAAATTGATGTAATGGAATAAAATATTTTTTTTTTTTTCATTTATTTGCTAATAATTTGAAAGAAATAACTAAAAGATAAAAACAAAAATGATACTCAAACTGTCAAAGTTGAATAATTATAATAACATAAAACTAATGGGGGGTAAATAAAAAAATAATGTCTCTAATGAACATAAATAATACAAAAAACTCTTTCTCTCTTAACTAGATATCTTCCTTGAATAAACCTTCTTTGATTTTTGTCTTAGAATCATCGTCTTCATTCAATAACGAATCATGCTCATTTGGTGAATCTTCAGTGGTGGAATTACCATTTTTTGAGGTCTTTTTCTCTTCTTCTGGAATTGAGCCCTGACTAAAACCTGAAAATGTTTGCTTTAATTCATTTTTATCTTCAGTCTTGACTTCTTTCTTTGTTGGTTCTTCAATTTTAGGCTTAGAAATTGGTAAAGTGGTTTTCTTCTCAACTGGCTTTGATGGAGATCCTAAGAAATTCTTAACTCTGGATTTCCAAGATTTCTTAGCCGGTGAATCAACAGTTTTCTTAACTGCTGAAGTTTTCTTGACTTGTGTCTTAGCCTTGGCACTTGCTGAAGTCAGCTCTTTTTCAACTTTCTTACCTTCAGCTTTAGCAGCATTTCCTTCCAGTACAGTCTTGGTTGGAGTAGAAGTATGTTTTTCTTGCTCAGCAGTATCAGCTTTTGGAATTTCCTCTTCCTCTTCTTCCTCGGTGGTATTGAATTGGTCTTCATCAATATCACTTTCCTCACTCAAGTTTTCATCAACTTCTTTTTGTAAATGATCAGGTAAAGCTTTGTTGATTTTCAACTCCTCCAGTAAAGCATTCTTCTTTGCCTCTTGTAATGAAACTAAAGCTGCAGCTCTCTTTGCTTGTAAATCAGATTTCTCAGCTAACAATTTTTCATTCTTTGTGGTGAATTCTTGTTCTTTCAGTTGCTTAGTTTGAATGTCCAGTTCGGATTCCTTCTTAAGTAACTCCAATTCACTTGTATGTTTCTCGGATTCCAGCTTAGTTGATTCTAACTCTTCTTTAATTTCATCAATCTTAGCAACTGTAGTTTCCAATTTACTGTTCAATTCTTTTAATTCTTCTTCGGCTTTTGTGGCACGTTCACTTTGTTCATTAGCCAATTTTTCAGCAGCTTCTCTTTTGGAAATTAAATCATCCAAAATTTCAGTTTCCTTCTTGTACTCTTCCAAGATTGGTGCAACATCTGCATCTTTTTCTTCTTGGAGCAGTTTGACTTCGGAATCTCTCTCATCTTTTTTCAGTTTTTCTTCTTCTTCAATTTTCTTTTCTGCCTCCAATTTTTCGGATAAGAGTTCTTCTTTAGACTTGTCCTGTTCACCAGTCTTTGTAGTTAATTCGTCTTCTTTGGTTTTAACTTCACCTGTCTTCTTATCAATCAATTCTTGTTGCTTAGCTTTTTCCAGATCTTTATCTTTTTGTAACAGTTCCTTCTTTGCTTTCTTTTCTTCTTCTCTCTTAGCAGCAGCTTCTAACTTCAATCTTTTTTGTTCCAGTCTGTATTCAACTCTTTTTTGTTTTTGATCCTCATGTTTCTTGGCCAGCTCGAAATCTGATTTTCTTTGGGCTATAGCTTTAGAATCAATATCGGACAAAACAGGTTTAACAATTGATGAAGCCAACTGTTCTAATTCTAAAGGATCCATCATCAATCCACCACCAAGGTTAACTTTACCTTGATTTTGATTTCTCTTCAGCAAATTAGCTTGAGCAATTTGGATTGCTTTAATATTCATCTCTCTATTATTGAACAAGTTCTTTGTAGTGGTTTCATTATCGATTTTCAACAATGCCTTGTCTGCATTTGCAGCAGCAATGGCATAAACACTCTTATCAACTAAAGTGTTGTTTTTTAAACTTTCTCTTTCAACTGCAGCATAATCGGCAAATCCACCTGTTTTTTGCAAAGACAGACCGGCACCTGAAGAAGCCAAAGATTTACTGTTATAATCAGAAGCAGTCAAGATACCATTTCTATGACTTCTAGATCCATTCTCTAATCTATTCAAGATAGCCTGTCTGGCACTTTCATTTGCAGCACTGGTGATCTTTGAAATGTTAACTTCACCGTTGCCATAATCCAATTTCTTGGTCATCAATCCTGATCTTGAGGCATTATAATCTGGTGTAGTTCTTGTATTCATAGACTTTGTAGCATTTAAAGATGATTGCTTATGAATATCACCGATATTCATTCTCATTCCACTACTTTTAGTGGTAATACCTGAACGGTAATCCAATTTTGGATTAGATCTTTCAGTTAAACTGGTAGCAACACTTGACTCCAGTGCAGTTTTCAAATTTTGAGCATCGAATTGAGTAAAAGTATGAGTACCGTTTCTGATATCATCAAAAGCATACAAGTCTTCTAATGCTTCTCTTGCAACAGAAGATGAATCTCTTTTCAAAACCGAAGAAGCAGCATCACTACTTTCATCGTGTGAACCGGTGCTGATGGTATTGTTGAAAGGGAATTTAATTGACTTAGCACTGATGGCAGCATATTCAGCATCAGGAGCAAAATTCTCTCTTTTCCAAGCTTTTGGAGCAGAATCTGTCTTAGCAATTAATGCAGCAGTGGCAGCCTCTGAAGATAAATCTCTCTTATAAGGTTGTACGGATAAATCAGTTTGAGTGGCTAACAAAGCAGCAGAATCTGAAGCAGAATTTTCCACACCAATCATTGGGGCACCTGGTTTGTTATAAACACCATATTTTAATTTAGCTTTATATATTGCTTCTTCACTTAAAGGTTTCCCGTTTGTTTGATAAACTGATGACCTTGAATAAGTGGTATTCGCCGATTTATTCGAGGTAAATGATTGAACTCTCTCAGGTTCTTGAATTGTTGCTGACATTATTTCAATCCAATCAATTCAATTCAAGGTATATTAATTGACTAAATTATATTAAAATAGCTCCTTTTTTTTTTTGTGGTAATTTTAATTTTTAATTTTTAATTTTTTTTTTTTTTGTTCTCTGTGTTTCCTTGCTTTCTCTCTTACCCCGGTAAAGTTTTTAAAGTGATAAACAAATTTATATCAATTGGTGACTTTCAATTTAAGTGTTTACAAAAGAAATTGGAAGATGGATATATGAGAATTGGAATAAAGCAACTAGGCTTCGAGAAATATTTAAATTGGGAAAGTTAAAAAAAAAAAGAAGATACCAGGCAGGTGAAATTGTTAAATTGAAATTTGCTTTTCCCTCTCAATTTCATTTACTATGGGATACACGGTTTACAAGAGGGCTCCTCAAGCGCAATAGTGTGTGCTACGGTTATTCCGTGGGTATGTGTCCTAATTAGGAAATCATATGACATTAACCTATTGCAGTATACTTGAGTGTAATGTACACTACTTTTTCTTCTATTGCTTATCGAAGAAGGAACAAAAAACTTGAACAATAGGGTTATCTGATGACTGAAAATCTTTATATATCTTTGTCTGTTTAGGTTTCTATTATATTAATATTGATGTTGCTTGTAAATTTCTTTAGTAAACAAGTAGGTGAATAATAAGACATAGTTGCAGGGTTATTCTTTCTCCATTTCAATGATACTAGCTTATTGATTATCAGATGGAGCAAATCAGAAAGTCACGTTGACAGAAAATCAACTAAATTTTTTAATTTTTTAATTTAATTGAATTTATTCTGAGCCGAATTAAACTCTAAAAATCTTTCATAACTCTTTTTCATGGATTAGACTGATCGCTTGAAGGGTAAGAGAACAGCATCAAATGTAGTTTTTTCAAGTAATATCATTTATCTTCTTGTGATTAATGAATTCTTTTATATTATTGTGTTGAAGAATTTGTAAATTAATAAAAACTAATAGTATTCTGAGAATAGACCCAAGTAAAAAGAAAAAGTAAAATAAGAATGCATCATCTTAACACCCTTTTCTTTTTCTATTGTGGATCTTTGTTGTTTCTCAATTTTTCAAAAAAAATTGGGGGAAGAAGAAGAAGAGAGAAAAAAAAATTTAGTATAAAAAGATTTGAAACAAACCTTTGTTTCAATTACAATTTACAACAAACAAGGGGTCATTTCAAAACAATTTTTTTTTTCACTTCTCCAAGGTTCATTAACAGTTTAACAAAGACTATAAGTGACATTGAGAAGTAAAAAAGAAAATGGACAAGATTTCGTTGACTGGTTTTGTCGATTTCAGCTCTATTGAACAAAGCAGCTCGCCAATTATGAAACAAAGTCCGATTGATTCACCTAAGTTTCCTCATAATGATGATGAAGTTCATTTAAGTCACACTAGTACTATTAGCATTAAGATGGATGATCAATCAGCTGATCCATTCTCTTATATCAGTTCCCATTCGAGAAAAAGTTCATCATCAACAATCACAACTTCCTCTTCCTTGTTTAGTTTGGATCAGATATCGAAGCAGTCTAGCCATGTCATGATTGTTACCCCACCTGAACAATCTAAAAGTATTTTCAGGCAAATCTTATTTGATGAATGTGATGATGGTTGTATAGATGATGATGATGATGATGATGAATTTGACAATGAGGATCATCACATTAACTCATATTCCAACAACTGTTGGGATGAAGGTATCTCCTCAACTACTTCTAAATTCATCCCAAAGATGTTAAGTGAAACAGATGATGATGATGATGAAATCGATGAAATATTTCCTGATTTTTCATCAAAAGGATCCATAACACAAATGACCAGTTCTCAAGAGTCATCTTCGAGTTCTATTGGTTTAGGAATTTCTATCCCTGAGCAACATGAGATTATTGAGATAGATCCTCCATCTTTATTTGTCACTTTGAGATTAAAAAGTTCATTTTATGAAACTGTTGCTGAAAGAAGAAAGAGATCTTATCGTAGGGAAACAAAGAAAATTGAAGTAGAAGTTGTTGATGAGACTCTTCCAATAAAGAAGACATCAGCATCTAGAGCACTGAGGCTGGCAAAATTAAAAGCTATGGAAACTATTCATGATCATCTGGAAAAAGATTTATTATCACCACCAGTTGTTTCTATTAGGGGTAAGCCTAAGAAAAAATTTCAACCAGTCAGTGACAATTACTGCAAGTACATATACGATGACAGATTTGGTTATTTTAAGTGCTTGAATTGTAAGACTATTTTCAGAAGGCTTGAACATTTGAAAAGGCATTCGAGATCTGTCCACTCGAATATTCGTCCATATGAATGTTGTTATTGTGACAAAGCTTTTGCTAGATCCGATAACTTGGCACTGCATGTTAGAGTTCATGAGAAAATGATGCTGATAGAGAAGGCAAGGAGAAAGGAAAAGAAATTTAGTAAGAACAAAAAGAGATAAAGTTGAAGTGATCATCAAAGGGTGGTTATTATTATTGCTGTTATACATTTGCATTTCATTTATTTTTAGGTATTTGTTTAAATTTGGGATTGGGGCTCATATATTGGTATATATATATATTCTTTAATAAGCCAATGAGGTGGCATAGACCATGTATTGTAGACTCCCTTTTCCAATTCACCAAAATTTTCAAACAAAGGGAAAAAAAATTATGTAAAAAAAGAAGAGCTTCTGCTTCTATATTGAAGAAGCTCGGTAAAAAGCATCATGCACATACACACAGAATTAGCCTGTACTTCAGTCCATGAAAACAAAACAAGTAAATAAAAGAGCTAGAAGTGTCCAATGCTGTGATTTGAAAAGGAAAAAAAACGATTAATAGATTAATCTTGATAACCAATAACCGAACTAACAAACATGGATTTCTAGAGCTTTTTTTTGATATTTAGGAGTCCCGTAGATAAGGCAGAGAGGAGCAAGTGCTATGGTTACCTGTTAAACTTTTTTTTTTTCTTTTTTGGCAATACTATTTGGCACAGGACCATTATATGTTCTGAAAATTAATTCATGTAAGAGAAAGGTTTCCTCGGTGATGACTATAGATACATGCAACCTTTCAAAAATTCAATTGATTTACAATTAAGAAATAATGTAGGACTTTAATTATATATCATGATTCACACAGGGAAATTGCTATCGGCAACTCTTGCGTTAAAGTGCTGCTTCTCTTGGTATAATGATAAATAAAGAAGGGAGAAAGAAATGATTTTCAATTCAAACACCCCACATTTTCATCACAACTTTATTATTAGCTATTGTTTTATTATATCGTATGATCAGATCTAAAGTCAGCCGAAAAAGAAATAGTCTCTTTTCGTTTCTAATTTTTATAATTAATATATATATTTTTTTAAAAAAAATTAAATTGAGTAGTCCTTATAATATATCTAGTATCAACATTGAGTTTTGTTGAAGATACAAGATATAATGAATTAATCATATCATAGTCTTATATTGAAACTACTAATCAAAGTAACGTTCTAGCCTATCAACTCATTTAGTCTAAAGTTTCTTTTAAAAATATTCTCTTATCAAAAATCAGCAAAAAAATGATTTTTTTTTGGCTCGATACAGCACGTAAGCGGAGTTAATGTCTTTGTCTTTTTTTGAGAGGGAGCACTAACAAAAAGAAGTCAGTCACCTCAATTACTAGCGAAAAGAGGATTTCAAATTTACCCTTTCACAAGGGTCAAATGGATTGAGACAATGAGAAGAAGAAAAAAGTGAGGTGATTATTTAATTCAAAGAAGTGTGTCAAATCCAGGAAGGGTTCTGATTTAGGTAAAATTTCATGAAATCAAATAAGGTGCTATGAGAGAGAAGTAAATAAGGTGCAACGTTAGAAACTAATATTATTTCCCTCTGATCACTTGTCTGTTTTAAGTTAAATCTCGTGAAATTTTGCAAAAAAAAAAAAAAAAAAAAAAAAAACATTGTAAATTTTCCGACAAGGATGATCAATACAATAAAGGGGATCTAACTTTAAACCCAGTTTCAGATAATAATAATAATACAAAATAATAAAACAAGACTTTTAATGTCTAGGAATTGTAACATGGGATATATGATGAAGAAACAAGCATAAACCGTTGGAAAAAGTCGATTTTTAAGACAGATATCCGAAGGGCTGAAAAAGAAAAAAAAACTAAATGAACGGAAGGAAAAATTTTTTTTTTTTTATTTGTTTTTGTTTTTGTTTTTGTTTCTGATTTGATTCAATTCTCATTCACCGGAATAGAAAACTAGCAGCTAAAACCTCAAAAATATTTAAAGTTTTGTGCTATTATTTCCTATCATATGTAGATCACGACATAAATTTGAATTAGGATAAAGAGTGTAGGAGAAGGAAAAAAAAAAAAAAAGGTGCATATTACAACTTGAAATAGATAATTATTACACATATTACATCGATGTAATATTGATGATGATAAACTCTGAGAGAGATCTAATTATTTATGCTTTTGATTTAAGGATAAAGTATTTTTAAAAGTAATTTAAACCAATTACACAAATGCAGTAAAAGGCAAAAAGCTTTACCAAACAGATTAACTGTCTTTCTTTTCCCCTTGCTGTGTTAGGATCTTCGTTATAATTTTAAATCCTTGGCTTGGTTGTTTTAGTTACATTGATGTTGGAAAAAAGTGTCTGCAAACTTCGTAAAAATAATAATAAAAATATGTACTGTATAATAAGCAAGCCGTGTTTTTTTTTTGCTTATTATTATTAAAACTTAAAAGAGTTAAAAAAAAAAAAGCACAAGAAGGGGGAAAGATTTTTTTTTTTCCAAAGACGAGAGACAAGACATGTCTTAGTTAAAGACAATATAGTTATTAGCCTACAGGTTTGTCGAGTTATCGAAAGTGTAATTAAAGGTCGTGAACGTTATTTTAATTGTTTCATAACATTTTGTTTTGTCTTAGGGAAGAACAAGAAGAAGGAAAAAATTGTAAAAATTGCGGGAAGGGGGGAAGGTACGAAAAAAAAAGTAAACAAAGAAGACGCGTAGAAGATGAAACATAGAGAGAGGGAAAAAAGTGTGAACTTAAATTTTTGTAACATTCAACGAAGTATCCGGAAGTAGCAGATCGAATTGGGGTAAAAAATATCTATGTCAGCTCTACCTAGATGAACTAGATAGATGCATTTCCATTTTTACGGTAACTTACTTCATGTTAGATGTAGTTTTACTTATTGTTTTTCTTGCAAAATATACACTCAAGATATATTAATTCTCTTAGTTCAGCCGAAGTTGTTTACGAAATTTTGAACAAAATTTAATGTTGCTTTTTGATTGACGTTTTACTTCTTTATATTGTAGATCAATTGAAGTAATAGACATAAAATAAGAAAACAGAGCAAAAAAAATAAAAATGAAACATCATTTAAAAGGGTTAGGTACCCTTGTAAGTGAAATGGAAAAAAAAAAATTATGAAGGGGATGAATGCACACTCTTTTTTTTCTTATTCTTATATTATTATATTTACAAAACAAGGTATAAGTATGAGGCTCTCTTCATCATCAGTAGCACTACGACATCGAACAATTGCAGAGATCTTAAAATAATGAATTGAAATTTCGTTCGTTTGCAGTTTCCTGCATATACTTAATCGAGAAACTTGTAAACAGTCTTATTTAAGAGAGCAAGACGGAATATTTCCACCTTAGTTAATAGACTAAAGAAACTTCTCCTAATGATGTATGCACTTATTTCATGTAATGTAACAATATGTAAGTGAGTATATTATTATTTATTCATTGATGATGATTAAAGATTATGAAATCCCAATTCTGATTTGGGAAATTTGTAAAGAGCAAATGAATTACACCTTTTCTCTCTCTTTGTTTCTATATCTATGTCTATATATCACCTATCAAGGAGGATATCAAATTCAATCATCAACCAACTCATTCACTCTTTTATTCAATCTATTCATTCACTTTTTTTTTCTTTCTTTTCTAATTCATATCAACTTTTTGTCTATCAAAGATCTTTTTTTTTTGTTCTTTGGCGTTGCTTTATTAACATACTGATTAAATATCCTTATTCATATATTCATGTCTTCTTGGATTAAGTGTTAATATCTTCCCATTCTCTCATATCAAGCAACAAAGTTAGACATCACATAAAGAAATTATAATGATGGATATAGATTCTCCTATTACCTCAAATCATATCATTAGAAATAATCACAAACCAAGCATCCAAAAATATGCATCCACAAACTCCATTCTCAGTCATCATCATCAGCAACAAGATATCTCATCAGATTCATCTTTCATAACTGAATCCCCTTCATTTTTACCAAAAGGGACTTTTAAGACAAAGGGTAAATCAAGACCTGATTTATTGCATATAAGAACAAACTCCATAAAACGCCCTTTAAGTTCATCTTCATTTTCCATAGATTCTCCAACTACATCTTTAGCAGCAGATTTATCACAAAATTTCCATATTGAAAAGTAAGTATTTAACCCTTTAAAGACAACAGGCGTGTGGGATATATCAATTTGAATTTTTTTGGTATTTTGTTTTGATTTTGATCTCTTTTTTTTTTTTTTTCGTTTTAATAATTTTTTTTTTTCATTTTTTTCTATTTGCTATTTTAATATTTTTTATTATTAATTTTTTTTTTTGGTCTCTCTTAGTGTCTGTCTAGTTCGACCTAATTATCACCAGTTTCAGTTGTTCTTTTCAAATTATTATTATTATTATTATTTTTTTTTTTTTTCATTATTTTCTCATTCATTTATTCATTTGATTTCATGGTCAATTTGTCAATCAATTGTCAAATTTCATTACTAACGTCAATTTTACCCTATTAGAAATAATCAAGATAAAGTTCCAACTCCAAAGAGATCATTATTATTTGCAAACTCAATAATGAGTTATCATTCACCACTGGTTGACAATGATAATATCGAAAATGTTATGGACATATCTCCACTGATAACGAAGAAAGAAAGACCGATGATGAGATCATCAGATTCGTCTTCTTCTGCTCAATTACCTTTTAGAAAACCATTCTCCAATTTATCAAATTCAAGAGGAAGTTCAACCTCTTCATTGACCACATCATCTTCAATCATAAGTACAAATTCCACATCATCCATAAGTTCTGCATTCCCATCCACTCATAACATCAATGCATCAAATTCAAGTTTCCAAATATATAATGATAATAATGACATCACCACAACCAATAATGCCACAAATAATAATAATAATAATAATAATAGTAATAATAACAATGCAAAACCATTACAAAGAAGAAGTGTTAGAAGAGCATTTTCAAGTAATACTTTCAGTAATAGAAATGCCAGTATGATAAATGGATCATTGTTTCAACCTTCACTTAATTTAATGAGCATAGATGATGGTTTAGACACTTTTTGCGTTCCATCACCAATTCAAGAGAGGTTGACTCCAACAACTGAAGGTCTCATAAATTCCCTCAATAATAATAATGACGATGACGAGCATATGCTGGGATCCGATTCTGAAAATGATGATTCTCCATCTTTGAAAAGAGAAGTCGGATCTCCAATACAACAAAGAATTTCTTCAAAAGTGAAAGCTGCAAGATCTAAAGTTAGAAGAACCCATTCAATGTTCCAAAACCCACAAGATTATTTCACTAATGATAAGCTGGCAACTTCTCTGATTAATAAGATTTCTACCAACATGACACTGTTGAGTTTTGATAATGATTCTCATGGTTCAACAGCTGCCGGTAATGCAACTATTCCAAGTACTTCAATTAAGACTATCAGTGATCCTAAAAATTTAATACCAAGAATTGATGTTGACGAATTTGTTAATATCTTGGATGGAAAATATTCTCAATTTTTTGACAAAATTGTTATAGTGGATTGTCGTTTCGAATATGAGTTTAATGGTGGTCATATTGATGGTGCTATAAATATTTCTTCTCAAAGTGATTTAGAAACTGAATTCTTGAGTGAGAAAGTCACTTCAAGAGAACCACAACAAAATAAGACATTACTCATATTTCATTGTGAATTTAGTTCATACAGAGGTCCACTTATGGCAAATCATTTGAGAAAATCCGATAGGCTCATGAACACAGATAACTATCCTAATTTATATTATCCTGATATCTTAATATTGGAAGGTGGTTACAAGAATTTTTTTGATTTACAATCACATAGATGTTACCCTAAATTTTATGTTCTGATGAATGATTCAAAACATCAAGAATCTTGTGAAATTCAAATGCATAGAATAAGAAGAGATTCTAAATTACAAAATTCCAGGTCATTAAAGAAAGCAAAATCTTTCCATGTGTGCATGCCAAATCAACATTCATTGCATCTGAGATCGAGATCTCAAACGATTTTCCAATTAACTTCATCTTCATCGGTAGCATCTATAACATCTTCAACGACATCATCATCATCATCAATAGCCCAACAACAGACACAGTCACGTCCATCATCATATCAAAGAGCAAGACATTCAAGTTCATTATTTAGTTTGAGTAAACATCATTCTGTGAAATTTAATCAACAAAGAAGCAGTACTCAATCCTTATCTTCAACAACAACAACAAATACCACTGGTGAATCTGATGAAGAAAATGATTTATTAAGTTCATTTTTCTCAAGTAATAGAGACAGTGACGGTATATCATCATTTTTTGATTCACAAACGGCTAGTACAAATACTTTATCATCATTTTTAGAAGATTCACATTCTAGCTTAGATTTCAAATTTCCAATGAAATTGAAAAATATTAGTCATTCTACACCAACTGTTCCAACTTCAGTTTCAGCAAATACCACGGCTCCTTTAAAGTTGACAGATTCTTTAAAAGAACATCATGACACTCCTATTATGTTACATAAGAAACAAAAATCATCATCATGAAATGAGATATAGATGTATAGCTAATTTTTTTTTTTTATAAAAAATAAGAGACAAATTATTTATTATTTTGTGAATTATTATATAAATATGTAATTTCATGAATTCGTGATACTATCTTCATTCAACCAGTCGTAATCTTGATTCTCTACATTCTCTACCGCCATCTGGAATCTTACCAAATCTTGTAAAAGGGTATAATACCCATACAGCTTTACCCAAGATCAAACCTGTTGTAACTGGACCAAAATTATTACTATCGATACTATGAATATTATCACCTTCACACCAAATATGATTTCTCGGTATAAGAACTTTTTCCTTTGGATAAGGATACCTTGTGATAATTTGATCACCTTGTACACCTTTTATTCTCTTTGCATATATCTTATTAGGATCAATTGGAGATCTCAATATAACAACATCATTTATTTGTAAATTTTTACGTAAATTCCATTTCCAAAGTAATACATAATCTGATGATCCATTTTTTAACGGGTTTAAAGTTGGAGACATTGAAGAACCTTGAATTTTGGAGACGAAACAAACATGCTCGTTGAAAATGTATATAACGGGTACCCAACTAAGAAACACTATTGAGGTGCTGATGGTATATTTTAAAGTCTTATTCATATGTGCATTTATCTTTTTAATTGTATTTTGTGATGGATGTGAATTTTTTTTTTCTTCACCTTTTTTTTTTTTCAACTGTTTTTGCTTTAGTCGTGTGGGTCGGTGGGTGGAGGGATGGACAGATGTCTGTTTCCCCCAATAATCTTAATACAGGTGAAATTAGAAATTAAATAAAACAGAAAGTTTACTATAAATGATGTTGCTGTGATTTTCTTGATTAGGTGTTTTGAATTTTGTACAAGAGATGCAGATAGATTTAGCTTTTGTTAAACAAAACACTAAAGACCAAAAAAGTAGATAGTGTAAAGAATGTCCGATAAAATATATTGCCCTTAGATAAAAATGGCGTCCGATACGGTTTCCTAGTCTTAGATAGAGATATTTATTGCTACTTGAAGTAGTTGTTATATACGAGAAGGAATATGAACAAAAATTCAAAAAATTAGAAAAAAAAAAAAAAAAAAGAATCACACAGTTTTTTTTTATCAGAAAAATTGGATTATTAATCATTATATCAATTAAAATAAAACTAAATATGTCATTCGAAGTAAGTGATTAATATTGAGATATCAATCATAAGCTAGATACTAACATAGGACAGACAGTTTATGCCGTTCCATTGGAATGTGAATCGTGTGTTTCATCGGTGAAAGATGCAATTAAAGATATCAAAGGTATTAATTCATTTGATATTGATTTAAAAGAACAAAGAGTAAGAATTGAAGGAAGTCTGCTGCCATCATCAATTGTCAAAGCCATACAAGGCATTGGTAAAGATGCTATCATTAGAGGTACTGGTAAACCAAATTCTGCAGCTGTTTGTATCTTGGAAAGTTTTAAAGATAATATTAATCCAGTTAAAGGATTAGCTAGAATTGTTTCCATTAATGATGACGAAATTGTTATTGATTTGACAATGAATGGTGTTGCTAAAGGTACTTATTATCCAAGTATTAGATCTAATGGTAATATCTCAAATGGTGCATTGAGTACAGGTAGTTCAATTTTTGCAATGGATGCAGTAGAAGTTAATGAAGCAAGTAATTTGATTGATTTATTCAGTGGTCAACAATTTGTTAAACTGCCTTTAAAGATCCATGAATTGATTGGAAGATCAATGGTTTTATCCAAATTGAGAGATCAAGTACAAGATGATGATTTTGTTGGTGTTATTGCAAGAAGTGCAGGAGTTTGGGAAAATGATAAACAAATTTGTAGTTGCAGTGGTAAGACAGTTTGGCAAGAACGTGATGATGCTCATGTCAAAGGTATTGAGGTTTAAATATAGTTATGTCTATTATATAATAAGAAAATCAAAAAAAAAAAAGTAATAATATACAGAAATGAATAAAAGAAAGTGATAAGGTAACAGGTAATCATTAATTCAAATAGCCATGATGATGATAATAAGTTTATGCAGGTTGGTATGTATATTAGCAGGCTACTATTGACCAGCGATCAATGCCAGAGCGGCAGCTTTTGCATCGGCCACATCATCACCAACTACAGCTTTATCATCTTTCAGACCATTTTTGTTGACTTCATCTATAACTTCATCGACAGTTAATTTAGCATTTTTCTTCGCACTTGCCAGAGTATTTACGAAATTATCAGCAACGGCCTCATCTGGGGTGTCTAAACTCAAGAGCTTATCATCTGATGAGTCTGGTTTAGGGCCAAATAGATAAATAAATGAACCAATGACAAATAATAATATCAAATACCCAAACATCTTCTTCATAGGTGTTGTGAAATACGACCTTGGCAATTTGTTATCCTTTGGTTTTAAACCATATGGTCTAGGTAACTGGTATTTCTTGTTTTTCGAGTAAGCTCCTTGCATCCTTTTGATGATATTTCAATTTATATATATAAAAACAGCAATATATATAAAAGTATAGCCTGTTCTTATTTGGAAAAGGCTGTTGATCGTTTTAATTTTTTTTTTTTTTTTTTTTTTTTTTTCCTTGTTAACAAGAATTGTGCCTGTTCCTATTTGAGGTGTGTAATGCACACGACTTTTTCTAATTCTCGTACTAATTTCATATATTTAAGTCCTGGAGGGTATGATTTACAATATTATCACGGAATATTGATGAGCATATACCTAATCTGTTATTCATCCCATATTTCGATCACATGTACTCAATTTTTTCTCTCTTCTAAGTACTTTTTCTTTTGAAAGAAAAAAAAAACAAAATTTGAAGTGGTGAAAAAAAATTAAAAAATAAAAAAAAAGTCAAACACAAAAGTGAAAAATACTTTGAGTTGCAAGAGATTATCAAGATGTCTATACAATTAGTGAGGCAGTTCCATACAACTAGACCCACATTTATTATCAAAAATCTTTTACAAACTTTGGAGAACACTGCTCCAAAGCCTTTCCAAGTTGTTCAAGTGAACAGACCAGTGGGATTTCCAAAACCTCCAGTACTGGAGTTGGAACATAGTCAACAAAAGACAACATTATGGACAAGAGTGAAAAATGCATTTGACAAGGAGAAAAAACTGGAAAAGAGGAAGCAATTGGAAGAGGAGATGTCGAGAAGTGGCTTTTATGATGCCCATTATTATACTAAATTGAAAGGTAAGATGTTCATCCCACCAATTTCATTTTTCAAAAATGATAAATCATTATACTTCCCAAATTTGGTGGGTGATAATTTAAATGATCAAATGGTCAACACCACAGACTTGTATAAAGGAAAGATAACAGTGGTTAGAATCTTATCTTCACAAACTGGTGAATTGCATAATAATACTTTTTTCGAAATACCAAATTCTGCTTCTAGTAATAAGAAATCATACCTTTCAGATGCGTATGATGAATTTCTTGCAAGATTCCCACACTGTCAAATTTCAGAGTTGAATCTCTCGGAAAATAACCTGAAGCATTTATTGATAGCATTTGCAAGATCGAATTTGAAGAAATTGGTTCCACAAAGGAGACATCATTTATACATGACTGGTAGAAGGTCCGATGTTCCAAAAGAGGTAAAAGATATCATATTGATGAATAATAAATATGCTTGTAATATGTACATCTTGGACCACAATTGCAAAATAAGATGGTTATCAGTTGGTCAGACCACTGAACAAGAATTTGCCTTGTTCTATAGGTGCTTACAATCATTAGAACAGGAACTTGAAGCGGAAACTGCGTAGTGTGGGTTAAAAATTAACTGTTATTGCCAATCGCGGAATTTTGCAGAGAGCAAAAAAAAAAAAAAAAGAGTATTTAAATAGTGAAAAATAGTTTTCAAGTGAAATCTGTATATATAATAAATTATCTTTAAATAGTAGCATGTCTTCTAAAGCGAATCGTCACCAGGTTATTGTCATTGGAGCTGGAATCTCCGGTTTGAAAGCTGCTATAGATTTACACAGAAATGGAGTAGATACTATAATACTTGAAGCAAGGGATCGTTTAGGTGGTCGTTTGCATTCAGAGAAGTTAGGTGGGGTTTCAATTGATTTTGGTGCTTCTTGGTTCCATGATTGCTTGACAAATCCGTTGTTGAAGAAAAACTTGAATAATCCAGATGTTCAAGTGTATTTCGATGATCAGAAAAGTATCAAGATTGGATCTGAAGGTGTTATTGATGATGAGCCAGGTGAAGCCATTCTTGAAGAGTTTACACAATACGTGCGTTTGAAAGCTCTGTCAAACCCAGATGATGATGACTCGATACACAATATGGTAAATCAGTACATTCTGGACAAGAAACAGTTTTTGACCAAGGAACAAATTGAATTGGCCCCAAGATTAACAAGATATTTTGAACTTTGGTTTGGATCATGTTGGGACCAGACTTCTGCTCTTGCCTGTTGCGATATGGAACATAATGGTAGAAATGCTTTCTTGACCTCGGGGTACTATTCCGTCTATGCAAATGAGTTGAAAGAATTCCCAAGAGATCGTATTTTCACAAATAAAATTGTTAACAAGATTGAACAAAAAGACGGTATCAATATCAAATGTACCGATGGTTCCACATATCATTGTCAAAATATAGTAGTAACAATCCCACAGCTGTGTTTGACATCGACTGATTATTCCATCCCAGGATCAATCGAATGGGTTCCAAGTTTACCTAAATCTCTTACGAGTATATTCCCAAAGATGAGTTTCTCAGCATTGGGTAAAGTGGCTTTTGAATTCGATGAAATCTTCTGGTCAATGGAGTATGACAGATTCTCATTTTTAGGCGATGTCGATCACAAGTCAGTGGAATATTTGGAGAAAACAGGTAAGCCATTGAAATATGAGATTTTCCCTGAAAACGGTATTTTGAAAGACGGTCCAAAAACATGGCAGTACCCGGTCTTGTTTATCAATTTGGCAAGGTTTTCTAATAAACCTGTTATCGTTCTGTTAATGCAAGCTCCAGTGACTCAATATATCGAATCACAAACTTCAGATGAGAAAATTTGGGAATATTTTGAACCTCTTTTCCAAAAATTGGGAAGTGGGTCTAAGAAACCATTGAAACTTGTACAGACCAAATGGACTCAAGATCCATTTGCAAGAGGCTCATATATGGGTGGTAAAGTTGGAGGTGATTATGAAGGTTCCATTGAACTGTTAGTTAAAGGATTGCCTAATGTAAGATTTGCCGGAGAACATACTACTTTTGAAGGTAATGGATGTGTCCATGGTGCTTGGTTAAGTGGGAAAAGAGAGGCCGAATATATTTTAAAGAAATATAATAAATTATAATAGGTAGATAAGACATTTTAAACTGATAAGACCATAATAACAAAAATATTTTTTTTTTTAACTTTCACTCTTCGGATATGGTGTAGATTTCCGTGAATTTGTGGAAGAGATAAAAAAAAAAAAAATCTCTCTAAAACTATCGATACCCAATTTTCGATCGCCCTCTACAATTCCTTTCCCGAAATTTCTATATAAGTTGAAGAAAAAATCCTGATTTTGAAGTAGGTGGAAAACCACAGTTGATTAGAATAAAGAAAATGGGACAAGTACCATCATTAGAAGGCATCAGTGAGCCATGCCAAGTGACAATTCCACAGCAAGGGACTTTAACCGGTGTCACTATTAAGGAACCTGAAACTAATAAGCCATTAACACATAGATATACTCAGGTTAGATATGGGTTAGCACCAGAAGGTGAATACCGTTTCCGTAGGGCAAGACCATTACCTGAAAATTACGATTTCACTGGAACTTATACTGAATTCGGAGTACAAGGTGCACAACCAGTGATTCAATCTAAAGGTTTTGGTGACATCTCCAAAAGAATTCCAACACAAGAAGATATCACTTATTTGAATATTTGGGTTCCAGCTTCAAATAAGAATAAGCCTGAAGGTGGATGGCCAGTATTGGTTTTCTTCCATGGTGGGTTTTTACAATATGGTAAGCCAAATCATACTATTAATTTTGATCCAAGAGATTTACAAAATGATGAAAATTTCGATTTGAATTATATTATCGTTGCTCCAGGTTATAGAGTTTCTCTGTTTGGATTTTTAAGTTCAAAAGAACTACTAGAAGAAGATGAATTTAATTCAAATGTTGGTTTTTGGGATCAAAGATTGGCTTTGGAGTGGTGTTATAAGTATATCTCACATTTCGGAGGTGATCCAGAACTGATTACTTGTTCTGGAAGATCTGCAGGCTCTTATTCCACTTTTTTCCAAATGTGTTATGAGTTGTATCATCCTGAAGAAAATCAAATTATCAAGCAAGTTGCCATGATCTCTAATGCATTACTGGTGCAACCAAAAGGCTTAGAGGAAGTACAATTGCAATTTGACGAGATTGTTGGTAAATTAGGAATTGATCTGAGTTTAACTGGTAAGGAAAAACTTGCTAAATTGAGACAAGTACCACATAACGAGTTGGAAGATATGATTCCTGATTTGAAATATCATACTTTTAGAGCAGTAACTGATGACAAATTTATCTCATCCAAGATCTTGCAAGAGTTGGATAATGGGGAGTTTGCTAAGAAGTTTATCGCAAAGGGTTTACGTTTAGTCATTGGGGAAGTATCTAATGAGTACTTGATGTATTCCAAATTGAATACACCATCAGATTATGAAGATTTGAAAATTCAATTGAACAATTATTACCCTGAAAAGGTAATTAATAGATTATTAGAAGTGTATCCACCGGTGGACAAGACTTTGGAGAAGACTAATCCAGAAGAATTCAAATGGCAATTAGAGAAAATTTTTGGAGATATTGTTAGTGATTTACAAGTTTGTGCGTCATCAAGAGGCTTTGTACAAAGATTAGTCAAATATGGTGTTCCATTGGATAATATTTTCCGTTATAGAGTTGATTATAGGCCTAAATTAGTTGATAAATATGTTGAAATTAGCAAAGGTGTTCCACATGCAAGTGAAAATCAAATTTGGTTTTACTCCAAGATCGATGGATTCTTACCAGATGAAGAAACAATTATCAAGCAATGGTTATTACCTTTTACCAAATTTTATAATTTCAAAGAAAATATAGAATGGGGGCATACAAAGATCAACCAGTATAGAAATATCGATAGACAAGGTGTGATTAGTATCCAAAATGACGAATTTTGGAATTGGGGGGTTAAAGTTAGTGATAATGTCTACGAAGCTGAGTTGAGTTGAACATAGACCATCTCATAGATCCATTAGCTATATATTTTTCAAATGCAATATAAATATTAAACAACATGACTTTCAGCAGTAAAAATTTTCTTCTCTATAATTCATCCTTAGCAACACCTGATTTAGCTTCTTGCTCAGAAATAACTTTCTGCATTTCTTGTAATACTTTATCATCGATACCTTCACTGATCAAACTTTCCCAAGTTCTCAAATTTTCAAAACCATTATTTGCAGATTGATAATTCATAAATAACTCATAAATTTTTTCTCTTGAAGTGGCAACAAATGGACCATGTTGAACAATTGGTTGTGAAAATACTTCACCACCAACCAAGACAAATTCCGAGTCTTCTAATGCGACACCTTTTACAGAGTCACCATCTCTGTTGAAAAAAACAGCATTATATTCTGGGATTTTGGTGTCATTTACAGTTAATGAACCTTTCATGAGGTACAAGAAAGTGTTAAAATTCTTTGGTACAGCTTGCTCAAATTCACCTCCTTTCTTAACATGGAAATGATAATAATGTACTGGGGTATAAGCTAAATCCTTAACACTTCCAACTCCATAACTTTCACCACTTATAACAGTGACACTAACTTTATCATTTGGGTGTGCCACAGGAATTTCCAGTTTTCTTAAATCTCTATAACGAGGTTCGCATTCTTTCAATTTTTGAGGCAAATCGACCCATAATTGCATACCAACGCAATTTGAACCATCTTCTTGAGGAACTGGCATCTCTGAATGTACGACGGCTTTACCAGCAGTCATGAATTGTAAATCACCAGGACTCAAGATACCCAATGAACCGGTGAAATCTTCATGGGCCATTTGTCCCTGAGTGATATAAGTTATAGTTTCTTGACCTGAATGTGGATGCATTGGGAAACCACCAGTTTTTGGGTTCACGTTGAAATGATCCAACATTAAAAATGGTGGGAAATTTCTCATGTTCATAGTACCAATCGATCTACGAACTCTTGCACCAACACCTTCACTTTGCTCTACAGCAAGGAAAAATTTCAAAATTGATCTGGGATTCATTGTATCTGACATGTGTGATTACTTGTTGGAAGAAAAAAAGATTCAAAATAGTCAAAGGAAAGGTATTGCTTTATTTATATCTCATCTTATCAGAATCGGCAAATTAGTAATTTCTAAGTAAGCATAATTTTTCTCTTAGTAAAGTTTTTTTTTCTCTTCTTTTCAAACTGACAGCCCCTGTTCCAGTTAGTCAATGCTCAGTAAGCTTATTATTCATCAATTACTATTGGTTTAATAATGTTATAAATAATAGTCAATAACTAAATATCATTTAAAACAGGAATTGTAATCGTTAAGGAATTCAATAAACAAAATAAATCTGGGTTGCTCTCTTGGACAAGTAAATCCGATTCAAGACAACAAAGCACACAGTCTTAACTTTGTGTGTATATTTTTTTTTTCTTATTATCCGAAATAATATTAAAACCCGCTTCCATAGACGGACAATCAAACCCCAGTACATACAAGTGCTACACCCCTCCATTTATTTTGGTAGCAACAAGCACCTGATGAGATAAGCATCACCCCAGATTCTAATAAAGAAAACCGTAAGGTTTTTTCTTGGATTCATTAAGTCTTTGCTTATCATATATCCCGGGTGGGTCATATCGTGGTTATGATACGCTTCATTAGGACTTAACAGCATAACGTGATAAAAAGACACGATTGAACAATAGCAAAGAACAATTCCGAGATAAAATAATAGCCAGATAAATTCTGGGGAAAATTACGCAGATCTATCTCTAAGGTGCAAAATTAATTAAATTATTATTTTCAATCATCCGATTAATTCTTGCCTTTTTTCCCAAATTGCGAACTAAAATTACGTAGTTGGACAGGCTTTGTTTGTTTCCCCATATTTTTTTCAAATTGTTGTTGCATATGAGGGGACCTGCCATATATTGTATATATTCTATTGTATATATTCTATTCATTTCTTTCTATATATATATATGAACAACCAGATATTTCACAAAGTATATACAAAAATACCAAGACTTTTTAAAGTGTGCTGTTTTTCCGTGAAAAAAAAATAATATTACAAATAATTTATCCATACTTTAAAGAAACAACAATACACTAATAATAATACATGGTCACTCACTTCTTTCTCGACCCCGACCGGGGTAAGGTGGGGAGAGTGCAAAAGAAGGCAGAAATCAGAGGGAGTTAGCGAGCCCCCATAAGGCAGAAAGAGGCAGTCATGGGTTCTGCCTGCTGCTTTGCCCGCAATCTGCCGACCGGAAAATTTTTCTTTTAGGAAAAAATTGCAAACAAATTTCTTTTTCCACTGCAGCTAGAGAGCGCATCTTTGAATTTGTATCATGCCCCCCACAATTCACTGTTTCCACTTCGAATGGATGACACTTGAATGTTGCTTATTGTTTACTAATTGATATAAAAACCAAGCTAAATTCCCTTTTCACTTTTCATTTTGTATTCCTTATTATATACAAAACAAAAAACAAATTAGAAATATATATTTAGAAAATGTCTAGTACAGATACTGTTGATAACATATCTGTCAATAAAGAAGAACGTCACACTGTTGCCGGAATAGAGAAGCCAGTTACCGCTTCTGGTGAAGAAAGAATTAAGCAATATTTACCAGATTATGGTAAATTAGCTTATTTGAAAAAACCTTTCTTACTTAGATTGAACGGTCTTATGTTTGTCGTCTCTTTATCTTCAACAAATACTGGTTATGACGGTTCATTATTGAACTCTTTCCAAACTTTCCCAGATTGGAGTGCTTATATGGGTGATCCACAAGGTGCTATCTTGGGTGCTTTATCAAATGGTGTTGTCTTTGGTGTCTTCATCTCTTTCTTTTGTGCTTCAATAATCTCTGATTATTTCGGTAGAAAACATGCTATTGCCATTGGTAACATTATTATGATTATTGGTGTTATTATTCAAGCTTGTGGTCAAAATTACGCTATGTTCTTAGTTGCAAGAATTATATTAGGTTTCGGTAACGGTATTGCCACAGTGCCTTCACCAACTTTGATATCTGAATTGACATATCCAACACATCGTCAAGTTGTCACTGCTTTCTACAACTCTTGTTGGTACTTGGGTGCTATTGTTGCCGCTTGGGTCTCATTCGGTACAAGAAATTTAAGTAATCAATGGTCTTGGAGAGTTCCATCTATTGTTCAAGGTCTGATTCCTTTAATTCAAACTTTATTCATCTACTTGGTTCCAGAATCTCCAAGATGGTTGATCAGTAAAGGTAGATACGACGAGGCAAGAGCAATCTTGTTAGAATGTCATGCAGATGGTGATGAAGTTGTTGGAGGTCCATTAGTTGATTTCGAAATGGCTGAAATTCAAAGTGCCATTGAAATGGAAAAAATTGCTGCCAAATCTTCATACATGGATTTCGCCAAGAGCCCAGCTAACAGAAAGAGATTCTTTATTCTTTTCATGATTGGTACTATGATGCAATTATCTGGTAACGGTTTAGTCTCTTACTATTTGAACAAAGTCTTGAACTCCATTGGTATTACTTCAACAGATGAAAAATTGGTTGTCAATGGTGGTTTGATGATTTATAACTTTGGTATCTCTATCATTATTGCATTTATGGTTAATCTTTTCAAGAGAAGAACCATGTTCTTAACTTCATGTTCTATGATGTTGTTATTCTACGTCATTTGGACCGTTTTATCAGCTATTAACCAACAAAGAGATTTCAAAGATAAATCATTAGGTCAAGGTGTCTTGGCTATGATCTTCTTATACTACTTGGCTTATAATTTTGGTTTAAACGGTTTACCATACCTTTACTTGACAGAAATTTTACCATTCACCATCAGAACAAAAGGTATCAATTTATGTTTACTTATTCAACAATGCTGGCAAATTTACAACGGTTTTGTTAACCCAGTTGCTATGGATGCCATTGAATGGAAATACTACATTGTCTACTGTTGTATCATTGCCGTTGAATTAGTTATTGTTTACTTCACTTTTATTGAAACTTCAGGTAGAACCTTAGAAGAAGTTGCAGAGGTCTTTGGTGAAGATCCACAAGAATTATCTAGAGATTTTGTTCCAAGTATCAAAGGTGATAATGAACATGTTGAAGATGCTCTTACTCCAACTGAATCAGTTTGAAATTTCTATATCTTGCATTTTTATTTAAAGTCTCTTTTTATATATAATTATATATTTTTATTATTAATAATGACTATACGAACTATTTACATCCCCGTGTATCATCATCTTTTCCCGAAAAAATTCATCAATGAAGATTGTTTCTTTTGCTTATTATTACTTGGTGTACTCTTAACAGTGGTATTAGTGTTTTTCCTCTTCGAAGCAGGTGCAACAGCAGTAGCTGTTTTCTTCTTAGTAATGATATATCCATCTTCATCCACTTCAGGTTCTTCTAACTTATCTTGTGTATCTTCTGTTTCCACTTCTGTGTCTTTTTTCTCCAATTCAGGATTTGGAATTTCTTGAATAGAATGCGTTTTTTTCATCAAGAATACTTTGAATCTCAACGGGACTCTTCTCCTTCTTGTCTTCTTCAAAAGTTTCATCTTTGAAATCATCATCATCATCATCATCAAAAAGTGCTTGCAAATCACTATCAATCTTCTTAACAGGTTTTGGATGTGCTTGTACTTTAGGCTTTTCCTGTGTTGGTTTCCTTGAAACGTATTGATATTTAGGTTTAGATGCTGGCTCTGCTGCTGCTGCTGCTGCTGCTGTCTCTTTCTGCTTCTTCCTTGAAGTGTATAATGAACTCATAGCAAATGGATCTTTCTTAGCTGTTGTTGCCGTTGTTGTCAGTTTCTTCAGCGGCTTTGGATCATCCTTCTGTATATCATGTTTCTTGGACACCACTTGTTCGAGTTCATCAGCTTGGATGACTAACTCTGGACATTTTATGACTCCCCACTTGTCGCATTTCTCTGCAGTAGTTGGATATTTCTTCAAGTCATCATTGATTGATGTAATTAAATTATCAATTGATAACAGTGTCTTATTGGACTTGACACTGAAAAGTTGTAAAGACGTTACAGAATCAAACTCAGATTTAGCTGACAAATTTGAAGTGAGTTTTATCTGTTTCTTACCATCAACAACACCCGTTATCACATAAGTCGCAACACATTGATCTTTATTATTTTCATAGAAAGTGTATAATATCTTCTTCGAATCATTTACATTTATATCAAAATGTCTAGATACCAATTTATAGGTAACTGGTTGCTCATCTGTAAGCACTCTCTGACTTATAAATCGTTGATACTCCATGCTGAGTCTGATACTCGATATGTTTTGTGTGTGTCTGCTTTTTTTTTTTTTTTAATGAAATTTCCTAACGCGTATTTTTCTCTTTTTTTATACAGAGCAGAAAATAACTGTAAATTGTTAAGACTACTGTTGACAAGTTTAATATAATGCCAAATGAGTCTTAGTAATGTATGACATTAGTTCTCCATAATAATAATAATGCAAATGTTGACTATTCCACTTAGAATACCGTATTCAGTAATTTCCTGTTTTGTTTATAAAATGCACTTTTTTTTTTTTGTGAAGAAAAAATTTTTTTCAAAGAAAAAAAAAAAAAAAATTGGTTTAAACAGACAAAGGTGTAGCAAAGCGTATAAGAACAGACTCAATGACTTCATTAACACCTGAAGAATTAGCCTTAGCTAAGAGCTATGATTTGACCAGTAAGCTCGTTCCATTTTTGGATAGACATTTAATCTATCCTTTGATTGAATCTTTAGACTTGATTTATGATGAAAAAACCATAAACCAGTTGAGTTATGATTTGTTGAAAGATACAAATATGGTTAAATTCATCAAGGATAAATATGAAGTTTTGAACCCTGGTAAAGAATATCCTCAAGATTTATTAGCTAAGGAATCCTTTGTTTCATCAGAATTAGAAAGATTAGATCAGGCTACTAAGAACACTTTATCAATCTTATCAAAGAAGGAAATCCAAGAACATTTGAAACA
Organism: Nakazawaea ishiwadae; assembly: GCA_022817945.1. Taxonomy (NCBI): domain Eukaryota; kingdom Fungi; phylum Ascomycota; class Pichiomycetes; order Alaninales; family Pachysolenaceae; genus Nakazawaea; species Nakazawaea ishiwadae. The sequence goes on along the minus strand of JAFLRI010000012.1, from coordinate 125,272 downwards.
AGATAAGAATTATAATAGAGAATATTTAGAGAAAGAGCATGGTATTACGGAAGCTAATATTAATGAGTTATACGAATTTGGACAATTCCAATACAACAGAGGTGATTATATAATGGCTTCTGATTTGTTAAATAATTTCAGAGTCTTGTCAACTAATAACGAATTAAACATCAGTGCCACATGGGGTAGATTTGCCACTGAAATAACAAGATGTGAATGGGATGATGCATTACAAGAGTTGAGCAGTTTACGTGATTTGATTGACTCAAGATCGTATCAACAAAGTGATCCTTTAAAACAATTACACCAAAGAACTTGGATTATCCATTGGTCATTATTCCCATTTTTCAATATTGAAAATGGTGTTGATCAATTATGTGATTTGTTCTTGCACAGTTCATATCTTAGTACTATTCAACTGTCATGCCCATGGATCTTGAGATACTTGACAGCAGCTGTTATCATACTGCAAAATACCGGTAATACCAACAATAAACATCAACAACAACAAGGTTTAAATAAGAAATTGAAAGAATTGATCAAAGTCATTGGCCAAGAACAATATGAATATAACGATCCATTAACTTTGTTCATCAAATCTTTATACATTGATTTTGATTTTGTCGAACTGCAAAATAATTTAAGAAAAATTGAAATCTTGGTAAAGACTGATTTCTTCTTGAACAATGTTGAATCAACAATTTTGAATAATGCTAGACATTTAATCACCGAAGTATACGTTAGAGTTCATTCAAAAATTGATATTGCCAATTTATTAAACTCTTTGAACTTGTCAAAGGAACAAGGTGAGAAATGGATTGCCAATTTGATCAGAGATAGTAAGATGGATGCCAAGATCAATGAAAGTGAAGGTTCTATTATCTTAAACCATGAGACTTCTTCAGTTTATCAAAATGTTATTGAAAAGACAAAAGGTTTATCATTCAGATCAAATCAAATATTGATGAGTGCTTTACAAAAACAAGAATAGATTATATACTGAAATAAAATGTTTTCCCCAAAATTTTTAACTATATACAAATTTCTACTTCGAAGGTCTTGGTACAATCTTATAACTTGTCATTTTCTTGTTGAAACCGTTTGTATCATTTTCCAATAATGGCAAATTTTCTAAGCTAGCAGGATCTTTGTAAAAAACTTGTTTACAAATTTCAACAGTTTCATTAAATTTAATTTCATCTTCTTTTGTACTAATTAATTTATCAACATTTTGTTGTGTCAACTTATTTATTGGTAAATCTTGTAATTGTAATCTAGCAACTAATCTTGCCATAAGCCAATATTTTAACTCACGATCTTTATTATCGACTAATTCCAAGACACATTGAGATGCTGAATCGTTCAATCTTGGTTCTAATTTCAATATTCTTGTATACCCACCTTGTCTATTTTGATAACGAGGCACTAATGTATCAAACATCTTTGGAATCGTGACATTTGGCTCGTAAAGATGAGCTCCTATTCTAATCTTAGCCAGCTCAAGTTTTTCCACCTGTGTATTATTCTTCAGTTTCGTTATTAAATTTTCAATAAGACGTTGAGTCAATTTCAGTTTTGGCTGTGTGGTAACTATAGACTCATGTTTAATTAATGCTGTTGCCAAGTTCCTCAACAAGGCATCTTTATGTTTAACAGATCTTCCTAATACCATCTTCTCTTGGTTCTTCTGGTTCTTCAACAACAAATGAAAATTTGTTCAAAAAATTTTTTTTTTTTATGAATGGAAAAAAAAAATTTGGTTTTGGAGCACTTTTTTTTTTTCTTTCTGCTTTTTTAAACAAAAGAGAAAATTGAACAAACAAAGAACAACAACAACAAGAACGATAATAATGGGAGGTAGAATACAGGGATTCTTATGTGGTGTGTTGTTCACATCATCAATTACGTATTTGACGAAATTACAAATACAGAACAAGACAACTACAATAACAAGTTCATTACAAGAATCAAATAATATATTGATAAATAGAAATAAACCAAGATTTTATGAGAAGGATATCATCAATTACTCTGAGAGAACATTATTGGAAACTTTCAAAGATATTTGGAATGAAGAAGTCATCTATGTGACAAACAAGTTATATTCGTTCAATGTTAATGATATACAACAAGAAGTATCGAAATATATTAAATAAAATTGTATATAATTAAATAATCAATCATTTTTATCATGTGTATTAAAATAGTTCATTATTTGTAAGTTCATATAGAGATTCAAAATGGGCAGCACTAGACTCAATATGAAACTGAAGAGAACCTGGACGAACCAGAATTTCCTTGGAGAGTTACCTAACATCATGCAACTTAAGAAATATCCAATGAAGTCTGTGGTGATGAATTTTTGTCCCTGTTGTAATTGCTTCAATATTATATCACAACATTTGTCACATGAGATGGCATCTGATGGACCTTCTATGATCTTTGTTATTTCCGGCTTCGTTAAATTTTCTTCTTTGAAACCTTCACTGTCGAAATTACCGGGGAACACACATGACACATCTATGTTATACGGCAAACCTTCTTGCCTTAACGTATCTGCTAAAGATCTTATCAGTGATTTCAAAGGAGAGTATTGTCCATAACCGATAAAGGAGAAAAACGCAACAACTGAACTGAAAAATACAATATGTTTTTTCGTCTTAGAATGATCTTGTGACATCTTCTTAAAAGCAACATGACTGAAAAATAAAGCTGTGTTATAATTCAACTTAATACCGTTTGATAAATCTTCTCCAGTTAATTCAGTAAACAATTGTGGTTTAGCACTGCCTGCACAACAGATCACTATATCCGGATTAATTTTTTCAAATACTTTTTCACAACCTTCATACTCACTGATATCACTGGCCACATAGTCGATGACCTGATCTTCACGTAATTGATGTTCTTGTAATTCTTTTACTTTTTGTTTCAACTTCAGTTCTGTTCTTGCAACTATGATCACATTGGCATTCAATAATACCAATTTCTTCAGGATTTCAGCACCAACACCTTGAGATCCACCTGATATGACACAAAGCTTGTTATCAACGTCAAAATGGTTTGTTCTATCAAATGGCCATACCATGTTTTGTTCCTAATTATATTATATGGTCCCTATTATCTCGGATACATAACAAAAAATAATTTTCACTTTTGCGAAAAAAAAAAAAAAAAGGACACTCAGTTGAAAAAAAAAAACAAATACGAAAAAGATAATAAAAGATCCAAGAGAGAGCAAGGAAGAAAGTGTACTTTAACCATGAGCAGCCACAAATTGAACGGAAATAGAGTCACTTCCACGGCTTCTTCGATGAAGCTATCTCATAAATCATCAGTTGGGTCTTTTGTCCCTGATAAGAAGCCGACGTATTTACCGGGCCATATCGAGAATTTAACTCCAGATCAAGATTATGTGTTGAAAGAAGTTTGGTGTTTTTTGTTGAAAGAAATGGGTTATGATGTCCAATTACCACCTAAGTTGAGGTCTTCAGATAGTGGAATTCACAGAACTACAACATCTACTTCAACTCACACGTCAAAATCATCATCAACTGGTTCTAAAAAAAACTTATTTGGAAAATTGAATAAGAAAAAACACCATGAAAACATTGAACAAATTACCGAGAAAGTGAGCAAATTGTCTACCGATCCAGGTATAAGTTTACTGGATCAGAAAGAAGTGATGAACCTTCTTAAAGATTTCAAAGCAAAAGAAGTTCAAACACATTTTTTCAACTTCTTAAGACACGATACACCAGATAATTTGTTATTACGTTTTGTTAGGGCAAGAAAATTCAAAGCCGGAGATGCTTTGAAAATGATTGCAGGTACTTTGCAATGGAGAGTTGAAGAAGTGAAAGCTGATGAATTATTGAGAGATAATGAGTTGGGCCATCTGTCCCAAAAAGGTGTCATTAAGGCTTTTGAAGTTGGTAAACTGTATTTCAGAGGTTTCGATAAATCTGGTAGACCATTGGTAATAGTTAGACCAAGATACCACCATTCTTCAGCACAAACACAAGAGGAGACAGAGATATTTACCTTGTTGGTTATTGAATATGCAAGATTACTCTTGACAGAGCCAGTTGATTCGCTGACAATTGTATTTGACTTGACAGGGTTCTCGTTGTCCAATATGGATTATCCTCCAGTAAAATTCATGATTAAAGTTTTTGAAGCTCATTACCCTGAGTCACTTGGTGTGCTTTTAATTCATAAGGCACCTTGGGTCTTTGGTGGTATCTGGTCTGTTGTTAAGAACTGGTTGGACCCTGTCGTGGCATCAAAGATCAATTTCACTAGAAATACTAAAGATTTAAACAAATTTATCTCACCTGAAAATTTGATCAAAGATCTTGGAGGAACAGACGATTATACTTATAAATACATACATGCAAATCCAAAGACCGATAAGAGATTACCAAAGGATAATAATTATGAAGAATTAGTTGAAGAAAGACAAGAATTGATCCAAAATTTCATTGAAGCCACAATATTATGGATTGAATCAACATCAACACAGGATAATGAAACTTATAGAAACGAAAAAATCTTAGTTGGTAGAGAATTGGCAAACAATTATATCAAATTACATCCATACCTTGTTAACAAAACTTTTTACCACAAGAATGGAGCTATAGATTTACAAGCTTTTGATATTTTTTACGATACTAATTGAATCCTGTTGTGAATTGTTCTTCTTATTTAATCATGGAATGTGTTCTAAAAAAAAAAAAATTACTGTAATAAACATATATATTTCAAAAAAACATAAAAAATTGTTAATACTTCAATAGATTGTTAATCATATTTCATTAACGTTCAAGATGTATTCGTAGTAAAAAGAAATAACTTGTAAATGGGATCCGATATTGATATGCTCATCGACAGAATGGGCATGTGTTCCAACCAAAGTATCTAAATCACCTGGTTGGTATCTGTAAATATATTTAGTCAAGTTCCACATAGATTTGGTGTCTGTATTACCGCTCATAACACTTGGAGACACGATTAACTTATTTGAGTCATCAAATTTCTCAGGGAATACGAAATCTTCGTAGATATGTCTTATAGTACCTGCAAATAAGTCCCATTCATCACCTGTTGTAGGAGTGGAAGGAGCCGGATTGAAATTCAAAGTTGGAGCTAGTTCTAAATATCCATTCAGAGTTGGTTCTAAGATAGTTGTTGTCTTATTTTGGAATTCAAAGACTAATCCTAAGTCATATTTTGTAGCGATTTTTTGCAAATGAGTGTCAATTAAATGCTTGATAGTTTCATCAACTGATGATTCAATGGCTATTCTTTGGTTTAATGTGACTTCGACATGTTCTGGTAATGCGTTTGATTTAGCACCACCTTTAATAATGTCAATTGCCTGTGTAGTCTTGAACAAATTTTTCAAAGTTGGGACAGAGGTAACATATTCTGCCACTTTCTTATAAGCTTTGGAATCAGTTAATGCATTCAAGATATTTTCTCTCAATGATGATTCAAAATTTTTGGAATGTTCAGCAAGACATGTCAAATATTGGAAAGTTGGATTCTCTTCACTCAATACAATTTCAAAAGGATTTGCCTCAATGGCAACTAACAAATCAGATATTATACCAATTGAGGTATGATCTGGAGGAACACTAGAATGACCACCAGGTGTTGTCAACTTGATGACATTGTCAACATAACCTTTTTCACCAGTTGCGGGTAAGGCGAAATATGAGCCACCCAACTCGGTAAAACCAGTTCCACCTTCATCAATGATTGCATATATTGAGTCCCTACCGTATCTTTCTTCGAGGAATGGTGCCAGATGATCTGCAAAATGTCTACCACCAACTTCTTCATCCGACATGAATGAAATAATAATTGTTCTCTTTGGTTTAAAATCTTGCTCAACCAAAATCTCCAATGCTTCCAATATACCAATTAAGGTGTTTTTACAATCAGAAGAACCTCTTCCGTAAATGAATTCACCATCAAAATGACCTTCAAAAGGTGGATAAGTCCATTTATCCAAAGTTTCTTGTTGCACAGGAACAGTATCTTGATGGGCCATCAACATTAAAGGTTTCAAACTTGAATCAGAACCTTGGAAAGTGATCAAGATACCAAAAGTGTTAATGTACTCTATATCGAAAACATCCGGGTTCTTGAAAACAGTTGGGAAAGTCTTGAATAAATAATCATGAAATTTATAAAATTTCTTCCAATAATCTGGATTATCCACAGGTGATGGTGGATTATCATAAGTGACAGTTTCAATCTTAACTGCTCCGGATAATTTCAAAGCTGATTGTTCTGCGAATTCCTTATCATGAATAATTTTTAAAACTGTTGAATTATCTTTCTGATAAGAAGATGGAGAAATCTTCGGGGAAATTTCACATTTAGACTCAATTTTTGCAACTAAAGTTGGCCTAAGATAAAAAGAGTTTGTCAACAATATGATACAAACTAAAATTTGTATTATCCATTTCTTATATGGCCTACTTCTTTGTTCTTTCAACATTCTCCTCGTAATTGATAAAATATCAAGTGGAAAAAAAACTGCATTAGCCGATAATTTATAGAATTTTTTTTTTTTTTTTTTTTTTACCCTGTCTCTTACAGCTTATTGGTGCGATCAAGATAATAACAATTGAATGTGATCAATATTAAGATACCCAAGATCAGTTGCAAAATATAGTGGTTATTGATAATCATCAATATCTCTAATTGGCCAATATATAATTCCTGGTTAGTGAAATGCTTATGGAGAAAGTGTTTTAATTTGAAAATATCATAGTTATTGGTATTTGCTCTTGGTAATATGCATGAGATTAAAGCGACAAGCCATAAGAACCAATCTATGAGAACGAGGAAAACTTCAAATCTTGTGATGTCTCTTATGTAAAGAAGTGATATCAGCATCGCAATGAGTAATAACATTCTGATACCAACGATGACCAAATCTGCATAGATAAGCTTATCTTGTACCCCTAAAAATTTGGACTCGTAACCTGTCTTAATATAATTAAACAATGTCTGATATAAGAAATCACTCTTGCTGACAGATGTGTATATCTCCAAGATATCTGTTGAATTATCATTGATCGGATTGAAAAGTAAAATGAAATGGGTTAAAAATGAAACATATTCGTTCAAATCTAAATTGATATTTTTAGTATAGTTATAGGTCATATCATTTATAGAGTCTGATCTATGGATTGGCAGTTGTTTTTGTAAAAAATTGTTAAACAGAGGTTCTTCCAAATTCAGTAATTCATTATAAATTTCATGCACACTATGATTTGTTATGGAACGGTCAATTAAAGTAACCACTGATCTGTAGTCAAAGAAATCATTGTTTTTGTTGGGAACGTCTACGAACATTGACAACTTGTCTGAGTCAATAATATAATTGTACTCTTTGAAATAATTAACAGAATCAAAATATGACATCTCATCAACAGCATGATAATATCTCATCTTGGGATTTTCGTCATGGAAAATGGTCTCGAAACTGGCTTGATGCTCTGATCTCACTGTTTCATTATAATTATTAATTTCCATTGTACTGTCTGTATAGATGGTGATCAATTTAGTTTGTGACATTATCCGTTGTTTGAAATCCACTATATGGACAATATCAAGAAAGATTGAAGTTGCTATGAGACATGAAGTTAATACTAACAAAATGGCCCTGAGTACTTCCTTGAGCTTTTTTGGTAACTCAATTATAACACCATCATCTGCTCTTGCAATCTCTGATTTCCTAAATATATTACTCACTCTCATTTCTGGAGGGGTGTTTTTTTTCAACCTCGGAGCTTTTTATGATCTTTTTTTTCTTCTGTCATATATATACTTACCAATTAACAGACCAAAAATTTGATCTTTATTTTTTGTTTTCAACTTATTACACAACAGATCATTCCCAGGAATCTCAAGAACTATACTACCTTGATTGATTTTATTAAGAGATTTCTATTTCCCCTGAAAATAGAATCAAAAATTCCGCGTGGAAATTCCAAAAAAAAAAAAATTGATAAAGAAAAAAAAAGATAATTTGAAGAATCCTATAAGTGATAGTTATCATGATAGTGGCTTCAAAACAATACTCACCAGAGACGAGGATAATAACCCAGTTGAAGAAATTGCAATGGGTGACAAGACTATTGGTGAATCCTAAATTTTATGATACAATAGACAATTCAATTTTCCAAAATGCATCAAAATTAGATTCAACATTATCCACGATATGTTATTTCTCGTTATTCCTATCGCAACTGATCTTATTGAAACCAAAATTAGTTGAGATGTTGCCACAGTGGGTTTCTGTTAAGAAAGGGCTTACAGAATGTGAGAAGACGATTTCCGAAAAATTGAAAATGATTTCATCATATTTATCAGATATTAGAATTTTTAATAGAATGTGGGCAGCTATCCCATTAATGTCATGGTTGTTATCAGTATATCATAAGATACTTACCACTCCATCAACAAAATATTCAAGTTACGAGAAATTTATAGATTTTATACAAGTTACATCTTGTTTATTTTTACAAATTTTTGAAAATATTGGATTTATTGGAGATCATAGTTTTTCAACACAATCAGAAAATACATCATTATGGTTCAATATTTGGTGTTGTAAACTTTGGGCATTATATGTGGTATCTGATATTATCAAGATCTTGTCGTCAAAGGGTAAATTGGATAAACTGGCATTGATAAGTAATCTAGCCAATTTACCTTTAACTGTACATTGGTCATTACCTGAAGGTTGCTTAACACCTTTACAAGTTGGAATTTGTGGTACATTTAGTAGTTGTTTGAATACTTTAAATGATTGGAAAGAAGTATTACAAGAAATTCGTAAGATAAAAAATTAATTAGTATTAGAAGTAATATATTAAGCTGGATTTTCTTTCAAGAATTTGAGATGCGGTATAAAATAATCATGACATTGTTTTTGTAATTTCCTACGATCTTCAAAGATCTCCAAGTCGACACCTAAACCTTTTGATACCACTGTGATGATATCATCTGATCCGTCATATTCAAGGCAAAGTAATTGTGCAAATACCTCGTTGACTTGTAATTCAAAATCATAACCTAAACCGGCACCAATATACAATCTTCTATGTTTACCGGTTTCCTCATTTCTCAACTCTTGTTTCCTGATCAACAAATCAGGTATTAATTTTGGATATGACAAATGCATAAACATGACATCAACTTTTTGCTTCTCGGCACCTTTTGCTAAGAGAGAATTTTCATAATCAGCTACTGGATCATGTTGTCCCAATGCTTTTGAATGGAATCCATTTTCATGGTATCCAATGAAAGTAAAAGCCTTATGCACTTGATAATAATTTGTCTTCATGACATGAGCAGCATTGATAAATGATTCTTTATCTCCTTCTCCGGCACCTCCTTGAGTGAAAAGTGGATAATAATAATTTGGACCAAAAATGTTATAATATAATGCCAATAATAACGTTTTAGAATGTTGTTTCTTATTAACCAAGATCATCCCACTTTCAGAAGTTGGATTTGGTACTGTACCTTCTAAATCATGGTAGTTGAATTCAGGTTTACCTTGAAATTGACCTCTTATTGGTTTATCACCAATTTGCAGATGCAAGATATTTTCATAGTATTTTGGTGACGTGGTTCTAGACCAAACATCGGGCCAAAGTACTAATCCATTATCTTTGAAAACTTTTGAATCAAATAAAAAATCTGGAGCCTTAACTGGCATATTATCAGCATCTAAAAACAAGACATTTTCAAATTTACTTATCAAGAGAGCTAAACTCTTGTATTGATAACCTTTTATATCAAATCTTTGAAACAAATTTTCATTCATATGCTCCCAAAGTAATGTACATCTGATATCTTCTCCATATCTTGGTAATATCACGTCACAGAAATTCTTATCATATTCTTCCTTGTTTCCAATGAAAATTTCAATTGGTAAATTAGATTTCAACAGTTTCAACCATTGCACGTTTAACAAGGTTAAGATATTGAATTTGCCTCCACCAACCATGACAATACCACTTCCTTGTAAAGATGACAAGTCGCCAAATTCGATATCTGTGGTTTGCAAAAATTTCAAATAATCAGCATGTGAATTGCTCAACTCATCAAGACAAGCATTCTCAACGTGTAATAAGCTGTTCAAATATTCTTTTGAAAAAATGAAATCTTTATCAGTGTGAAATTTTTGTTCTGCTCTCTGGCCATTTGGATAATTGTCCAATTTTGATGGACATTTTTTCCCAGGTTTCACTTTTCGCAATGTTCTAAAAATTTGTGTATATGAAGATTGTTGAGTTAATTTTCCGGAAGTTATTATATCGTATAACTCATTATCGATGGGTAAGTCCAGAATGGAGACTATTGTTGTTGTTATAACAAGAATAACCATCACCACTCCGATAACCTTAACAAGTCGGTGTATTTTCAACTGTGCTGTGAACATAATGACGGTACTTATTATTATTTCTGAATGCTCTTTCTTTGTATGGTAAGAATATTATTTGATTTAATTATTTATAATTCTATATGAGCATTTGAATGCAATTATTAGTTGCTACAGTTATTTGTGGGTTGGAATTTGAAAAAGAATGAAGAACCCTCTCTATTGCTCTTATTATAAAAAAAAATGGTGATTTTTTTTTTTTTTTTGCTTTGCTTTTTTTTTGTGTGTTTTTTTTTTTTTTTTCATTGTTTTGTTGTTTGTTTTTGTTTTGGTTTTTCTGTTTTGCCATTTGTTTGAATGGTTTATTTATATCCACTCTAGTAGATAGGTAGAGAGTGTGTGTGTCTGTGTGTGTATGAAATAGAGTGAGTAGAGAGAGTAGAGAGAAGAGAGTACTCTTTACTCCTTGTGAGATATACATTGCGTACCTCAAGTCTCACTTTTTAACTCTTCGCCTAACCTTGTGTCTTATGTTTTGAATACTGTAATATTAAACCTTATTGTTTGCCTTTTGTTTGAGTAATTTCTATACATTCTTTTCTTTTTCTTACTGATAATGAGAATTGATAATCATTGCTAATTAACTAATGATTATTTCTCCAATTTCTTACAGGTTCAATTATTGCCCTTCCTACATTATAACACAAAACTCTATTTATATAACTAAAATTACCGTATTAGGAAGTCAATGACTCAATTAAACAAAGGAACGAAAAACAAAAAAAACACAAAAAGTGAAAAAAAAAAAGTCATCGGGGGAAACAAAGCAGATTTGTAAAGAGAACAAGCTACAAAGGAGGATGCTAAGGCTCAGACTGCGAAATGCTAGAGCTTTCTCTCTTACGTCTACTCGTTTCTTAGAACTTGGAAAGGATCTAGATAAGAAGTGGATAGATAAATGGATCTCCATGACAGGAAATGATCAGTCGATTAATCCGATCGATACTTCTGAAAAAGACGAACAAAAATACATCTTGTCGATGTTTCCTTATCCATCAGGGATACTTCATATGGGTCATTTGAGAGTTTACACTATAAGTGATTCTCTTGCAAGATTTAATAAACTTAAAGGTTTCAAAGTGGTTCATCCAATGGGTTGGGATGCTTTTGGATTACCTGCTGAAAATGCTGCTATTGAAAGGGGTATCGACCCTTCCGTATGGACAAAGACAAATATCGCAAAGATGAAAGAGCAAATGCAAATAATGATGGCAGATTTCGATTGGGATAGAGAAGTCACCACTTGTGATCCAGATTATTATAAACATACACAAAAAATTTTCACTTTGTTGTATGAGAATGGATTGGCTTATAAATCTAAATCAGAGATCAATTGGGACCCCATTGACCAAACTGTCTTGGCAAATGAACAGGTTGATGATGAGGGAAAGAGTTGGAGATCGGGTGCCATAGTGGAGAAAAAATTATTGGAACAATGGTTCTTGAAAATAACAGATTTTGCTCACGATTTAAATCTGGATTTACTGGTTTTAGATCAATGGCCAGATAAAGTGAAACTGATGCAGAGAAATTGGATTGGTGAAAGTCATGGTGTTGAATTGAAATTTCAAATTGGAGATACAGAGTTTGTAAACTGTTTCACTACAAGGCCAGATACTATCAAAGCTGTTCAATATGTTGCATTGGCATTAGATCATCAAATTGTTCAAAAATTGGCAGAAACAAATGTTGAATTACAAAAATTTATCAAGAAACTGGAATCATTACCACAAGATTCTAAAGAAGGTTTTGAATTACCATTGTTTGCCATTAATCCTTTGAAAGACGGTAAATTACCTCTTTTTGTTGCTCCATATGTCTTAGGATCATATGGTCATGGTGCCGTAATGGGTGTTCCAGGTCATGATCAAAGAGATTTTGAATTTTGGAAGCAAAATAGACCCAACGAAGAAATATTAAAAGTCATTGACGACAAGGATATGACAAAACCTTATTTGGGTAAAAAAGGACTTTTGAATAATGTTGCAGAAGAGTTTGCTGGAATGTCAGTTAAAGAGGCTCAATTACAAATAATAAAGAAATTAGAGTCAATGGAGATGGGTAATAAGACTACACAATACCGTATAAGAGATTGGTTGATAAGTAGACAACGTTATTGGGGAGCACCAATTCCAATAATCTATTGTCCTGACTGTGGTGAAGTTCCTGTGCCTGATAAGGATCTCCCAGTGGTATTGCCAAAATTGGATCAGATTGTTGGTAAAGGAGGTTCTCCGTTACTGAAACTTGAAGAATTTGTCAATTGTAAATGTCCTAAATGTGGTTCTTCTGCCAAGAGAGAAACTGATACGATGGACACTTTTATGGATTCTTCATGGTATTTTATGAGATATTTGGATCCCAAAAATGTTGAAAAACCTTTCAATAGTATGATCAAGACCCCAGTTGATATGTATATAGGTGGTGTTGAACATGCTATTTTGCATTTGTTATATTCAAGATTTATTTCCAAATTTTTGCACAGGATAGGTTACATGCCAATTAATGATTTAAAAGGTGAACCTTTTAAGAAGTTGGTTACACAAGGAATGGTTCATGGAAGAACTTATTCAAATCCATCTAACGGTAGATTTTTGAAACCGGATGAGTTGCAATTCACCGATGATCCAAAAGCTACTCCATTGATAAGAGCCACCGGTGAGACACCTATGGTAACATTTGAGAAAATGTCTAAATCCAAATATAATGGAGTTGATCCTGCCTCGTGTATTGGTAAATACGGTGCCGACGCTACAAGGGCTCATATCTTATTCCAAGCTCCTATAAATGATGTGTTGGATTGGGATGAATTGAAAATCGTTGGTGTTCAACGTTGGTTGAAGAAAATTTATAATTTGAGTGATAGTATTACTGATCGTATCAAGGAACAAGGTTTGTCAAAACCCGAACCTTATAATGATCAAGATATAGAGATGCATAATATTTTGCAAACTTATATTGAATCTGTGGAGCAATCTTTTTCTAAGACGTTATCTATGAACACTATTATATCAGATTATATGAAATTGACAAATAGTATAATATCGTCATTACAAGATGGTAAAGCTAGTAATTATGTGATCAATGATGCGTATTTGAAATTATTAAGTTTGATTAGTCCAATTACACCTACAACTCTGGAAGAAAGTTATGAAAATTATTGTAACAAATTAGGAATCAAATGGCAATCCGTTTTAACCCAAAAATGGCCAATTTTAGAGTCAAAATTTACACAGACAAATATCAGTTACAGTGTTATGATAAATGGTAAATTTAAATTTTTGTTTCAAGCTGACAAGGATTTGTATATGAATGAAGAGGGATTCATCGACAAGATATTAGATACCAATGAAGGAGAGAAATTATTACTGGGTAAGAAATTATTGAAAAAAATCTTGAAACCAAAAATGGCAAGTTTTGTTATTGCTAAATAGAGTGTATATAGAATATTCACGATTTCTTAGGATCAGCTATTCTATGTATATGAACATTTCTTCCTTCTGCACCTTCAATTCCTGCGATATCTAATGGTGTGATGAAGATTGTTTGTGATGGAGAATTTTTAATTTTCTCCAAGATTAATCTTAACGACAAAGTTCTATTAACTTGATCCATAAACACATCAAATTCATCTAAGCCTCTTATCTTGGTATTCATGAAATCCCAAATTGCCAATAATAATGAAATTTGTGAAAATGATTTTTCACCACCACTAAATGATTCAATATTTCTCAATTTTTCATTTTTCTTTGTCGACACCATCATCGTTAATTTCCCCCTCTCGTGATCAAAGATAATCTTTCCTGTGAATTGTCTAAGCATCAAGGCTTTATGGAAACTATCATTAACTTTGTTACAAATATCAATTCTCATTTGTTCAAAAGACATCATTCTATCATCCAATGATCTATGTAAATCATCCCTCAATTTCGCAACATTGATTATCTGCTCTTGCGCTGACTTATACGCGTCTCGAGCTTTTTGAAATCTTATCGTCACTTCTTCTCTTGTCATCCCAATATGTTTTTCAAATTCATTCAACTCTTGTTCAATCTTATTCTTATCAGATTCAATGGACTCCATCGTGTCACCATCTTTCAAATCTGCATCTGACCTCGAACAACACGACTCGGCTTTTTTTTGCAATTCTTCAAGTACTAAATTCTCTTCTTGGATATATTTCTCCAAATCTGCAATGTATCTCTCTCTTTTTTCAATGGAATTTTGATAATGCCTTATCTCTTTGATATGAGTATCTATCTTTGCTTGAAGCTTTGCCATGGTGGTGTTGAAACTGGAATCCTCTTCTCTCAATCTCCGCACTTCACCAAGCTTATTTTTGTATATCTCTGTCTTGAGTTGTAATTTCCCATGAATCTCTTGCACTTTTGAAAGACAATCTTCTTTCAGTTGTTCCCTAATTTGATTTTCTCTTTCTATACGAGAAATCTGTTCATTTAATGCCTCCAATTTACCAGTATTCACTGTTTCTTCTAACTTATTATTAATATCATTTATCGAACGTTCATTATGTGAAATTAATCTCTTGGTCTCATTAGATTTCCTTTGCACATCCAGCTCCTTACTTGATTTTGCATCTTGTAAATTTCTAACCTGGGACTCTAAAGTTTGAATAGATCTAGTGATTTTTGCCAAATTTTGTTGTGTTCTAGCAATTTTCTCTTCTGAAGAACCTTGTGATCCAATTTTTTCATAATCATTTCTATAATGAATAACATCAATTTGTAAACCACCAAATTTATTCATTTTCAATTGGTTACCAGTTCTCGGATCATAAGGAACCAATACACTATTGATATTATTTGATGATGAAGATCTTAGTATTTGTTCAGCTCTTTGTCTATCAGATTCCAATATAATTCTATTGATATTGTTTAAATCAACTAACAGACACTCGATAAAACGATCTTCAATTGACAAGACATCAGTTATTCTTTGAAATTGAGAATTTGCTGACCTTTGTGAAAAATCAAAAATTTCATACCTCTTCGTCACAATACTAGCTCTGTAATTATATTTTCTAAATAATTGAGACAAACGACGGAAATCGTGTTGATCTTGAACGATAAATGCACTCAAAGATTTAGATAAATTGGATTCCAATAAATTACTCCATTTTTCTTGACCTTGTTTTAAATTAACAAAACGTCCCAATGGTCCAAGAGGTTTCCTATGATACCCGGAATCTCTTTCAATCTCATCCAATATTCTGTAAACTTGCTTGCCAAAAGCATCCAACCTCCTGTCTTCTGAACCTCTCAACATTTGCAATTGACGTTCAATATTTTGTTTAGTTGTTTTTTCTGTCGCCACTTCTTGCAATAAGTGTTGTTTACGTTCGCTGAATTGATCCCCTATATGTAATCTTTCTCTTACCAAGTCATTTACAACTTTTTTTAATTTTTCCAACTCATCCATCAACATTTGTCTTTCAATATGTAATTGTTCATGTGAACCACCATTGATCAGATCAATTCTTTCTTGTTCATCAGAAATCTCTTTCTGCAATCTTGGAATCTTATTTGTGTCTGCATCAATATCTCGTTGTGTAGAGCTAACATCAGCTTGAGCATCTTTCAACTTCGAATCAATTTCTTTGATCGAATCTTTTAATTTGCTCAATTCTGACTCCGCTGCATCTCTCTCTCTTACAAAATTAATAGCCTTCACTGTTAACAGATGTTTCTCATTCTCCAACTTGATGTTACTATTTTCATTTTCCTGAATGTGGCTATTGGCACTATCAATTTCTTCCAGCATATTTCTAATACCTTGTTGAGATTTCAGTACCCTATTCTCTTTATCCAAGACTTGAACCCATAAATATTTACCCTGATACAAGGTTTTCATTCTAACCAATTCATCTTGACTTTCAAATCTATCAAACAAAATCTTGGCTTCGGAATCAGTTTTTTTCAATTCGCGTACATCTGCATTCAATTGAACCATTCTTTCACGAACAGCTTTCAACTCTTCCTGTGTCTTATGATAGTTCTTTATAGTTTCATCAGCTTTTGTACCTGCCATGAAGAATTTATATTTTTCTTCATCTGATGAAACCGCAATAAAAGATTTGGCAGCATCTTGAGTTAAGATCAGCATTGGATTATTTACAGTGATCCCAAATGCGGTTAATATCGAATCCAAATCCAGTTTCTTATCTGTGATATGCTTATTGATTCCAGATTTGATGGAATATTTATTCCCACCTTCAGTCTTCAATATCCTTTGCACTATAATTTTCTTCCCATATACGTCTGGTTTATAACTACCATGACCTTCATTTTTAAAAGTGATAGAGATCCTTGCACTACTACGGCCATTCTTAATCAACAGCTTTAAACTTGAGCCTCTATTGGTATCATTGGCTTTCGCACCTAATCCAACAGAGATAGCAGTTAAAATAGCACTCTTACCACTCCCATTTTGACCTATGATAAAATTGATCTGAGGGCCTAATTCAACTTCAAAATGATCATGGCACATGAAATTCGACAATTCGACTTTCTCTATGATGCCTGAAATAGCAGGTTTGTTGAAATGGTCATCTTCATCATCAGAGGAATCGGTATCTGCAATCTCGATCCTTTGTCTTTTTCTTTGATTTGGTTGCAGATTCAGCTGTGTAAACTCAGCTAGCACTTGATCACCATTTTTAAAATGATCTTCAGGAGTCTCAGGAGTGAGAACACCTTGATCATACGAACGTTTACTCATTTGAAGTTGCAACTCCTGATCAGATGATTGATAGTAGTTCTTAAAATGAGGTTAACCACAAAAAAAAAAAAAAAAAAAAAACATCGCGTTCGTATTTTTGATATCAATTACACACATACAAGATTTTTGCTGATAAATGTATCCATTATATAACAGACTCTATAAATTACTCGTTGCTATATATATATATAAGAAATACCCTTTTACTTTCCCACCACCATGTCTATAAAATATTGGGGGATAAAACAATAATAATAATAAAAAAAAGAAAAGCAAACTGTCATGTAAAATCGTTAAATAAAATCATCTTCTAATATTAGAAACTTGGAAAGTAGTTGAAGTTGAAGATAAAGTGCTGTTAACATCTTTCTCGTTTAAGCTAACTAAATCGATATTGGATTTCCTCTTCAATGGATTTTCAGATGTGGATAATCCTGGTAAAGCTGGTAAATTTGTACTACTTAAAGCTTTAAATCTATCATCTTTTTGCAACACATCTAATCCACTGATCATACTTCTTAAAGGAGGTAAGGCAAAACTGTTGTTGTTGCTGTTATTTATCGATGGGATATTGGTCAAACTTGAAACTGGTCTTAAAGTTGGAGATTGTATTGGAGTGGAAAGTGGGGTTTCATTTGGAGTTGAAAAATTGAAAACCAGTTTTGGTTTATTATTTAACAAATTTTCAATACTTAATTGTTGAGGTGAATTTGGAGCAGAATTTGTAGGAGAATTTGGTCTTGACTTCTTTCTTGGATTTTCGTTGAGATCTAATAATGTACTTCTTGATGAAGATTTTGTCAATTGGATAATTGGATTGGAAGGTTGTCTCATTGGAGTCATTCTTTGTAAAGAAGATAATGAAGACAAAAGTTTTGCATGTTGTATAGAAGATTGGCTTGCACTATTATTAGTGTAACTATTGTTGAAGCTATTAGAAACGCTTGTAGTTGATGAACTTGGTGAAATAAATGAATGTAATGAACTGGAAGAATTTGAATGAGAAGATAGTGGTGAACCTTTTTGTAAATCCACAACAGATGTAGTTGAACTAAAACGTGGTAATAACAGTGGTTTATTACTGGAATTCTTTGGAGGTAACAGGTATGTGACATTTGGTTGAAGTTGTTGTTGTTCTGGAATAAAACATTGTGGAACCGGTTGTGGATAAATCATATTGCCATTTGAATCATATGCTACAGGAACATTATATTGTAATGGAGGAACAGTCACAGTTTGTGGTTGGAAACCTGTTTGTTGCTGTTGTTGTTGCTCTAATAGCAGTTGTTGTTGTTGTTGTTTATCCAATAATTCTTGTTGTTGCTTCTTCTTATTCTTCGATCTTGGTTTCCTCACTGTTGGATTAGTATGTATCCTTGAATGTCTTGTTAATTCATCTGATCTTGAGAATTTCTTAGAACAACCTGGGAAACTACAAGCATGAGGTTTTTCTCCAGTATGAGTTCTGATATGTCTTGTTTGATGTTCTAATCTATGAAACAGTTTTTCACACATTGGGCATTGATATGGACGATCATTTTTCTTTTCATCCGGTGGTGGTTGCTGCTGCTGCTGTTGGTCAAGTACTTGCATCGTTGATTATTGTTAATTTATAAAATAAAGAAATGGAAAAACCAAGAAAACTCAATACAAGGAAAAAAAAAAGCGAAATGGTTGTGGTTTTATGTAATTTCAATTTTGCCCAAGAAAAAAAAAAAAAAAAAAAAATAACATCATACGAAAAGTGCTCAATAGGAAAAAAAAAATTTTATTGCAGATAGTTTTTCCGGTCTATATTATTATGATGACGTGACACTGCCCTCGGGTGCGGGCACTCGTTTCTTTTTCTCTCCCCATAATTTAACTCTTTTAAACCACAATACCGGGGGTCTCTACTCCCTCTCCCCACCTCATATCCCAGTAAAGAAGCAAAACCCAGCTATTACTTGTTGTGGAACAAACAAGGTAAACAATCAATGTGTTACCAATAGTGGAGTTCTTGCTCTGTTTCCCGATAGATATGATGTTAAAGACTGGGGAAAATATTTACAAATTTAGGTACTTGTACTTTTGTGAATACTTTTTTCTGGTCTAGATGTGTTCCACAAGTGAAAATCTTTTTGTATATCACAATTAGTATACATAGTACCACCTCCGAAAGAGAAAAAAAAAGAAAAGGAAAAAAAAAAAAAAAAGAGGCAGCTCTCTCCTCTACCGGAAAAACTTTGCAGCATACGACACTGTCACAACTAATATTTGGTTTTACGTTGTTGTTTTCTGGAGAAGTGTAAAATTAACCAGACTTGGTCATGATTGAGAATGTCTTGGTGGCTATATACAATACTATGATCAATTCAAAAAGTGCAATAAGGTTGCAATAAAGTACAACAACAAAAGAAGACATAACATTTTTGTTTGTTTGTTTTTTCATTGCCACCTTCATAAAGCAATAGAATGTACCTTGGTTGTATTAATTTACTCTGCTTAGGTGTTAAATATGTCCTGTATATTCGGCCCAGCAATTATTATGGAAAAAGCACGCGGATAATAAATTGTGGGACAAGCAGGAAGGAAAAAAAAAAAAAAAAAACTATGTAAACGAGTCAAATGGAAACATTAAACCAGTACAGATTATAACGTTATTTAAAGTGTGGGGGTAACAATAACAATGATGTATCATTTACTTCTCTAATTGACCATGACCATATTTCCCCCAATATTACATTAAACCCAATTCGTAATGATAAGATTTAAAGTGGTGCAACTATTTTGGTTTTTCCGGAACGACATTTGTTCTGTCTCTTTTTCTCCAGCTTTTTTTCTTTGCCCACTTTCCCCAAACTTATTTTTCTCGGTTACATATTTCTCCACTTCAAATTAAGAAAAGTGGTAAGATGTAAACGGAGATTCAACCTCAATGAAGTTTTTGTTTCACCGGTTTCGTCGTTCCTAAGGACCAATTCGGAGTATGAGAGAAATAGCTACCAAAAATATCTTCCGTGAGATTCAATTTTTTTTAATCCTATTTACACTATATACAACATCTAACCAAAGAGAGGTCTTTGTAAAGTTTCAATTCTTCTCTTTTCATAATTATAACGTCTAACCATTTGATTTTTACCTGTATCTATTGGTTTCAAGTATTTTCTACTCAAATAAACTTCAGTTGACAATTCAAATACTTGTGAGCCATAAATCAAATCATTGATCTCCAGTCTTGCGTCTTTACTGATAACTGGGCTTGCAGTATAATATTTTTCTTGTAATGTCTTTTTGATTTCATCTTGTTTTTTATTAATTTCTTCCTCTGTCATGAATGTACGTATTTGGAAATGAGAATCAAATGAAATATGCTTGTCAACTACATTGGCTAACTCTTTATATTGGGAGACTTTGTCATCAAATTCACTCTGTGCTATTTCTCCTCTTTGTAAAGCCAACTTCAAATCATACTTGTAATTATAAGTTGTATAGAATTGAGCTTCTTCAATGGTTTTACCACCTCTTAAGAACCCATCAATCTTGACCAATCTTGAAGCAGCTAATGGTAAATCTATTTCTTGCTTGATATAAGTTGGGATCACTTTCTTGAAATTCTCTAATTTCTCTAATCTCTTAGCTTCACGTTCTTGTTGCTTGGCTTCAATTTCTGGGAAAGCCTTGTGCTCTTTTCTCGACATTCTAGTTTCTTCCTTACTGGCCTTGTCAGCATCTGTTAACAAGACTCCACCAAATCTCCTTATGCTTGGCTCAAAATGTGGTGATGGCAAACGTAATTCTCTTTTCAATGCAACACCAATGAATTTTCTCTTTGGATGGAATGGATCTAAATAATAACGAACCCATCCTGGTTCTGTTGCAAAAATTGTATGGTCTCTACCAATACCAACATTTTCTCCAGGATAGAACTTGGTACCACGTTGTCTCATAATGATTTGACCAGGTGTAACAAAGACCCCATCTTGCTTCTTAGGTCCTAAACGTCTACCTTTAGAATCTTTCATATGTGTCTTGGAACCAGCTGCTCTCTTGGTAGCAGTACGGACTTGGATAATACTACTGGCATTTCCAGTTATCATGGACGAGTAAACCGAACCAATCTTATCCCTGGTGGCTCTTATCACACCATTAGAGAAATTAAACAAACTCATGATGATGACCTTAACAGTTGATAACCTTTGTGATTCAAAATTTTTCTTTGTTCACTGATATTTTTTTTTTTCGTCTCTTCATTGAAAAGTTTTTTTTTTCTCTACAATACTAATTTTTGATAGTATTCACACGATCTTCTAAAAAGGCTGTTAATTTGTGGTGGTCTAAAATTTATAGAGAGAAAAAAAAACAAAAAAGGATCGAAACAACTGCAACAAATAACAAGAACATATATACATTTAGTAGATCACTAATTATGGAAGGTCAATGGGATACAACGATATCTTCACTTCAAGATATATATAATGCCAATGAGGCTCTATCGTTGGATTCGATATTTGACGAATCTCATCTTACGTCATTGTCTGAGAAACAATTGAAGGAATTGAAAAATAAGATCTTAGCACATCAAGAAAATGCAGAAAAATCGAAGAGAATATTGGAGACACTGATAGAAAACACTAATTTCTTATTTAAACATCAATCGCAAAGTTCTAAAGGACCGGCTGCCGTTGGTAAGAAGAATAGTAAATCGGTACCTGCGACACCAGGAAAATCCCAAAAGAAAGGTAAAAGGTTCGTATCATGTTCTGTTTTTTTTTTCCTCTTTAACTAATACTAACATATAATTATATAGTTTTTATCAAAGCATATACAATTCCTCGGAACCTATCATTCCTGGAAGTGAAGTGGCTTACAAATTACGTCAAAGAGGTCTGGAATTGGAGTGGATTCAATGTGAAGTAACAAAGATTGTATCAGAGATAAAATTTGAAGTAAGGGACCCTGAACCAGATGAAAATAATAATCCGGGACAAACTTATAAAGCAACATGGAAAGATATAATATTGCTACCTTTGAAAAGTGAACTGTCAAGTTTGATAAATTATCCTTATGGAACTAAAGTATTAGCTAGATACCCGGAAACTACAACTTTTTATCCAGCTGAAGTCATAGGAACCAAGAGAGATGGACGTTGTCGATTGAGATTTGAAGGTGAAGAAGAAGAAGGTAAAGAGACAGAAGTGGAGAGGAGATTGGTGGTGCCATATCCTAAATGAATTAAAGAGACGTTTGTGTAAAGATTGATTAATTGTATTATGATAAATATTGCCTAATAAGGAAATCTGGAGTAATTTCATCCTTTTTTTTTTTTTTTCTCTATCACCAGTAAAATTTTTCGACAAAAAAAAAGTAAAATAGAAAGGCTAAAACAATATCCAATACCATTTATATTTTCCATTGATCAAGTGGTTACATATATTTTATATACGTTTGATTAAAAGCAATTCTCAAGATGGTTGTTGAAGACATGGAAATAGATGATTACACAAGAGTATGTGGTTTTTAATTATCATTATTTCAAAAATGACATTGTTACTAACATAAACAGGACCGTTCTCGTTCACCACCAAGAAGGGACAGATCAAGATCTCCAGAAAGAAGAGAGAGATCACCACCAGCTCGTCGTAGTTATGACCGTGGTGGAGAGCGTAGATCTTATAGATCAAACTATGGTGGAAATGACCGTTATAGAGACTCAAGGGATAGATATCCTCCAAGAGGAGGAGATGATTACAGAGCTAAATCTGATAGAAATCATGGAAACAGTGTCTTTGTCGGTAATTTGCCATTTAGTTGTCAATGGTATGAATTGAAAGATCATTTTAAAAGTGTTGGTGAAATTATCAGAGCTGATATTGTCACTAGTCATGGTAGATCAAAAGGTATGGGTACCGTTGAATTCAAAAATAAAGACGATGTCGACAGGGCAATCAGCGAAATGAATCATTCTAATTTCTTAAACCGTGAGATTTTTGTTAGACAAGATTACCCACCACCAGGGGGTGAATCAAGACCACCACCTCCATCATCGTCATCATCAAGATATGAAGATAGAAGAGGAGGTTCAAGATACGATGACAGAAGAAGCAGATATGATGACAGAAGATCATTTGATAGACGTCCAGCTCCTGCTCCAGAAGGTTGTGAGATTTTCGTTGGTAATTTACCTTTCAGAACAAACTGGCAAGATTTAAAAGATTTGTTTAGAAATGTTGGTGATGTTGTTCGTGCCGATGTTAGACAAGATGATCGTGGTAGATCAAAAGGTTTTGGTACCGTTGTATTTGCTACAAAAGAAGATGCTCAAAAAGCTAAAGAGACATATGATCAATACGAGTTAGATGGTAGAAAAATTGACATCAGAGAAGGAAAGACATTTGGTGCAAGACCTCAACGTGAAGAGCCAGTAAATAAAAATTCTCCATTCACTGATGGTGTTGTTGGTGGCAATGAAATTACCAGTGAAATCATCTTTGCTGATAATTTACCATATGCTACAGCAAATGAAGATTTATTTGATTTATTTGAAACTATTGGTAAAGTGGAACAACTGGAGATCAAATTCGCTCCAGATGGAAGATCCTCAGGTTCAGCTGTTGTCAAATTTTCCAATGCTGACGATGCCACTGCTGCTATTGAAAAATTGAACAACTATGAATACGGTAACAGACCTTTAAGATTATCATTTGCTGTTTATCCAGATCAACAACAAGCAGATTCTGCAGGACCAGAGACAACCACAGGAGGAGAACAACAACAACAACAAGAACTGGAACCAACTGAAATGGAAACTGAACAACAATAAGCATTCTTCTCTGTAAAAAAGATATGAGAGAGTAAGAAAATAAAAAGTAATTCTAAATAATGATGTATTATAATTTCAAAAAAAAACAATATATATTTTTTTAAATAAGTAAAAAAAAAACATTTAAAAGAATATTTCCTTAGTTATTTTCTTTAGCTTATTTGTTGTTTGCTGTTATCGTTGTGTGTAATTCATTAACATTTGTATTCCCCCTTTTATCGTTAACCGTAAGCCCCTCTGTAATTTCAATTTGACAAAAAAAAAAAAAATTTATATATAAAAAAAAATCGTCTAATAGAGTTGGAAAAAAAAAGCTGATTTCGCTTAATGGATTAAGGTTTTTTTCTAGACGGAAGCAAGAGTCACGGGGATAAGAAGACATGGATGATGAAAAGAGAAGACCAGATCCGGTGGTAGTGCCTATTGGGCAACGATCTTGGTTCAGTAAATTACTGATGTTATTAATAACATGTTTTTTTCTGATTGTGTATTGGTATAATCAGCATCAAAAAATTGAAGAAAAAACCGGAATAACCTATGAACGAGCAAATGCCACATTTTTAACACTTTGTCGAAATGAAGAATTATATTTCATGGCAGAAGTTGTTCAGAATTTCCAAGATCGGTTTAATGATAAGTATAATTATGATTGGGTTTTCCTCAATGATGTTCCATTTAATGATGAATTTATTCAAATGATGACAAATATAGTTAGTGGTGAACTGAAATTCGGATTAGTGCCGAAAGATCACTGGGACATTCCAGATCATATTGATTTATCGCGGATGGAAAATTCGATGGAGAAATTGTCAAAGGAGAAAGAATTTGATGATGTCATTGGAGTGAATATACCTTATGCAAATAGTACAAGTTATAGAAATATGTGTCGTTTCCAGTCAGGTTTTTTCTTTCAACATGAGTTATTGGACAATTATAAATATTATTGGAGAGTGGAGCCACATGTGAAATTATTTTGTGATATTGAATATGATATTTTCAAATTTATGGAATCTGGAAATAAGAAATATGGATTCACGATATCGATTTTTGAATTCAAGAAGACAATTCCGACTTTATTCAAGACAATAAAGAATTTCTTAATAGAGAAAAATTTAACTTCATTATTAACATCAAGTGAAAATTTATCAAGTTTCATATATGATGAAGATTTAGATGATTATACATTATGCCATTTTTGGTCCAATTTTGAGATTGCCGACATTGAATTTTTCAGATCTCCAGAGTATCTTGAATTTTTCCAATATTTAGATCAAACTGGTGGGTTTTATTACGAAAGATGGGGAGATCTGCCAATACATTCAATTGCTGCTTCATTATTCTTACAAAAAAATGAAATTCATTGGTTTAAAGATATAGGTTACAGTCATCCTCCATATACCCAATGTCCACAGACAAATTTTTGGGAAAACAAATGCAGTTGTGATCCACAAAGATATTTCACTTTTAATTTATATAGTTGTACAGGTTTTTATCTTGAAGTTATGAATACATAGATCTGTTTTTAGACATTTTGCATTAGACAAGAGTAAAAGAGAAAAAAAAATTTTGAAGGACCAAAAAAAAAAAAAAAAAAAAAGTAACACATATTTCAGGATAGTGTATATATTTTTAAGGTGGACAGTCATGAAGCCTTTATCTAGGAGAGTTGGAAGGTACAATATCAAGAGGATAACGGTGTTGCTTCTGTTATTTGTCTTTGTGACGGTACTGATGTTGCAAACCAAAAAAGGTGGGTTTCTTAATAAGAAGAAGCTGAGAAAAATCGATAATTTCCCATCTAGAAAGAAATCGGTGACATTTGCCGAGTTATATTCTAATCAATTGAATTCACAACATCTGCAACTGCTGTTACTGCTGCAACAACAACAAAAGAATTCGCAGGACATGGTTTCATCCAAGTTATCAGAAAATCAAGAGAAATTGAAATTGATAAATCAAAATCCTGAAAATGATAAGACTGGGTCCAGGATCAAGAAAGCTCAGGATTTTTATACCACTGTTTTCGAAATTTTTGATCAAGGACGTCCCAAGATTGATCCATTGACGACTTATAAAAATGAAGAAAGAATTTATCATGCAGGTTATGAAGGACTATCAACGGGACCAGTTTTCACAGAAGAATATTTATATCAATTTTTACAAGTCACACCAGATGAGTTACAGTCATTAACTGAGAGTCACAAATATGTTGTTGAAAATTTGCCATCACAATATCCAGAAGGCTTGTATAAAGGTAATGGGATAGTTTATGTTGGAGGTGGGAAATTTAATTGGTTACTGTTATTGTCTATCAAGAGTTTGAGATCTGTCGGATCCGAATTACCTGTTGAAGTGTTGATGCCCACAATTGAAGAATATGAGGTGGATTTATGTGGACGTGTTTTCCCACTGTTAAATGCACGTTGTATCTTGATTGCAAAAGAATTGGGTAATAAGATTTCATCAAAGAATTCATTTTACGGGTATCAATATAAATCATTGCTGTTGATTACATCTAGTTTTGAGAATGTGTTGTTATTGGACAGTGACAATATTCCTGTACATTCGCCTGATCATTTATTTGATTCGAATCCTTTTAAGACAAAAGGTTTGATTGTTTGGCCAGATTTTTGGAAAAGAGCCACCTCACCATATTTTTATAAGATTGCAGGAAGAGAAGTTGGTGATGAGAGAATTAGATTTGGATATAATAATTATGGTGTTTTTGAACCGAATAATGTGAATTCCGAGGAAATTCCATTACATGATCGTATTGGTTCAATACCTGATCCGACATGTGAATCTGGACAATTAATGATTTCTAAGAAGACACATTCTAAAGCTTTGTTTTTAGCTTTATATTATAATTTATTTGGTCCAGATTATTATTATCCATTATTCTCACAAGGTTCAGATGGTGAAGGTGATAAGGAAACTTTCTTAGCTGCAGCAGTGATATTAGATAATGATTATTACCAAGTGAATAAATTCTTGAATGCATTTGGATATTTTGATCTAGATGGAGATTTCATCGGAACTGGGATGGGACAATATGACCCTGTCGAGGATTTCCTGATTTTGAATAAGAATTTAAAATTAGTTCAAGATGATTCATTACCAGATGTGACAAAACCAAGATTAATGTTTGTTCATGCAAATTTCCCCAAATTAAATCCATGGGATTTGAAAATGACAAAGAAAATTTTCGATAAAGAAGGCAATAGAGTTAGATTATATGGAACAGGAATGGCAAAGAGAATAAGTTATGATTTTGAATTATTACAATGGCAAAATATGAGATTCTTAATTTGTGATTTAAAATTACAATTAGAAACTTTTACAGATGTTAAACAAGAAGATTTATGTGATGAAATTCTCTTGCAGTTAGAATATTTGGAAAATACAATATCAACTTTAGAAACAGATTCTATTTTTTAATAAAATTACATAGAAAAAAAAAAAAATTATTAAAAAAAAAAAAAAAAAAAAAAAAAATTAAAAGAAATTTTACTGAGTGTATTGTTGATAATTAGCTGGATAATAATTGTCTTGAAATCTATGATGATGAGAACTAAACAGATCATTTGTTTGTTGAGGCACAGTTGTTGCTGTTGCCATTGTTGTTGTTGCTGCAGTCAGATTGAAAGGGGATTTATTATTTTCCAGAGGAGGTGTTGAAGAATTTGAAGAAGAAGATTTTGCTGTTGCAGATGTTGCAATTGGAGAATCTTTATTTTTCATAAACAGTTTCAAATATTCTTCAGTGATACCAAATGATTCCGGATTTGACCAAAATAACATTCTTGTAATTTCTTGTAATTCCTTATCGGTGAAATTCTTGCCCGTTGATTTATGTAATTCTTTTGAGATAAATCTCCATTTTTCAACTTCACCTTCATCTATTAAATTTTGTAAAGATATGATATCATCCAGATCACATTCAGATGTTCCACCACCTTGTTGGCCAATTAAGACTTGATATCTATTTCTCAGAGCTAAAAATGATCCAACTCCAGTGATATCTGCAATGGCAACCCATGATCTACCCAGTTTTTTCAATTGCACAATCATATCATCTTGTTCTTTTGTATATTTAGAACGACGACGCAGTCTCTTTGGTTGATTTTGTGATAATGATTCGGGCCTTATTTGTGCTAAGGATAAAGGTGGATGTGGTAATACATTGGCCAATTTTTCAATCAATGGTGATGGTTTCACTTGTTGATGAAGTTGTGGTATATATTGTTGTGGTTGTTGCTGTTGTTGTGGTTGTTGTTGAGATTGGAATTGTTGTTGTGGTTGTGGTTGATACTGTTGCGGTGTTGGTTGTTGTGGTTGGAATTGTTGGTATTGTTGTTGTTGGTATTGTTGTTGTTGATAGTAATAATCATAAGTGTTGTCATTATGTTGCTGTTGAGGGTACTGTTGTGGGTATTGTTGATATTCAAACATTTGTTGAGGAGGATGAGAAGAAGGATGTTGAGGATGTGGGAATTGTTGAAGATGGTGTTGTTGTTGTTGTTGTTGTGGCTGTTGCTGCTGTTGCTGTTGTTGTTGTTGTTGTTGTGGGATATAGTTCATGATTCTAGATAAATAATAATATATAATTATAATATAATATAATAAATTATAAAATAAAAGATAATAATAAATTCTAAAAGATACAAAGAATGTAATATATTGGATTCAAATGCTTAAATGATAAATCTCTTCACTAAAAATCAAACAAAAAAAAAATCAGCTGTTTTTTTTTTTTTTTTCACAATAGAAAAAACAAAAAATGCACAGATCTTTTTTCCTGCCGCTCCAACACAAAAAATGACCTTAATTGTTCTTTAAGTTCCAGATTAGAACAAAATTGAGAAAAAATCTATGCAATACACAATACAAGTCTAGAACCACCCTCCTCTAACACAAAAAAGAAACTTTTTAATACGCGGAGAACTAAACAGAAGCGAGACACAAATCAAATTGCAAAATTTTGCTCCATCTTCAAATTTTAAAAAAAAGAAATTGTAAAAAAAAAAAAAGAAAAAAAAATGTTTTGAATGGACTAATCGGGGGTCGAACCCGAGACCTCCCCCACCTGAAGGGGACGTGATAACCTCTACACCATAAGCCCATGAAAACAAAGGGGTTTCGCTATTTATAATACAAACTCCCATTTGTATTTCCTATTTAGGAAGTAAGGGGCGTTTCAAAGAAAATTCATCTTATTGAATAAATAAGTATATTGCAGTAATTGAAACCATATTATAGATCTTTTATAATGATGAAAACTTAGAAAAAATTGTCTTTGTGCAAACTATCTTGTTATATTATTTATATATTTGTTTTAATCTGTTTTGTTCAACTTCTCATATTTCTAGATGGGTTTCTCATTTGAGAAACTTGCAGGTTTATCACAAGCAAGTTACGTTACATATTTTGTTTTTAAAAAAAATTCAGACTCCTTATTCCCCAAAAACCCTATATAAAAGACAAGCGGAATGCACTAAAAAAAATAAAATACAAACATGAGAAACCAACAAAAAAAAAAAAAATCAATTACCATCATCAAAACAGTACATTTTAACTTGACCATTTTCCAAACCATATGCAAATCTCGAATCACCAATAGCACAACATGAAACACTTTCAAAATTATTCGCAAATGTATGAATACATTTCCCATTTTGTAAATCCCATATCTTCACTAATCTATCATGAGCACCACTTATAATACGGAAAGTATCTGCACTTATTGTCCAAACCCCTTCGATATGTCCAAACTGAGTTCTAATACATTTCCCAGTTTGAACATCCCATAATTTGATGGTATTGTCAAGTGATGATGTCAATAAATGTGTAGGATAATTCACATTTGGAGGTAATGGTGTTAACTCGCCATCGATATCTGCATCTTCTTCATCATCTTCTTCTTCATTCGTATTCAATTGCTGCAGCTGTTGTTGTTGACGATGCTGCAGTTGCTGCTGAATACCTTGTTGTTCGTCTTCGTTTTCACTCCCAATATCTTCTGCAACTTCCATCTTGATAGTCAATGGGATCACACATTGAACTTGCCCTATATGTCCATTTGATTGTGACCCAAAAACACGGAGACATTCATTACTATGCAAATCCCACATTCTCACTGTGGTGTCATCAGATGCCGAAAAAACAGTGTTTGACTTATGATGAATCTTAACACAATTAACCCAATCTGTATGTCCTCTTAAAGTGAAACAAGTTCTTGAATCAACATGCCAAACTTTAACAGTATGGTCTGCACTTCCAGAAACAATAGTCTTATTATGGAAATCAACAGATGAAACTGATTTCTCATGACCACGATACGTTGAGATGCATTCTCCAGTATGATAATTCCATATCTTAATTGTAGAATCCAATCCACCAGTGATCAATTTTTGATCATCAAATGCCAAGGATCTAACACCTTTATCATGTCCTTTTAAAGTTCTTATTAATTCACCAGTATGACAATTCCAAATCTTTAAAGTGGTATCATAAGATCCAGTTATCATTATATCATTGTTAAATTGTAAACTTGTAACACCATCTGTATGTCCTTTAAAATTCATAATTTTATAAACACCTCTTCTCCAATTTCTTTCAACGGTAAACCTTTCACTATAAACCGCTTTCCATGGTCTCTTTTGTCTCTTAACCATCTTATTTTCCTTTGTCGCTTCCACTATCTTGGAAACTTCAGCATCATCAACTTCTTCAATTTTCCTCTTCTTATCAATACTTGCATTATATTCTCTTGCTCTTTTCATATGCATTAAAGGTAATCCCCATCCACAATTTGGACATTTCCTATCGATATGCTGTTCACACATATGATGCCATACACGATCATCATCTGCTAAACTTTTCCATTTCTTATTAACTTGTGCTGCATTACATAAAGAAGTACAATCCAAATAACACAAGATTTTCAAAGATAATTCATATGGTAAATTCGATATAAAATCTATCTTTATCAATCTAGAAACTTCTTGAGATATTAATGAAAGTTGTGGGAAGCAACATTGTGATAATAAACCTTGTAATATTAACGAACGATGTTGTCTTGGTGCTGCACTGAAAATTGACCAAACATGGCTAATAACTTCTTGATCATTTCTTGGTAATTTTTCCAACTGTTTCTGAATTTGACTCATCTTGATTTCATCACTTGACTTATTACACTGTACATCTGGATTATGTCTATAACAAAATTTATGGAAATTATCCCTTGGAATTTGATTAGCTATATGCTTTGTCAAAAATGGGGTCACTATCGATTTTTCTTCTTCAGTTGTATCGGTCTCTTCCTTCTTTTGCCTCTTTAATTCAACTTCTTTTTGCTGTTGCTGCTGCTGTTGCTGTTGAGAGAATGTGGAGTTTGCAAGAATCTTGTTGAACTCAGTCTCAGATGAATCTGATTTGAATTCGCACACTTCATTTAAAATATTCATCTTTTTAAACGTAATTTGTTTATATACTTATATTATTACTAATTTATTTCAAATGAAAATGATAATATATAAACCAAAGATTAAAAAGTTGTGGTGGACTCGCTTCTAATCAGTTGTGGATTCAAAAGGTTTAATAGTTATATAAAAAGGATTTTAAAAAGTGTGGCATTCTTTTTTTTTTTTTTTTCTCTTTCTTGGAAACTAAAAGAAATTAATTTTATTTTTTTTTTAACTAAGGAAAAAGTAGTGTCATTAAGCTATAAATAATAGCTAATTAGGAAATCACCCATCTCATGACAAGGTGATTCAAATCATTTTTATGAACATCAACTAGAGTATATTGAAGGCCAGTTCATATCAGAGATTCCCTTTAAACTAAATAGCTCAACTTAATCCCATGTGACTACATTAAAAAAAGGTTACATATTATCCATCTATCACGTGATATTAGAAATCTATATGCAATCTGTTTTCGATCAAATCTTATCTGGTAAAAATAAATCCATTTACATTATCGATTAAACAGACAGAATTTCGTCATTATGCAATCAAAGCATCATCATCTACTTGCTAATTAAAGAGCCTCCCAAAAATGGTAATTAAAGATAGATTATAATAATAACACAACACAATTACAACAAATGATTTTATATATAAAATATTGGAAAAAAAAAAAATCACATAGTTAAATTCAAAAGTAAAAATAACACAACATCAACCCCGTTCCAAGTTTATAACAAAAGAAAAAAGGCAAAATTTAATAACAAAAAAACACAATGCATCTCATCATGGGCTCACTCAATTTGATACACCACCAACTGGGATTTCCTTTTTATTCTTACGTCTTCCTAAAATTGTTGAACCATCCATGTTCAAATCGAATAAATTGGTTGTATTTTTCATAACTTCTTCTTGTTGTTGTTGTCTATTATTCCTGTTATTACTAGTGATTGTATAATTACTTGAATCTCCTTCTTCGTCATCTTCTTCCATGATATCATCATTTCTATTATTATGTCTTGATAATTCTTCTTCTTCATGTTTTCTATGCACCGCATTAGAAACATCAAATGCATCTCTTAACAGTACTGCAGCTGGCGAATACAATGCTGGATTATATCCAGATTGTTGTTGAACTTTTGCCAATGGATTCTTTGCCTTTTGAGTAATTGGTGTATATAATTCATACGATTTTTGTTTCTTATTTCTCGAGGCAGCAATGACATCTTCATTGTTCTTTTGAGCTTCAACTTCAGATTTTGTCTTCAACTCATATTTCTTGCATTTGTAGACATAATTCAAGATCCATGGATCATTAAGAAATTCATCAATGGTATATCTTTGTCTTGGATCCACTGTAAGTAATTTAGATACACAATTCTTAGCACCAAATGAAATTTCATCCCACCATGGTTGCAAAAATTGGAATTGTCCACGGGCAACTTTCTCTGTTAAAGTCTCGATTCTTTCATCGTAAAATGGCGGGAAACCACATAATAATGTATACAAGATACATCCGATCCCCCACATATCAACTTGTCTTGAATAACGTTCATCACGAACAATCTCTGGAGCAGTATAACCAATTGTACCGACTGGAGTCTTTGTATTTTGTTCCCAAATTTGTTTTGATAAACCGAAATCAGCCAATTTGACTATTCCGATTCCACCACCACCAACGTTATATGTAAATTCACCTTCATCTTGTTTTGTCTTTGGATCATCAGATTTTCTGTATTTGATATGCTTAGAAGGTACGAAATCAATTGGTTCAAATAACAAATTTTCAGGTTTAATATCTCTATGAACAACACCAACTTCCTCATGTAAATAACGTATGGCATTTGCCAATTGTAATACAACATGTCTTGCCAAATCTTCACTGAAATAAGTATATTTAACAATCTCTGAAAAAATTTCACCTCCACTCACCAATTCTTGGACAATGAAATAATATTCATGTGATTCATTAAATTTGATAAATTTGACAACATTTGGATGGTTTAATTGTCTCATTATAGTGACTTCTTTCAAGACTAACAGTTGTTGTTTCTTATCCATTTGATATTTTCTTATTATTTTCACAGCAACCAATTCATTTGTTGAAACGTGTCTAGCTTTGTAAACAACACTAAAAGCACCTTCACCCATCTTGTCAATCATCTCATATTCTGGCAAATCCGGGTACTGTGGAGTCTTATTTTGTCTCTTTTTACGCTCTTCTTCGACTAATTCATTGGCATATTGTGAATATTTCAATTCTTTTTCCTTACGCTTATTCTCTTTCTTGATCAATTGTTCTTGTTTCTCTTTCAATTTTTGTTCTTCATCTATTGTGAGATAAATTTTCTCCAGTTCACTTGAAGTGTTCGGAGTCGAACTAAAAGAGAGAAACTCATTTGACGAGTTGTATGGCAGTTGTTGTTCATGGGCCTGCTTACCATGTCTAATGAAATTCTTCAAATTCTGTTTAAAAGAGTTCATTGCTATAGTTAGTATGATGTTGACGATTGCAAGAATAACCGATTGCTGTATATCTTTTTTTTTTCTTTTTCTTTTTCTTTTTTTCTTTTCCTTGTTGATAATCTTGCTTCCCTTTCACGTTTTCTGATGTAGTTGAGATATATACAGCTAGGTTAATGGAAATTGAAATGAATTAAACTTACTTCAAACATTTTAAATCTGCAGTTGACGTTATCTATATCCTTAATCTTCCAGTTTTTTTGTCTTTGATTTATTTTTCTTCTAACTTTTTTTTTTTTTTTTTTTGTTTTTTTCTTGTAGTTTGTTGAGTGTAGTTTTTCTTTTTTTTACACCTTTCCTTTTTTCCCTTTGATGATGATGGGGAATCTCTAAATCTAAATACGTGTATAACAGTTGATAAACTCCACTGTTTTTTTGGTGTTATAAACAAATATGACTATAAAAATAATTAAGAAGATGAATATATAATTGGAAAAAGTATTTAGAACAACAATTTGATGAAATTGAAAAAATTAAAAAAAAAAAAAAAAAAAAAAGGCTGCTGTGCTGTGCTACGTAGTTTGCAGTACATGACAAAAAGACAAAAGGAAAAAGAAAAAAAAAGATTGCTACCGTTTTGTATTTGAACACACGACTTTGATGTTTTGTTATGGGTAATTTTTTAGATAAGGAGGATCATCAAACCACCTTATTGATGATGTTCATATAGCAAACAAGCTTTTTATAATTTAAGCAATGATACATCACATGGTTTATTTGTTATTAGTGCTGTTCTTACTGCCTCTTTCAATCTCTATTAATTATTCTTTGTTCAAAAATTTTGGTCTACGCTCTTTAAGCACTGCCAATACATCTCTCCTTTTAATAGAGGGAGAAAATGACAACAGTTATTTACAAAATCATTATTCTCCGTATGAAGTTGAATGTCCTTCTTATCCTTTGATAAGGATTGCTGATGTATGCGATGTCCACTTTTCTCTCCATAATCTAATATACTAATAGAAGTTCTTTTAAAGAATCTTTCAAATGAAGAACAAATTTATATACATAATAGAAATAGAGTGACTTCTAAAGCCTTACTGCGATTGCTTAGGAGACTCAGTATACCTGGATTCAATATTAGTTTTTATCAGTATGATAGGATACCTAATATTGCCTTGGCTATATCTGGTGGTGGCTATAGATCAATGCTTACAGGTGCTGGTATTATAGCCTCATTTGATGAAAGAACTTTGAATTCAACTTCAAAAGGCCATTTAGGTGGTATATTGCAAAGTGCAAATTACATTGCCGGTGTATCTGGTGGCTCATGGCTTGTTTCCTCATTGGCACTTTACAATTGTAAACCAGTTACTTCTATATCCCAATATTGGAATATAAATGAACCATTGTTGGAGGGGGTACCAAATTTTGATGTCTCTCGTAGTGTTGTATCCGAAACTGAGAAGGATGAATTGCAAAAAATTATCAAGAGGGATCTTCAGGACACCTCTTTGATAAACCTTGTGAAACAAGTGCTATCAAGGGATGACAAGGAAAAAGGAGGTTTACAAATGAAAGATATATTGGATTATTATAAAAATTTGCATTTAGACGTGAGGCCAAAGAAGAAAATGGGGTTTCATCTTTCATTTACTGACTATTGGGGTAGAGCAATTGCTAAAAGGATTTTCCCAGTTTTCACTAAGTCCCCAGGTGTCACAATATCTGATATCACTAAATTGGGCTCTTTCAAAAATTTTCAACAACCTTTCCCAATTTTGGTATCGAATGCTCAATACCCTGGTTTAGAATTTGACCATTTAAATTCTCAAATTTTTGAATTCAATCCATATGAGTTCGGGTCTTGGGATGATCATTTGGCCCATTTTGTTAAGGTGAAATTCTTGGGATCACAATTGTACAATGGGTCTTGCCAAAATGTTAAGAATCGGAGACACTATTGTATACGTAATTTTGATAATCTTGGGTTCATCACGGGAACTTCATCTTCATTATTCAATAATGTCATTATTTACATATGGCAAGTGGCCCTGGCTTCGAAAAAAGAAACTTACAACGCAATTAAAACTATATTAACAGCTTTCGGTTTAAATCTCGACAAACTTGATAATTCACAAGAGGTTATTCACTCAGACTACGCTTTATACTCTCCCAACCCGTTCAATGGATTGAGTTCAAAACTTTATCTTGAAAATGTCGTCAATTCCTCAAACTTATTTTTGGCTGATGGTGGTGAAGATGGTGAGAATATCCCTTTTCAACCTTTAATTCAAAAACATAGGAATATTGATATTATATTTGCAGTGGATTCTACGAGTGATTTGAATAATTGGCCAAATGGAACCACCATAAATTTAACAAGTGACCGATACAATTCAGGAAAATCGATATATGGGTTCCATGGAAATACAAGATATTCATTCCCTTTAGTGCCAAACCCAAAGGAGATGATAGATAAAAAACTTTATCGTCGACCAATGTTTTTGGGCTGTTATCTTGAAAGTTATTCTGAGACACCAGAGTATTCACCACCTTTAATCGTATATTTGCCAAATTCTGAACAATCATTCAAGTCAAACACTTCAACTTTTAAGTTAACTTATAATGATTTAGAAAAACAACAAATGATTGAAAATGGTTATAACATTGCCACTTTCCAAAATTCAACCATTGATAAATATTATTCACAATGTGTCGGTTGTGCTATTTTGAAAAGAGATTTCGATAGAAAGTCTCTGAGACAAAATTTCAAGATTCCAAGATTTTGTGATAAATGTTACAAAAAATACTGTTATAATTGATCTACTTGTTTTTTTTTTTTAGTTTGTTATATATATATACCTAATTTGCACTTGTACGAGCACCTGCACCTGAAGTTACCAAATCAATAACTTCTTGGCTAACAGCAATATCAGGTAATTCCAATTCACCTTTCAATGTTGGTTTTGGTAAGAATCCAACAAGGATCAAATATTTGATGTAAACACCTAATTGTTGTACATCAAGACCTTTACCACTAGAGACATCTTCACCTGTCCATTCGGCATCTCTTAACAAAGATTTCTTGGTGTTTGTATCATCTAATTCTGGGGCCTTGGTATTTTGTGGTAAATTATCCAAAACGAAATGTAATAATGGATATAATGCACTATCTTTACTTTCTTCAATGACATATTTTTCTAATGCAATTCTCCAAGATACATAATCATCGATCTTAGTATCGAATCCATATTTTCTTAAAGTGTCTAAGTATTGGTTGAATTTGATTCTTGGATGTCCAGTAACGTGGGCAACAGCCAATTCCGAACTTTGTGGAGGTTGCAATGCAGTGGCAACACAACATCTGGCAACATGATCAACAGGACACAGGTTGACGTTGTTGGAGATATCTGGGAATTTGCCTAACTCAGCACAACCTTTCAACATTCTTAAAAGGAAATCATCTGTGTTAGATGCACCGGTTTGAGAATCACCAGTGACATAACCTGGTCTCACAATAGTACCTCTTAAACCACGTTTACCAGCTTGTCTGATAATGTACTCGGCACTCCATTTAGATTGTCCATAACCGGTACCTAAACCAGTAGCAGAACCCATTAAATCATCACTCTCTGGGATACCTTCTTTACCTTGTGATAACAAGTAATCGGAAAATTTCACGTAATGATCGGTATCAATTGTGGAAGTTGATGATACAAAATTGAAGAATTTCAGTTTACCGGAAGCACACAAGTTGAGTACATTGATGGTACCAATGACATTTGCATCTCTCAATTTAGAGTAAGGATAAACCCAATGAACTAAGGCACCATTGTGAATGACAACATCAATACTCTCAGTCAAGTTCGACCATTCAGCATCTGATAATCCAAATTGCTTAACGTGTAAATCTCCTAAGACAACTTCAATTTGTTTCAGATATAAATCTTTCCAAATACCATAAACTTTACCTGCTTTGATGATTCTTTGCAAACCCAGTTCCTTTGATGAAGCACGTACATGGGCATAGATCTTATGTTGTGAAGATCTCGATAAGATATCTCTTATTATATAAGAGCCTAAGAATCCAGTAGTACCGGTGACAAAAAATTTCAAAGGTTCAGAAGAAGATTTGATTGCTTCTTTTGACTCATATTTGGTAGCCAACTCGGTCTCAGATAAATGTTTAGCATCTCCAAAATAATCTGCAACTTGTTCTTCATTGCTTTCTTCTGCTTCAATGTCGTCACCATCTGCTAATTGAACATCTTCACCTTTTTGAATTCTGTCAATTTCAGCAGCAAATTGTTGAATAGTTGGATGCTTGAAAATGGCATTCAATGGTAAATCAATGATTAATTTTTTTCTGATTTCAAAAATCATTCTAGTGGCCAAGATCGAATGTCCACCAACGTCAAAGAATGAATCTTCTTTAGACAAGGCAGGGGCATTTGGTAAGATATCAGTCCATAAATTCTTGACATCCAATTCGGTGACAGTGAATTCCTCATTTGTTAATTCGCCAGCAGATAATTTGGCAACAGCTGCCAATTGAGCGGTGTCAGGGAACGGTAATTTTGGTTTGTCAATTTTACCATTTGGATTCAAAGGTAATTTGACCAATGGTACAATTATAGTAGGAACCGCATAAGACGCTAATTTTTTTTTCAAATGAGATTTGATATCTTTGATCAATTCACGGTAGACGACTAAACCTTGAACAATTCGATCATCAACTTCTTCTTCGTCATCTGGTGCATCAGATTTGAAATTCAGTAATTCTGGTGTTGATTTTGGTACAATATACGAGATCAAGACTGGTTCTTCATTCTTATCTCTTCTGACCAATGTAATGTTTTCTCTTACCAAAGGATGTTGTGATAAATGGGTGTCAATTTCACCTAATTCAATTCTGAAACCTCTAATCTTAACTTGATCATCAGCTCTTCCGGAACATTCACAGTTACCATCAGGTAAATAACGACCCAAATCACCAGTTCTGTATAATCTATCTCTTGGACCGAACCAGACTTCTCTCCATGGCTCTTTCTTGTTCAATTCATCATCTTTTTGTTGCCAAACTTTGTTGTCAATGTACCAATTATTGATAAATTTTTCAGCGTTCAAATCTGGCAAGCCACGGTATCCTTCAGCTAAACCACCAGCTCTGACATAGATTTCACCAACTTCACCAACACCACATGTTTGTGTTCTATCATGTCTGTTAACGACAAGTAATTGAACGTTCAACATACCTTTACCAGCAGGCATGACATCTTTTAAAGATTCCAAGAATGAAGAATCTTTGGCTCTTGACGCAACTTCAAAATATGAAACTGCTCTTTGAGTTTCTGTGGTACCGTACATATTAACGATAAATACATTCTTTGCTAAAGTTTGCAATCTAAGACAATCTCTCTTGGTTAAGATATCACCAACAAAGAACGCATGATGCAAAGAAGGAATCTCATGAGTGGCTTGGGCACTTAACAATTGACCCATAGCTGGAGTTAAATGGGTGACTGTGGCTCCATACTCATCCATCCATTCAGCTAATCTTCCTGGAGTTCCTATATCATCAGCTGTTGGAACTAATAATTGAGCACCCAAGAATAAAGGAGTGAACATATCTCTTTGAATTGGATCATGTGCAATACCTGACAACATGGTGAATTTGTCATTTTCTGATAAATTGAAAGTCTTGGACATCCATGGGAAATAGTATGCCAATGAAAAATGTCTACCCAAGACACCTTTTGGAATACCTTCAGAACCCGAGGTGAAAGATAAAGTTGGGTTAGAGTCTGGACCAACAATGACCCCTGTTGATTCTGACTTGTATTGCTCATAGTCTGATAAGATATCCTTGCCATTGTTTAAACCACCAATTAATGAGCCATCATCTTCGATTTTTAATTCAGGGATCCTTGTAACGACATCCAATTCATCTTTAATGTAATTCAAAACTAAGTCATCCAAGATACCTGCTTTCTTGATAACAATCAAACCTTTTGGCTTGGCCACAGAAAGATAGATATTTTGTCTTGCAGGTGGGTAAGCTGGATCGATGACACTGAAAGTACCACCAGCTTTCAAGACACCCATAACGGCAACCATTAAGTCAACACCACGGTAGGCATAAATCATGACAACGTCACCTCTCTTGATTCCTGTTTTGACCAAATAATGGCCGACAATGTTTGATGCTTCATTTATTTGCTTGTAATTGAAAATACGGTCTTTGGAATCTTTATTTAAGAAAGATTTAGATTCAACAACACAAGTTCTTTCAGGAAATTTCTTAGCATTGGCATCAAATATATCTTGAATAGCACCTCTAAAATTAGAAAATCCTAAATCTGTTGTTGGATCAGGTAATTGTGAATTTTGTGATTTAGTAATCAAGTTGATCTTGGTCAATTCAATGTTTTGATCATTGGAAGCTACTTCGATCAATTTGGAAATTTGCTCACCAATTATAACTAATCTATCATACTTGTATAATAACGAGTTATAATTGATTTGAAATGAGCCCTCTTTGGTAACAAAGATAGACAAATCTGCATTATTTGAAAGATTTTTAGAAGATTTGTCATGTTGGAATGACAATTTATATAACTGTGGTTCTTGCTCTAATTTACTCTCTTTCTTAATAAAAGAGCTTATTTCTGCCAACAGCACATATTTGGATCTAGCAGTTTCATATATATCAGAAATCTTCTTAACAAATTCAGCAAATGGAGTTAATGGTTCCACAGTAAATCTGATAACAAAATCATGACCTTCTTCATCATCAGTCAAGATAACTATGTCATCATCTCCTGTCAATCTGTAAATCAAAATGGCAAATGTGGCCAAGCCTAATGTGAAATGGGAAGTTCCAGTGAACTTGTTTATCTCACTTGGTATTGGGAATGAATATGTTGACTCCACTACACGGCCAGTTGGTGGTCTCAAGAAATCATGAGGTAATACACTTAATGTTGGATTTGATAATGTCTCGCCCCAGTATTTTAACAATTCCTGAGACATCTTGCAAAATGTATAGTTTTATATTGAGAGTAAATAATAAAAGGAACAATGATATAGGAACTCTTGATGATATATATAAATGGAATAGTCAATGAATCATCTCTCTGCAACAAAAAAGAGTGATGAAAAATTTCGGGCAGCTTTCACCGGTCAAAGGCCCGCAATAAGAAGAGATGCTGCATCAAATATCAAATTTCTATAAAGAGATATTTGTAGTATTAATCACTACTTTGGGGAGATGGGGCGAGAGATGTGTCTCTTGATAGCATTTTTTTTTTTTGTTCTTATGGTGTTATATATTTGTTATAAATCTTTGAGAAGACTATGACTAAGATATCTATAATAAGTGGAGGTAGTGCGTCCAATGCTCTTGTGTCACTTTATAACAACTTGTCAAATGATATAGCCTATATTTTACCTGTGTCAGACAATGGTGGTTCCACTGCAGAGTTGATTAGAATCTTATCTGGGCCTGCTGTTGGAGATATAAGGTCTAGGTTGACAAGGTTGATTCCAGATGATGACGAAGAAAGTAGGTCTTTGAAACATTTGTTGGGTCTCAGGTTGTCTAGTGACCTGGATGAAGCCCATTATGAGTGGCTAACTTTGGTAGACGGATCTCATGAGATCTGGAACCAGATTGAACCTGCATGTAAAGAGATGATTCGGAGTTTTTTAAT
Source organism: Nakazawaea ishiwadae (assembly GCA_022817945.1). Taxonomy (NCBI): domain Eukaryota; kingdom Fungi; phylum Ascomycota; class Pichiomycetes; order Alaninales; family Pachysolenaceae; genus Nakazawaea; species Nakazawaea ishiwadae. The sequence goes on along the minus strand of JAFLRI010000012.1, from coordinate 83,614 downwards.
TCATGTGCATATGGAGTTGTTGAAAAGGTCGAGGCAGAGTAGTAAAAATTACAAATTTGAATTGGCCAGTGTTGGGAACTTATTTTTAACTGGAGCAAGATTATTTTGTGGGTCATTGGATAGTGCAATTGAATTATTTTTAAGAATTACAAGAATTCCAAAAGGTATAAAAGTGCTTCCTTGCCTAAACACCAATTTCACTTATCATATCAGTGCTCTTTTGGAAAATGATAATATTATCACTGGCCAATCACAGATCTCACATCCATCACTGAATGAAGAAGAAGATAAATTACAACATAGTTTGGAGAATCTTTTCCACTCAGAAATTAACACTGTGAAAACTGGTATTTTATCACCAATGCTTAATTTGAGCAGTGCCTCATTGAATGATGAGTTGTTGATTCATAAATTTGATCAGAATCTCAATCCTTCACCTTTAGAGATGGAAGAGCATGAATATGCTACACCTTCATATATTCATCCAGATTTGAAAAAATCGAATTTGCATTTCAACAAGGATGATACTGTACCATTACCATCACCTATCTCGAGGATTTTCTATATTTCACCATATGGTGAAGAAATATATCCAACACTGCATTCAAGAGTGTTAAAAACTTTACAAGATTCTGATTTGATTGTTTATTCGATAGGTTCATTAATGACATCGACCATTCCAGTGTTGATATTACAAGGCATTGGTAAGGCTATTTTGAAAAATCCAAGAAAGAAAAAAGTATTGATGTTAAATGGAACAAATGACAGAGAGACAAATGATCTCGATGCCAGTGGATTCGTCAAGTTTATTGTGAAATCGATCGAGTATAGTATGAAAGTTGAAAGAGGAAGACAAGGAGAAGGAGTTGTCGAAGATTTGGTAGACTGGTCTAAATATATTACACATCTAGTTCACTTGACAAGTCATCCAAATATAAAAGTTGATGCAGAAATATTGACAAAGCGTGGAATTAAATGCGTAGAAGTTAAAAATGCTGATGATGATAAATATGATTTACAAGATTTAGAAGATAAATTGAAGCAAATTACTGATGAATGAGTATATATATATATTTAATTTTTTTAATGATATGATGAAATTAGACTCTTTTGTATTTGTATGGGATATTTTCAAATAATATTTGATTCATTCCAGACTCATCATTGGTGGCAATGGCAACACTATCATCTTGTTCATTTCCATGCTCAATTTCATGCTCGTGATGTAACAATTCATGCTCAATGTCTTCCAGGTGTACATTTTTCACTTGTGGATCATCATCGGCATGATATTTGTTCCAATGATGCGTTTCATATTCTTCTTCAAAATTCAAATGGTGTCCAATTCCAACACCGACATCTGGGAACTCATTTTCACCATTGTTTGCATATTCTAAAAACTCTTCTAAAGAAATTTCTTCGTCATTGTTGGTATCCATCAAGTAAAGAATTTTTTTGACAACTTCATCTTTAACTGCTTTCGAGATACCTTCACTGTTATCATGAGACCCTAACCCGTCACCATCACCAACAACTTCATCTCTTGCTAAACCATATATCTTCAATATATCATCTCTGTTCAATGAGTTCTTATTTCTGAAATCATGTAATTTGAAAAAAGATTCTGAGTCTGAAGAATCCAAACCATGTTCTTCTCTCATGTGCCATTGTTGCCATGTTAAACCTTCTGGAACTTTTTCTTTTAAATTTGTATCATGAGACTTAGCATCATCATGACTATCCCCATGTGCAGCCACCAACGTCAAAGCTGACACTATTGATAATAGAATTGAAATTTGCATATTGTTTAGTTATATGTTTTGCGAAGCTATTTTGATGTCTTTGATTTTTTTTTTTTTTTTCTTTGGAATTTTTTTTGTTTTTTAGCTTTTTGGTTCCAGTGATTTTACTCTTGCCTTTCCACCAGAAATAACTATTTCAGTGATAACAAATAAAATTGATCGGTTTTTCTTGATATGCGATTTAGAATAATCAGTTCTGTGTCAAATTTGTAGTAATTGTAATGATCTAGGCCTATCCCTCCTCCCCCACGATAAGAAGAAGTCGTGCAGATTTGATTTCGTCATCGTGTTTATTTTTTCTTTGATTAATTTTTTTGCCAGAGATATCAAGTGGTTGTCTCTCAACTGGAATTCAACGTTTTAAAGCAACTATATATACAAATATATACTAATAGAAAGATGTCAGGACCATTATCTTTTGAAGAGCAAATTAAGAAGAAACTGATTTTATTCAGTGATTTTGATGGTACTATTACTTTACAAGATTCAAATGATTATATGACCGATCATTTAGGTTTTGGTGAGAAGGAAAGATTAGTCATTGATGATAAGATTTTCAATGAAGAATTGAATTTTAGGGACGGTTTTAGAGTCATGTTGGGTTCAATTAAGTCACCATTTGATGAATGTATTCAATTTTTAGTTGATAACGTTAAATTAGACCCTGGATTTATTGCAGCTCATAAGTGGTGTACTGAGAATGATATTCCTGTTGTTATTGTCTCCAGTGGTATGGTTCCAGTTATCGAACTGTTGTTGAAAAAATTGATTGGTGAAAAAGAGATGGAAAACATTCAGATCATTGCCAATAATGTTAAAATTTTGGAGAATGGTAAATGGGAAATTGTCTATAGACATGAAGAAAGTGGTTTTGGTCATGACAAGTCCAGGTCTTTGAAACCATACTCATCTCAATCACCAAGACCAACTATGTTCTACTGTGGTGATGGTGTTTCTGATTTATCAGCTGCTAGAGAAACTGATTTGTTATTTGCTAAAAGAGGTAAGAAATTGATCAAATATTGTGAGAAGGAAAATATCCCATACACACAATTTGATAGTTTTGTTGATATCTTAGAAAAAATTAAGTTAGTTGTTGGTGGTGAGAAGAAAGTTGGTGATTTTGTTGAAAATAAGAAAGCTATATAGATAAAAATAGATATAGATTAATTATTGGAAATATTCATCTAACTCAGTAGGAGCTGTTTCCAATTGATGCTGCTGTGCTATAGTATTTAAGACAATACTCTTTGAACTCTCGATTATCTCTCCATTAATAATTAATTGATCCAATATGCTTAATGCTCTTTCAAAATCATATATGATATCCAATTCACAAACATTACCATAACTCTTATCCATTTGCTCTACATATCTATGAATTATCTCTAAAGACAACAATTCGTTATCATTATTATCAATTCCGGCAATGAAAAACAATGACGCATAACGTCTATAAACCAATTTTGAATCTTTATATTCCAATACATTACACATCTTTGCACGTCTTGATAATATTATCAGTGTCAATTCTCTTATGATTTTGGTACGCTCTTTTTGTGAAATTGCAGTATACCATTTGGAAAGTCTTACTTTCCCTTGTCTTGATAATAGTACTATATATCTGATACCCATTTTGATATTGTCTTAATGTCTCAGTATTGTTGGAACTGTGTTGTTATTTTTATTTCTACATTTTTTTTTTCTTCTTGTTCTACAAATTTGAAAGACAAAACAAACAGCCCCTGATGCTTTATCTTAAGCAGAGGGAAGAGTCAATATTATTTTCTAAAATGATATTCAACATAAGCTACCTTCAATATACTGTATATTATAGAAGATTGTAAAGTTGATATATTGTTCAGTGAGCTTAAAACCAAGATCAAAATTTCACCTGGATTGAGCTGATACAGTGTAATTTAAACCCCCCGAAGTCAACCAAAGGAGTTATTTGGATGACTATAACAAAAAAACTGAGAAGGAAAAAAATTTTTGAAAAACCAGAAAAAAAAAAAAATTTTGTTAAAATATAAATGAATTACTTCCATCAATTAAAAGATACAATCATATTATATAAACAATGGCCACCAATTCTATCAAGTTATTAACTGGTGATGTACATACCGGTTTAGCTGAATTAGTTTCCAAGAGACTAGGAATAAATCTCTGTAATTCTGAGTTGAAAAGAGATTCAAATAATGAGGTTTCATTTTCTATTGGAGAGTCAATAAGAGATGAAGATATATATATAATAGTTCAAATTGGATCAGGTGTGGTTAATGACCGTGTCTTAGAATTATTGATCATGATAAATGCTTGTAAGACTGCTTCAGCAAGAAGAATCACTGCTGTGTTACCAAATTTCCCATATGCAAGACAAGATAGAAAAGATAAATCAAGAGCACCAATAACTGCAAAGTTGATGGCTGATATGTTGACAACCGCAGGTTGTGATCATGTTATTACTATGGATTTACATGCTTCACAGATTCAAGGTTTTTTTGATGTTCCTGTTGATAATTTGTATGCTGAACCAAGTGTTGTTAGATATATTAAAGAAAATTTGAATTATAAGCAAGATTGTATTATCATTTCACCAGATGCAGGTGGAGCTAAGAGAGCTGCAGGATTAGCAGACAGATTAGATTTGAATTTCGCTTTGATCCATAAAGAACGTGCAAGAGCTAATGAGGTCAGTAGAATGGTCTTAGTTGGAGATGTCACAGATAAGATTTGTATCATTGTTGATGATATGGCTGATACTTGTGGTACATTAGCTAAAGCTGCTGAAGTCTTGTTAGATAATGGTGCCAAATCAGTAATTGCTATAGTAACTCATGGTGTCTTGAGTGGTAATGCCATTAATAATATAAATAATTCCAAATTGGATAGGGTTGTTTGTACAAATACTGTTCCATTTGAAGAAAAATTAGAAGCATGTCCTAAATTAGATACCATTGATATTAGTGGTGTATTAGCTGAAAGTATTAGAAGATTGCATAACGGTGAAAGTATAAGTTACCTTTTCAGAAGTAACCCTATATAGTTGTTGTTGTTGTTTTTTTTTTTTTATTATTTTGATGTTTTTAAAAACTGATTTATCCTAGAATAAAAAATTCATCTGCTAAAGGACTTCATCTCTTTTTGCTTTTAAGATGCAAACAAAAGAAACTGATTTATTAGAGATTCTCCCTTAAGGAATCCAAAAAAAATAGGCCACGCCCGGATTCGAACTGGGGTTTCCTGAACATTTTTTGTGCTTCACTCCGGGGAGAGGCGCACTCAAAATCAGAATCAGAGGTGATAACCACTACACTACGCAGCCTTGTATCAAGCGGACTTAGCCCAGTTTTGTAATCATACGTTGGTGAGAAATACAAAAAAATGACCTTTTTCCAGCCCAATTTCTATTTAAATTAACTATAAAATGCATAGGTATTATCCTTATTAATCAAATTTTCCTCTAAGCCACTTTTTAAACGACAATTTTAACATTTTTTTTCAGTCCATTTTCAACTCATTTTGTAAATTAAAGCTTCTATTTGGCTTCACTATAGCTTAAAACTTCTATCTAGCAAAGAATGTGAGTATTATGAAAGTCATGAGAGCCTTTAAAACCACTCAATTGGCTTTGAGAACCGTTGTTGTGGTATTTAATCCCTTTTAAGAAGCTTTAAATATCGAGTCAACAAAGAAGTTCACTCTGCCCTTGAATTTGCTGATTCGCAAGGTGAAAAATTGTGAGAGCTAGTTATATTGGACCATATTATTATGGAATGTATTGTCATTGATATCTTGCCTTTTTTTTCGTTTTTTGTACGATATTGATATCATTTCATTTCTCAATTTTTAATTTTTTTCCATCGGCCACTATTTCTTTTATTTGTGATCCTAAACAACAATCCAGGGAAATCCTTTTGGCCCACTGCTTTAATTTTAAAAGAGGGAGTCCTATGATAGGGTACACAGGTTTTCCAATTGGATTTGGGACTATGAAACACAGGTTTTTTTTTCCCCTACTCTATTTGTCTAGTTTCTGGTGATTATCTGTGGTTTTAGGTATAAAAGAGCTTATAAAGTTGATCTATTTAATGAACTTTATAATTATGCGATTGATTAACTTATAACCTCAATGAGAGAGGGATACTGTAGTTGCATTGTCTAATCTTAAATTCAAATTAGGGAGACTGGAGAGATATATTTGATATAAAAGCTAAAGAATATCAATAATAGAATTAAATGTAAATACTGAATACTTGAGTGACACAGGTTACTGTGTTGTATTAGCTTTGCTATATGTCTTAACTGCATTTACAATAGAAACTGTAATATGTTTTCACAAGGGGGTTGTTATGTTTAGAAAAGCGTACGCACTATACTTGTAAAGAGGGAAAGAAAAGTTACCCTGACTCTACATTATAAAGCGTGTCTGCCATTTTTCAGTTTATCAGAACAACGTGTCTTTTTTGAGAGGATAAAAAAAAAAAAGCTAATCTCTAAGTCCGGGTAACAATTATTTTGTTAAAAAATTGAGATATCATTGGAATAATAGATGATGTTATCAGGGAAAAAGGTGAGAATACAAACATAGTCATTGCTAAAGAGATATAAACAATTGGATTACAAAAACCACAACTGTTTCTGGCGATACTCAATTGGTATTAGATGTAAAACTATCTTCATCATCTCATCGCATCTTTTCTTTTTCAGTATTTGCCCGTGAAGAATTCCTCTAATAGATGAATCAGAATTTAGTTAACAGTAATAAACTCAAGAACAGAAAGAAAAAAAAAAATGTCTTTTCTTTTTTCCCTCTGATGAAAAATTTTTTTTTTTTTTTATATAAAAATTTTTTACATCCTTTTTTTTTTTTTTTTTTTTCGTATTAATTTGAAATTAACCAATATTTGAATTCATTGTTGAATTAATATCCTCATTTCATCATTTATAATGGCTTCAGAAAAGATTCAATCTGCTGAAGTTCTCAGTGAATTATTTGGTAAATTAGCTGTTGCTTCCCCAGAGGAACGTGATGCTGCTGCCTCAAATGTTTCATCATTTTTAAATGGTAACATCATTGAACATGATGTTCCACAAGAATTCTTTGATGAATTAAGAAAATACATCAAGGACAAGAAAAACACAGCTGGTTCCATCAATGCCATGAACGCTGTTGCTCACATTGCTTCAGAATCTGGTTTATCTCCATCTGTTGAACCATATGTTGTTGACTTGACCAGGGATATCTCCGCCAAGTCTGGTGAAAAAGATAAAGATGTCAGAGATGCTGCTTCAAAAGCTTTGGTCTCCATTGCTTCTGCCATCACTCCAACTGCCATCAAGGTCTTCTTGGCTCACTTATTATTCTGTTTGAAAGATACCAACAAATGGCAAGAAAAAATCGCCATCTTGGCTGCCATCTCTCAATTAGTTGACACCGCTAAAGATCAAGTTGCTTTACGTATGCCTGAATTAATCCCAATCTTATCCGAAGAAATGTGGGATACCAAGGTTGATGTCAAACAAGCTGCTACTGCCACCATTACCAAATGTTCAGAAACCGTTGAAAACAAGGATGTTAAACCATTCTTGCCAAAATTGATTGAATCTATTGCTGATCCAAAGAAAGTCCCAGCTACTGTTCACACTTTAGGTGCCACCACTTTTGTTGCTGAAGTTACTATTTCTACTTTATCTATTATGGTTCCATTATTATCAAGAGGTTTAGTTGAAAGAGAAACTGCCATCAAGAGAAAATCTGCTGTTATTATTGATAACATGTGTAAATTGGTCGACGATCCACAAGTCGTTGCTCCATTCATGAGCAAATTGTTACCAGCTTTAAAACACAATGTTTCAACCATTGCTGATCCAGAAGCTCGTGATGTTACCATCAGAGGTTTAACCACTTTGAAAAGAGTTGGTAACATCCCAGAAGATGATGTTATCCCAGAATTATCAACTGCTGGTGATGTTGAAGTTAACTTAGATATCTTAAACACCTTGTTAAAAGATGAGAAAGTTGACAAGAGATTCAACATTGTCAAGACATATATCGCTGCTGTTGCCGGTGATTTGATTGATGAAAGAATCATTGACCCAGCTAACTGGTTGAAGAACGTTTTACCATACTTGACTATCTTCTTACACGAAAAACCAGCCAAGGAATTATTAGAAGAATTCAGAAAGAGATCTGTTGATAATATTCCAGTTGGTCCATCATTCGAAGATGAAGATGATGAAGGTGAAGATTTATGTAACTGTGAGTTCTCATTGGCTTACGGTGCTAAGATCTTGTTAAACAAGACTCAATTAAGATTGAAGAGAGGTAGAAGATACGGTTTATGTGGTCCAAACGGTGCTGGTAAATCTACTTTGATGAGAGCCATTGCCAACGGTCAAGTTGACGGTTTCCCATCTCCAGAAGAATGTAGAACCGTTTACGTTGAACACGATATCGATTCTGCTTCAGCTGATGTCTCAGTTGTTGATTTCATTTACGAATCAAACGTTGGTACTAAACCAGAAATTGAAGAAAAATTGAGAGAATTCGGTTTCTCCGAAGAAATGATCAAGATGTCCATCTTTTCATTATCTGGTGGTTGGAAGATGAAATTGGCTTTAGCCAGAGCTGTCTTAAGAAACGCCGATATCTTATTATTGGATGAACCAACTAACCATTTGGATACCGTCAACGTTGCTTGGTTAGTCAACTACTTGAACACCTGTGGTATTTCATCAATTATCGTTTCCCACGATTCAGGTTTCTTAGATAACGTTTGTCAATACATTATCCACTACGAAGGTTTCAAATTAAGAAAATACAAAGGTAACTTGACTGAATTCATCAAGAGAGTTCCAGCTGCTAAATCTTATGAAGAAATTGGTGCTTCAGATTTGGAATTCAGATTCCCAGAACCAGGTTTCTTAGAAGGTGTTAAGACAAAACAAAAAGCTATTGTTAAAGTTTCTAACATGTCTTTCCAATATCCAGGTACTACTAAACCACAAATTCAAGACGTTAACTTCCAATGTTCATTGTCCTCAAGAATTGCTGTTATTGGTCCAAACGGTGCTGGTAAATCCACTTTGATTAACGTCTTAACTGGTGAATTATTACCAACCACTGGTGAAGTTTACACTCACGAAAATTGTCGTATCGCATACATTAAACAACATGCTTTCGCTCATATTGATTCACACTTAGATAAGACTCCATCTGAATATATCCAATGGAGATTCCAAACTGGTGAAGATAGAGAAACCATGGACAGAGCTTCAAGACAAATCAATGAAAATGATGAAGAAAACATGAAGAAGATCTTCAAGGTTGAAGGTACACCAAGAAGAATTAAGGACATTATTGCCAGAAGAAAATTCAAGAACTCTTACGAGTATGAAATTGAATGGCAATTAGGTGAAAACATTGGTATGAAGAATGAAAGATGGATCAATATGATGTCTGCTGATAACACATGGTTACCAAGAGGTGAATTGATCGAAACTCACTCAAAGATGGTTAGTGAAGTTGATATGAAGGAAGCTTTAGCTTCAGGTCAATTCAGACCTTTAGTTAGAAAGGAAATTGAAGCTCACTGTGCTATGTTGGGTTTGGAATCAGAATTGGTTTCACACGCTCATATCAGAGGTTTATCTGGTGGTCAAAAAGTTAAGTTAGTCTTGGCTGCTTGTACATGGCAAAGACCTCATTTGATCGTCTTGGATGAACCAACCAATTATTTGGATAGAGATTCATTGGGTGCTTTATCAAAGGCTTTGAAGGCTTTCGAAGGTGGTATTATTATCATTACCCATTCAGCTGAATTCACCAAGGATTTGACTGAAGAAGTCTGGACCGTTAACAACGGTAGAATGATTCCATCTGGTCACAACTGGGTTTCTGGTCAAGGTGCTGGTCCAAGATTGTCAAAGAAGGAAGATGAAGGTGATAAATTCGATGCCATGGGTAACAAGATTGAAACCAAGGCTAAGAAGACTAAATTATCTTCAGCTGAATTGAGAAAGAAGAAGAAGGAAAGAATGAAGAAGAAGAAGGAATTAGGTGATGCTTATGTCTCATCAGATGAAGAATTTTAAAAAAATTCTTTAATCTAATGTCATTTATGTTATTACTTTAATTTTTTTTATAAATTTTTCACAAACTTTTTTTTTCAAATTCAAAAAAACCTTTTTTTTTTTTTTTTGAATTGTTTTTGAGTGTTTATATCTATATATTTATATCATAAAATAGAATATATTAATTGTTATTTAAAAAAAAATATGCATATATATGTAAGATGTAGTATGTTTATAATATAATGTTGCCACCATAATGAGTAATATGATAATTTTGCATATTTAACTTTTTTTTTTTTTTTTTGTAAAAAAATTATAGATAACAAATATTGGTCTCCTTCCAAATCGGTTTTTATTACACACTGAGATTGTCGATATTCAGCTTTATCCGTGATGACAGTTGGAGATCAAATCAGAACATTTAATTTCCATAATATACTAGAGACAGCAGTCTTTAAATCTAAGAGGAAATATGAGGGCCCCAAGACCGGTTCTAAGAGATCCTATAATTCATTAGAACTTGAAGAAAATGGAGGAGAGCAACAACAACAAGAACTGTCTGAGTCAGAAATAAGTGAAGAACCGGAGTGGATTACAATTGCTCAGAGGTCTATCAAGGGTTCCACTGTGGCGTATGTTAGTCCAGAAGATCTTCTCAGGTTGAAGACTGATCCGTCAGTCAAGAAAGATGAAGATGGATTTTCATTTAATGTGAAAGATGTACTGTTGGATGTACAAGGTCAGATCTTGAAGATTTCAAACATTCAAAAATCAAGATTGAAAAAACATCTCTTGATTGAAATGGATTTACAAATACAGGATTCACAAGTGATATATCATGAGCTTGAGTTTTTCAAGCCAGGAAGAATATTTGAGAGATCACAGTACGTTAAAACAGTAGATCCAATTATTGAAATAGAGATGGTCCATGAAGAATCAGGGCTTAAACTTGATTTTAATGTGAAATATATGATACAGTTGAAAGAATGTTGTATATTTGTTCATCCATTAAGGGCTTGTTTCCACATAACAAATTTGATTGACTCCTTAGTGGATTGGATACCAGTTCCATATGAAACCCCATATTCAACAGACAAAATCTTGAAGCGTGGATATAACAAGATAAGTCCAAGCAGTTTTTATAGCATGATTAGTGATATTAATGATAATGACGAAAAATTTGAAGAATTGTCAAAACAGTTGATCATCCCAGAATTGGATACTGATCTATTCCATTTCCAGAATACAACAGTTAACTGGCTTTTACAAAGAGAAGGTGTCTCTTACAACGAACATACACATACAGTTCAAGACCAAGAATTTTTTTCTAAAAAAGATACATCAAGTGAAGACAGAATAGGAAAATGTTTGGATCTTGTCTGTTTTGGTTGGTCAAGAATCCAGCTACCTTTTTTTGACTCAAACTCTGGTAAGGCGAAGACTTTCTGGTATAATAAATATACTGGTAATTTGACATCTTCCAAGTATGCAGCTGCTTTTCTTTACACTATACCAGGTGTCCCTGCTCAAGGGCTTTTAGCTGAGGAAATGGGATTGGGTAAGACTGTGGAGATTTTGTCTTTAATTTTGCTCAATCAAAGGAAATCTCAAGAAATCGATACTAAGACGTGGGATTTATTATCTGCCAGACAAGTGGTAAAAGTAAAAACTACTTTGATTATTTGTCCCGATTCCATTCTCAAACAGTGGTACCAAGAGATACACAATCTCGCTCCTCATTTGAAAATATCCATTTATAAGGGAGTATATTCTTACAATAAGTCAAACCAGAATGATATCAATTCCCCAAGCTACAAGAGTCCCTCTCAAATTGCAAAGACCTTGAGTGGGTTTGACATTGTATTGGCCTCGTATCAAACAGTTGCTCGTGAAGTTCACCATGCTTTTTATAATCCATCTTCGAGACCAAAGAGAAAATGTGCCAAGGTTAGTAGAAACAAGATTCAAACGGCTGTTGAGGAGAAAGATGATGATGGGAATATCATTGAGCCACAGAAGCAAGAATATGACGATTATGAAGAAAGAAGCGACTATTCTTCTCCTCTTATGTTATTGCAATTTTGGAGAATTATTTTGGATGAAGTGCAAATGGTTTCAAACAAGATATCTAACGCTGCAAAAATAGCTAAGATTATACCCAGGTATCACTCTTGGGGTGTATCAGGAACACCAATAAGGAAAGATTTGAATGATTTACATTCTTTCTTAGTGTTTTCTCATTTACATCCTTTTAATGATGGCTTATCTGCTCCAAAAGCCAATAGACTTGTGTGGTCAAAATTGACTGACGATTCCACGATTCCAATTCATTTCATTAGACTTTTCAAAAATATCGCCTTGAGACATACCAAGAGAATGGTAAGCGATGAGATTAAGTTGCCGCCTCAAAAGAGAGTTTTGTTCACCACTGATTTCACACCAGTTGAGAGAAACCTTTATGATCATATGTTTGAACAATTCTTGACTACGGTATCATTGAATGACAAAGGGGATCCATTAGTTGACGATTGGGAGCCAAATTCCACAATTCTATCATACATGAGAGAGTGGTTGATCAAATTAAGACAGGCTTGTTGTCATTCACAAATTGGATCAGGTTCAATCGTGCGTGGGGCCAATAAAGGTGATGAAGAGATGCATTTGAGAACCGTGGACGCAGTCTTAGATATGCTGATTGCTGATAATGAGAACTCGGTTGTTTCCAATGAGAGAAAATTATTAATGGCAAAGATTGAAAAAGGGCAGATTTATGAAGCTTATAAGGATCCGAAGAATGCTCTAACTCATTGGGAGCAGTGTTTGCCAATTGTTAATAACAGAATAACATATTTCAGAGATGAGTATCTGAAATGGGAAAGAGAAATAGAGAAAAAATTGAATGTCTCCTGTTCAAAAGAGGAAGAGCTGTTTTTGTTGGATAAGCTTTCTCAACTGAAAACTAGAACTAGATCATGGTTAGAAGTTCTTCATAGATTGTATTTTTTCATTGCTTCAGCACATTATCAAAGTTATACTCCTCCGGAAGAGCAGAATGTGACAATCGATGTTGAACTGGCACCTATAGAAAAAAAGGAAATTCCTGATGAAGAATTATCTCCAGAGGCTTTACTGCATCGGAAAATAGAAGAAGAATATTACGATAAAGCTGAGCTTTTGCGTAGAGAGCTTTTATCTGACTCCATTGGTAAAGTGAACAAGATGGTGCAACAAGTTGAACTGAATGATTTATACCAGTACCAGATTCCAGTCATCAAAAATTCCAAGTTGCAATTCACTGGAATGGAAATTATATTATTTTTTAACAAATATACTACTTTGATAAAAGAGTTGAATGATCAGGCTCAGGTTTTAAATGAATGGTTTGCTGAGTTATCCAAATTATTGAGCAAAAAATTAAAAGATGATCCAAACGGCGAAGGAGAGGGCCCTGATGACGATTATGAGGAGTCACTTGTTACTCAAGATGCGGCTTATGCGTATTTAGAAGTTTTACAAAATGCTGTTAAAGACCGTAATGACAGTTTGACAGGAATAAGTGATCAATCTGCTGTGACTGGTTTAATTCAGAAAAAAGATGAAGATGATGACATTTTCATTTTCAAAACAGGTAGTGAAAGATCCGAGCTTCATAAAGAATTAGAGGCAAAGAGGAAATCTGTTAGGCCACAGGCAACTTTTATACCAGAAATGTCCTTGAGGTCCATGATTTTGAAATCTAAAGATATGTTGGATTCTATGATTGGAAGTGGATCTCCATCTTCGCAGTATCAGCAACTTAGTGATTTAGCTGTAGAGTTGAAGACAACGTTGAATATTCAGAAAAAAAATCTTAACAATGTGAAAAAAGAGTATTTTGGTCAATTGAATGACTTATATAATGTTAGGATTGAATATTACAAGAGTTTACAAGCATTGTCAGATAATGTTAAAGGATATGACATGTCTTCGTTGAGTTATCGTGGAACTTGGAGTTTTGAGACAGACGAGGAATATCGTCATAGGCAAATAGATAGGAGAATCCAAGAATTACAAACAACTCAGAAATCAGTGACTATCAGAAATAAGTATTTGCAGAGTTTGAAAAATGCTGGATCCAGAGAGAGTGAAGAGGAAAGATTGTGTATTATATGTCAAAGTGCGATAGTGAATGGTGTCTTAACAACATGTGGTCATCAGTATTGTAAAGAATGTCTTGGTGAATGGTTGAGACAGAATAGGAAGAGTTGTCCAATGTGCAAAGCTTATTTAGATCAGGATTCCTTATATAACTTCACTTACACACGGTCGAATTTGAAAGGTAGTTTGATGACTGGAGAAGATGAGGAACATAAGAAGAATAAGAATACAAGTAATATTGCACATTCTATTTATCAGCCAATTGAAGAAGAAGATGTTAAGAAGATTGAGCAAGTTGAGCTTTTCAGATCATATGGTTCTAAGATCGACTTAATTATAAAAGTCACCAAGCATTTACTAAACACTGAAGATGGAGTTCAGATCGTTGTCTTTTCTCAATGGTCTGAATTATTATTCTTGATTGGATTGGCTCTTAAGAATAATAACATCAAGTTTTTGAACTCAAGTGATTCCTTGAGATCTAATACTGGGAGTGGTAAAAGGGCAAAAAGGATTGCTGATGTTGATATCTTTAAGAAAAATAAACATATTACTTGTTTCTTGTTGAATGCCAAAGCTCAAGCCTCAGGTTTAACTTTAGTTAATGCTTCTCACGTTTTTCTTTGTGAACCATTGGTAAACACAGCATTGGAATTACAAGCAATCAGTCGTATTCATAGAATCGGTCAAAAGAAACCAACCACGGTATGGATGTTTGTCATTGGTGATACTGTAGAAGAGTCCATTATGAAATTATCAACGAAGAAAAGATTAGAGTATTTAGATGAAGCCAAGAAACACGAGTTGGAAGAGTCTGAAGACAACAATGGTAATTCTGTGTCTGTCACGGACAGTATGAATTTCAATGACGAAGAGATCGATACTGTTAATGCACAAGAATTGACAAAGACCGTCGAAGGATTAGTTGATAAGAAGTTATACGGTGGCGAGGTGGTGTCGAATGATGAATTGTGGTCCAGTTTTTTCAGTTGAAAATTAAGATAATAATATATTTGTGATTATAGAAAACTATATATGTATTAAACTGCCAAGAATCCATTATCATCATAACCGTGATAAATTCTACCATCTTCAGTCAATTTTGCAGTATGCAATTGAACATCTTCGACCATGATACCTAAAGTTTGAGAAATCAATTGAATTGGAACACCTTCTGGCATACTTGGAGTTTGCTCATGAATAAACTCAAAGATCTTATCGACATTTGATTTTGGAGCACCAGAATCGGTTGCTGGATTAGAGACAAACAAATTGTTATCATTGCCACCGTGCAGTCCTTCACCTGATGATAAACCTTGTGCTTGCAAATGAACTGTAATAGCACTCAAGTGGTGATAGATTACTTCGTTGTGATCAACAATTGGCTTGACTGTAGCGTATTGAAGATTTTTCTTACCATTGAACTCTTTTAAAGATCCAGTGACGTAAACATAACTACCTAATGGGTACTCAGCAGTGCCACTTTCAGAATCACCTTCCAGAGAATTATCATCGTTCCATTTTCTAATATCAATAGACCCTGTTCCATCTTCGATAGTTATGTTTAAACTGGAAGTATTATCAACTATATTTCTTATAACACCAACAAACGAGACAGTATTCAATTCAACGTTATTTATATTGAATTCACCATCTGGAACTAACTGAGTACTTTCATTTATCTGTTTTATTGTGACTGGAGTAATTGTATTACGTTGTTGACTCTTACCTTGAGATGAATCTTGGAAATTGCCATTATTATTATAGTTATTGGTCAGTTGGAAACCACCTCCATTGTTGTAGTCGTTATTATAGTTATATTGTTGATAAGCTTATAAGAAAAGAAGGTTAGTAATAGATTGATACAAACCACTGGAATACAGTTACTTACTTGCCATGGCTAAGTTTGATTGATTGAATAGTCTATCTATCTAATATTTGTTTTTCGCGTACTTTTTGTTTTTATTATAAAAAAAAAAACCTCTTCGCGTGGCAAATGACTTGAGTGAAATATACACTACTTTGATTATTTAATCTATCTACTAGTAACGATTGTCTTACCACCTTGCTTCTTAACTCTTGCGTATTTCATCAAGAAACTGGATATTTTCAAGTTCTTGATATTTAAATCTTTGACAAATGGTTCTATTTCATCGAGCAGCCAGTTTTTCTGTAAAAGAAATAAATTTTTAAATCGAGAAGTTGGATCATTTGGTAATGTGTTCTTGTTTATATATCTGATCAAGCTTGGGAATGGGCTGTAGTAAGATCCTTGTAAATTGGAAAGATCTAATGATGTTGACAATGCAGAAGGTAAAGTCGATCTCCATTTGATCAAGAACTCATCGACAGAGATATTGCAACTATTGGCAAATAATTTCAATGAGTGAATACCATACCATGTAGAGATCTTTTCCATATCTAGTTTGAAATCAATATCACTATGAGTCGAGTCAATGGAGAACTTGAGAAGTATTGTGTTCACAATATCAATGGTGATAGTGTTTTCTTCATCGTCCATTAATTTGTATATTGTAGTTAAGTTTACTGGATCATTTGGGTCTAAACTGTTTGCAATCACGGTGTTGATGATGGTGGTCAACACTTCTGTGACGAAGTCTTGAGATAAGAGAACAGCTCTCCCATCCACTTCACTACCGTTGATTTCCACCCATTGCTCATAAAATTCTTTGGAGGATATAGGAGATTTTGCCAATAATTGTTCAACAGAGTCCGAAGAAGACTGTTGTATGAGTTTCTTGAAATCACCACTGTAAATAGGTGTATCACCATATTCAATGGAACCTTTCGCCACTTTCAATTCCAATTCATTGCTGAAATTAGCTAATGCTATTGCAGCCTCATCTTCGTGTAACCTTTGCATTAAAAGTTGCGTGTTGGAGTGGTTCTTCTGCCTTACTTGGAATGTCTTGGATTCTGATGTTAGAACTAGCTCATGTGCCGATGATTTGATTGTTAAGATCTCATTTTTCTTTATAGCCGTGACAAGATCTGGCACTAATGGCACAAGTTTATAATTTCTTTCGAGGTCTAATTTAGAGTACAAGTCTTTCTTCTCCATCTTGTATGGGATGCTCTAGTTGTTATTCTACGCGTAGTTTTTCATTTTTCTTTAAAAATTTTGGAAGACAGCCCTTAATTTGTGACTAAGCACAATATATACTTGATTCGTAATAACAAGAGATGAATAGTTCTGTCTTTAGTGGTATACCACTAAGATAGTAACCAGAAAGAGACAAGATCCTTTGTAATCCGCTAGTGTTATCTCTTGTTGTAGGGCATTGTATGTGATTTTCACAGTAAGAAAAAAAAAAAAAAAAATGAAACGAAACAGATAAAATGTAAACAAAACAAAACAAACAAAAACAAAGAAAAAAAAAAAAAAAAAGTCAAATAGTATAAACAAATTCACACTATTCACGTTCAAAAGATAGCACTACGATGGTGCATAACAGGTACACTTCAAGCACCTATGACTTGGTGTTGGACACACTGAACACCATCAATACCATGACTTCGGAATTCAACAACCTAGTCAAGCTTAATGATAATGGACATCAATTGAAAATTAATGAATGGTACGAAATCATCCCATCTGCACTGTACTACAAAGGCCATGATGAGTTGATATTCAAGGACTTCTACATTATGATATACGAGGATATAAATTCCAAATTATTGAACTCTGTGTTTATCAGCAAATTCGGGGAATTACATTACAATGCAATCTTGATCGATAAGAAATCGAAATATTATCCTGCTGTTGAAAATCTTTCAAAAGAGTTTCAGAAAAGTAATGTCAGAAAGATATTGGCTGTCACTTGTTTGAGAGCATTTTCACAATTGAGTAGTTTTATCAAAAACAAATTGAACCCACATTTGGTCGAAGTTGATCTTTGGGATGAAACAACTGCTGGCGAATTGGCTAACAAAATGACATTGATAGATACTAAGAAGCCCTCTGACCTTGGGTTGAAGTTTATGGACCTAGGTTTTTTACAAACGCAATACATTAACTCAGCAATAGTGGATATTGTATATTCTAACAAGACTCAACAAGATATAGATGATAACAACAAGTTGGTATTTTCCATAGGGGAACAATTAGACCAATTATTCGACCCTTTAACTGAATACTCACCGGAAGCAACAGAAAAAGTTTACCAGCCACCAAATATAAACGAGAATTCAGATAGTTCATTATCACAGTCTATTTGTCAGGAGCTATTACAATTTCAAAAAAATGCTACAACTAATTTAGTTGATTTCTTGCAGAATTATATCTTGCCTTTAAGAATAAGAGTGTTGAATGGTGGTATAAAAGGTTACACTACTTCAAAACTTAATACAGTGTTCCCTCCTACTATCGATGAAGTCACCAGGATCAACTGTATATATTTAGATGCTTTAAAACTTGCCATACCCTATGGAAGTTTTGAAGTTATTAAGGCTTCAGGGATGACAATACCTTATTTTTACAAAGCATATATGAGGCATGAGGCTGCAACAAAAAATTTCAACACAAATCTAAAAGCATTTTTACGTGATTTGCATAAGCAAGGAATAGATGAAGATTTTGTTTACACAAAACAAAAAATCGAGTCCATTATTCATGGATCTTTAAATTTGACAAAGATAAAATTAATTTTGAACAGATTGGTTAAATGTGATAACACTTGGACACAATTTCAAGAATCTCAAGTTTCTGAATATATTGAATCGTCCACAATCACCATTGATTCATTTGCAAAAGATACTCTAGCTCCATACCATCAACGTGTTTTCACACCAACAGGAAAAATATTAACAGAATTGGCAAATGGTTGGCCAACAGAATTGCAATATGGCTGGTTAACGAGAAGAGTTGTTGCTATTTATGATGTTGAAAATCTCCTGGACAACAGAAATGAAGTCTTGATCATTTTCAGTGATCACGTCTTGTTTTTAATAGTAAACGAGCACCATGATAATAATGATTTCCATAGACCTTCCATATCTGATATATTGATGCATTCTTTAATCAATGAAAGCCCTATCAAGAATATTCCTTCCTTGACAGTAAATGGATGGGCAGATATTCAAGGCATATATGCCTCCACTTACCTGGATGACCAAATCTTAAAACTAATTATCAATGATTCCAATGGTATAATTACACCCCAGTCACCAGATGCTCAATATACCAGATTCTACAAGTTGTCGGCAGAGAAAAAAGGTGATAAGGTAATTGAATTAATCAACAAAGCCAAAATATTGAACAAGACTCAACCATTCCATTTATTTAAGACAAGAAAATATGGTTTAACGTTGTATTCTACAGCTCATGATTTTGTCAATTATAGAGAGGAAACCATTAAATCGCCATTTGCAATTTTCTTGAAGACATCAGTTGATAATAACTATCTTCGTGCTAACAAGATATTTTTCGCTTTAAGTGTTTTCATCGAAAATGAATACCTTGTATTGAAAGGGATATATCAGCAACACTATTATGATTTTGAGAAAAAAATTAAACCTGAAGATTTATATGGAGTATTATGTGAGTTGATGAGTGTTGTTTGTTCAAGATATTTGAACTATGACGTCAATACAACCGAGTACCAGAATCTTCTTAATTCAAGTACTGAGACGATTGAAATTTTAGACTGTTATATCCATGACAAGAAACCAAGATCTGCACCACCACCTCCACTGCCTGCCTCTGTTCCTCAACAAAAACAAAGATTGCTAAACAGAAGATCGTTGGAAATGTTGACAGGTCCTCGTCAATCATCTGGATCAAGTGTTATCCATAGGAAAAAGACAACAGAGACGCACAGAAGTGAAGACTCAAAGAGAACTGTTGGATCCAAAAAGAGTTTCACTGGTGTCTTGAAAAGAAGAGGATCAAATGATGAAAATAGAAGATCTAATAGTCTTGTCAAAAAATTAGGTAAAGTTTTCAAATCCAAAGAAAACTTGAAGAAACAGGATAAAGAAAATGTTACCAACAAGAAAGATGAAACATTCAATGGACATAACAAGAAATCAGAACCTGCTACAGAACAGTCTTCTATTTATATCAATAAAGCGTTCGAGTTCCCAGGGTCTCCTGAGAAGCCACAGCCAGCAAAGAAAATTGTCAAACCAAGAGTCGCAACGAATAAACCAGATCCAATTATTCCTGTTCCTGAAAAACCTTTGGCATATGCTCAATTGCACACTTCACATAGCGTGAGAAAGAAATTATCTAAATTAATGGATGATATGAAGTATGATTATTACGATGATGGTCAAAGCAATTGGGAAGTTTTCGGCCACGAAAGTTCTCTGAATTTTACCAGTGATGAAAACAGTGTTAAGCCATATACTGTATCCCCAAATGCATCACCTTCAAAAACTCATAATTACCGTGCATTGGTGCAATTTAGTAGAGATAAGAGTCCAATCACCGAGGAATTTCATACCCCAAAGATTGAGCAATTGAAAGAAGAGCCTAAAAACGAAATTTTTGAAACACCTGTTGAACGATTTGCACAAAGTGATATTGATGATGATACTTTCAGTATTACCTTTGATGATGTTGAAGATGACTTTGCCTTAAATGTCATTGACATTAATGGGTATGATAGTATGACCACAGTGAAGAAATCACCATCTGAAGCAAATGATTCTGTCATAGATGCTACAAAAGAATCCCAAGATGTTGATGAATTTTATTCTCCTGCTGAAGAGAAAAAGCTGGACTTTGAGACGCAATCGGAATCACAAGATGACAGCATCACAGAACTGATGAGGGAAAATTTTGAAAAATGTGAACCTCAACCTCAGCAATTCACTTATAAGAGTACAGAAGAGTATGATAAGAGTCATGAGTCTACTATAATTAACCAGATACAATTGGATTTAACAGCAAGTGATTTCACGATGTCTTCTGATAGCCAACAAGATGACGAAGAAGAATTAAAAGCTAATCTTACATGGTATTCTCCATCACAATTAGATGTTTTGAATAATTACGACAAGCCAAAATTCACAACACAAAGGAAAAACCAGTTTACGAGTAAAATCAATATAGTTCAACCACCAGTGAAAGAAGAGGCACCTTCAAAAAAGCAGTATTATTTACCAAAAGAAGACTCAGTCAGGTTTGATGAGCCAGTATTAAGAAGTTCATCTTATTCATACCTCATGGGCATATTGAACGATGAAGATGTTGGATTTGATATGGATGTCATACCGGAAGACAACATTATTGAGACAACAATGATGTATGATAATAAGTTGACAGATAACTTAAAAGAAAGCTCAATCAAGTACTTGGCAGGTTATATAAGAGATGATAATGATGACAGAAGTATCTTGAAGGATTTATAACCATATAACCAACCAATACACACATTTTATAGACTTTTAGGAATCAAAAAAAAAAATTATGTCTTCCTTTGAAAAATTGAAAAATTGAGTAAAAAAAAAAAAAAAAAAGGCAAATTCGTAAAATTTCAACAAAAGCTAGAAGAGTTGACAATGTCTTTGAGTTTATTTAGAAGGAAGTTTCCGATCGCAACTTTGCAAATTAGAAGGGCATCAGTTGTGGTACCAAGAAGATTCATTCAAACAGAGAGTTCAGAGGAAGTTTTAAATAGGTACAAGGAGAAATTGAATAAGAAAGCTGAAGAAGTAGGGGCTACTGATATTGATGACTTAAAAGACAAGCTTAAAGATGATATAGAAGCCACTAAGAAGAAGTTGAACAAGATTGATCCATTGAAAGAGTTGGAAGAGTATGAACTGAAAATGTCAGAGAAAGAGAAGAAAGAGTTCAAACTGAGAGAGCCAAGATCACCGAAGACACCAGAGAAACCATATAAGACGTTGTCATCATTTTTAGAAGTTGAAAAATTGCAAGATCTTGGACCACAAGAATTAGAATACATTTGGAGGGCCAGATTTACCAATAAAGATAATTCTTTGATAGCTGTGGTTCCAAATGATGTATTTAACAAATTTTATTACAACGCTAGGAAGAACCCTTCATTTGTCTTACCATTACCAAAAGATGACTCCGGGGAAGAAATTGAGATGCATTATGTTCAGTGGTCTTTTGTTGGTAAGAACACCACTCATTGTATGATAACATCTTTGGTAGAATACAAATTACATAAAGAGTTTGCTAGGCCACATACTACATTGATCTTCCATTCTGAGTTACAGAAAACACATAAAGTTGCCTTGATGAACGGAAGTATAGAGAAAGATGCCAATATCACCGTTCAAGAAGCACAATTATTATTACTAAATTTGCAAAGGTTTTATGGTGCTTTAGAAGAAACTGAAGCTACTTCAAGGAGATTGAAATTGTTACAAGATTTCACCGAGGGAAATCCTGATTTCAATTTGGAATTGTTAATCAAAGAAGCATCCTCATTTGAGAACTGATTATATAGAGTTTCAATAAACATTCCCTATCTCATCGACAAACACTATTTTTTTGAAATGTTTTGAAGAAAAAAAAATTTTTTTTTAGGCTTTTTGAAAGAAAATAAAAAAAAAAATGGAAGAAAGAATAACAAGAGCTTTTTATCATAGAAACTAATGTCAAAACCAGTATTAAAGATAGCTTATTTAGGGCCACCAGGTACTTATTCTCACCAGGCTCTGATTCAAGAGTTTGAAATGTACCAGGGGGATTTTGAAGTTGAATATTTCCCACAGTCATCAATAAACAATTGTTTCAATTTCATCAATGAAGGAAAATGTGACTATTCAGTTATACCATTTGAAAATTCTTCAAATGGACAGGTTATTTTCACTTATGATTTGTTGAGGGACTGGTATTGCAATAAACAAGATTGGGATGAATATCATGGACAGTTACAAATACATCATAGCACAGATCAACAACCTTTATTCAGAGTCATAGGAGAACAGTTTGTCAGTATACACCATTTCTTGATATCATATGCGAAGTCATTAAAGGATATTAAGACTATTTATTCGCACCCTCAAGTTTGGTCACAGTGTGATATTTTTTTCAAGACTGAAGCTTTCAACGAAGATGTTGAAAGAATAGATACATCATCCACATCAAGAGCCGTAGAGATTGTCAGTAAATTGGATCCAATATTCATGCAAGAGGCAGGGGCTATAGCGAGTTCAGCATCTGCTCAAATTTATGATGTTCCAGTCTTAATGGAACAAGTTGAAGATAATAAGGAAAATACAACAAGATTTTTAATATTAGGTTATAACAATTTGCCCGTCTTGAATAAAGCTGATGGGAAATCTACTGATAAGAAGATAACATTGATTTCTTTCATTTTGAAATCTAATAATGATTTTGGATCGTTATGTTCTTCATTGCTGTGTTTCTCTTCAAGGAATTTGAACTTGTTGAGTATCACTACAAGACCATCAAAGATCAAGCCTTGGCTTTACGTTTTCTTTATTGAAGTATTGACAAGAACACAAGAGGACTCGTTGAATTTACAAGTGGCATTGGAGCATATGGATAATTTCGTTAGTGATAAAGTGGTCATTGGAGAAGAATTCAAGAGAGATGTTAGATACTGGAAAGATGATGATGATTTTCACCAATGAGTAGAAAACATGACAATTGATTAGATTTTAGATATAGTTAACTATATATATATATACCAAGATGAGTATTGTAACCATTAAAAGACATTTGTTTTCTTTTCATATAAAAACAACAAATAGAAAAACCACGAACCAATATTTGAAACCAAGTAATATAAGAGCAAATTCAAAAAAACACAGACATTCATTTACCATATCTTTGCAATACCCATTCTCTATTATCCAAGGGACATACATTTCTTGTCTTTAACCAACGTGTAATACAATGTAAATGGAAAGCATGATTACATTGACCCCAGGCAGTTTGGCATTCTTCAGAAGTCTGGGACATCGAATTAGGCTGGCATTCTATGCATGGTTCCATCAAGTGATTTCTGCAAATAGCACAGTTCTCTACAACCATGTCCCATGACCAAAACAGAACAGCTGTCCATTTCCTTATTTCAAACTTCTTCTTTGTTGATGGTGTAGCTGATTTAGTTGATGTGAGTTCTTCGTCTTTTACAGATGCTGTTTTCGGTTAGTAATCCTTTTTTATATCGATATGATCAGTTATATACTTACCATCATCTATATCCATTCTATCTTCAGGGGGAGCTGACATTGCTCAAAATGATATCTGATAACAAATTGATTTGTAATTAGTTTCAACTCCTTAACTTTTGTTTTTTCTTTGATTTTTTTTTTTCCTCTGACAAAAAAAAACTAAAAAACTAAAAAAAAAAAAATTGAAGAATAAATAACCACAACCACTTCAGTTGAAATAATGGATGACATATCGATTTTATACCCTTCTCCTCCTCCATATTATAAAGTATTCACCAAGGAGAATATAGAAAGACTCAATGAGTTGAAAAAAGACCAAACTTTAGATGATCTTCGATCCAATGATGAAGTACAAGATTCAAATTTGAAATATCTATTACCACCACTGATTCCACAACAAGAGGTATACCATTCTTTTGGTAATATATGGCAGTTTAAAGACAAATTTATGAATTTGACTGATGCTGGTATTCAACAGTTATATCCGGATTCGACATCACTCAATGAGGAAGAAGAAGATATATTTACAGTGGAAAGAACACAAGAATTGAAGAAATTGACCAAATCATTATTGTTGAATTTTTTGGAATTGATAGGGCTCTTAGTTAAAAATCCATATTACATAAATGAAAAGATTGAGCAAACGAGGATAATATTAATTAATTTGCATCATTTGCTTAACAGTTACAGGCTTCATCAGTCTAGAGAAGATTTAATTTTAAAAATTGAAGATAAAATCTCGACAACATTAAAAGAAGTTACAGAGATAAATGAGACAGTTGCTATGATAGAAACAAAATTCAATGATTTAATCAAAAAAATTGATTCCACTGAAAATCTGAATATCTCTAATGAACCAGCAACATCAGAACCAGAAACTAATGATAATGACGAAAGAGAAGCTTTGATACAACAAATTTTAAAAGAATAAAAATATTATAGTATGTATATATAAAAGAATTAAATAGAATTGTTCAAGTTTTTTGGATCCAATCCACTAGCAACATTACATTGATGCATCAATCTCTTTTCATCTTCAGCAAATTCACTAGTAACGGAGTGCCAGACACCTCTATTGAAGAAAATGCATAAATCACCTTGATTCCAAGCATGCAGAAGCACTTTTGAAGGAGAAATAGCTGGACGCATAAATTTATGGACTTTTTCTCTAGCTTCTTCAACTTCCAAGACTTCACCGGTCTTATTGTTAACTAATTGATAAACACAACATCCATGAACTTGTAAATGTGGCTCTCCAGTTTCTGGGTTAGTCCAGACTAAAGGTAATTTTTTAATCTTTGACTCTTCCCATTCAGGTAATTCATCAAATGAAGCTTCTTTACCTTCACTTACCATGGTTAAACCATCTGATGTAGCCTTAGCCTTTGAGATATAGATGTATGGATGTGGAGCATATACCACAGTGGTATTTAAAGCATATTCTTTATCTTCATCACTCAACAATTGGAAAGCAGTGGCACCTGAAGCAAACGCAGTGGAACCTTTAGTCAACTCCAAGACTTCTTTGGTATCCTCGTAAACAATTTTTTGTTTCTCTTGCTTTGATGGAACAACACAACCTAATAAAGTGGTAACCATTGGAGGACTAAGACCATATAATGCAGCATCAATGTGCCATCTGAAGAATCTAGTTTGTCCATTAGCAACTTCTTCATCACTCAAAGTGTCCTTATGGAAAGTGAAATGAGTTGGATGTTCCAAAGTAACATCTCTTGCCATTCCAGGTTCAAATCCTTTTGGGAAAAAAGAGTTACCTACCATCATAACTTCTGGTGTATCAGCAATACTCTTACCATCTTTAGCCAAGACAGATTTAGCATTATGGAAAGTAGCTCTGTCGTGACCATAAGAACCATCACAAGTTGGATCAAATCTCTTTGTCAAATTATATTGTGATCTTGCAGGAAGCTCTCTTTGATTAGGAATAACCAAGACCAAATTTTTCATCAACTCAGCTTTCAATGTAGCAAAATCTTCCTCGCACAATTGCGAAGGGTCTGTGATACCTTCAGGTAATTCAACAGTAGCACCAAAAGGGGCATTTTCCAATGGTGTGATTTTTAAACTTGGAGCACTCAAGGTAATTGCATTACTTGCTAATGTAGTAGTAGTAGCCATCTCGTAATTTTTTTGATGCTCAATATCCAAACAGAAGGGTTATCCACCCTGTTTATATATCTGTGTTTTCTTATCTAAAGATCAAATCTTAAGGAGCGCCGAAGCTCATCTTAGATTTCCTAATTGGGTAATTATTATTTTTTATGTCCGCGGAAGACCTTGGGCTGGGCCGCGGGTTCTTTGCCGTTGGCCGATGATATTCTTACATAATTTGAATTGTTATTACAGTATATACAGGATTTTATGCCTCTAAAATTCTGGTCAATCTTTCCTTATCGACTCTTTTCATCCCTAAATAGTTCATATCATAGTTTGCTGTTCCCTTGGTCAAACTTCTTAACTTGCTCAAGTAACCAACCATTTCTTTCAATGGAGCCTCCAGTAAGATTAATTTCTTGGATGTTCTTGAATCATTGTAGAATTCCATTGTTCTATCTTTTGGAAGATAGATCTCATTTGCCTCTTTCTTGGACCAAAGTTGATCTTGGTTCCCGGTTTCAATTTCATCTTCGATGGAATGAATTATCAGTTTTCTTGTAGTTATCAAATCTTGTGAAACTGAGCCAAGGTCACTGTCATTGACAAACACTTGTATAGACATTATAGGCTCTAAGAAAGTAAAATTTTCTATTGGGTAAGATTTTATCAACTCTAATAGAGCAATTCGGGATACCGCAAGCAAGTCTTTCAAATTATCTGTCTCCGATGGGAGAGAATACTCATGAACTCTAACTAAGGTTGAATGGAACGGAAGTCTAGCAATTGGGCCCCCTGCTGATAAGGATGCTTGTAAACCTGAAATGATAGATTTTATTATTCTCTCATATGGTACATTTAAGGACCAAACATCTTTTGCTAATTCATCTTGAATAAATTGAGGGTCACTTTCATTGTCAAAAATGATTACATTATTATCACTTAACATATGCAGATTGTCATCCGGCGAGATATGATTCGAAATATCGTCTTCAAACGATTCCAATGAAATTTTGATAGCAAATATACCTTTCCCATTTTCAATTTCCTTTGTATAAATTTCAGTTTGTGGTTTTAACAAATTCTCTTTATAAGTAACCATAACTTCACCAACTTCAACTTTCAGCTTCAAATCATTGATAAGTCTATCTACAGCAATATCCAAATGCAATTCACCCATTCCAGTCAAAATAGTCTGTCCACTCTCTTCGTCTATATGTGTCTTCAAAGAAGGATCTTCTCTAAGTAAAACTTGTAAAGCTTCTGACATTTTTCTTGTGTCTCCAATAGTTCTTGGTTCAAGAGATATAGAGAACACCAGAGGAGGTATTGGTATTGGGTGCAACTTGGCAAATTGCTCCGTTTTGGAAACAGTTTTGCCACCAGATGTCACTAAAGTATCACCAGTAGTTATTTCCCCGTTGGTCCCTGTAATGACACCAATATTCCCGCTTGTCAAGAATGGCACTTCCTCTGGTTGATCTGCCATCATCATCAAGATTTTCCCAATTCTTATGGTTTCACCAGTGGTTGTGTTGACAACAAATGAGTTGGATTGTAATTTGCCAGAATAAAGACGAATAAATACCATGACACCTCTATTTTGATCTGTTATAACTTTGAAAGCTAAAGCTGAGGTTAAATTCTTATTATTGTTAACCACACAACCTTTTTCAGGGTCAATAACTGTTGGTAAAGTCATTTCCTCCACTCTGGTTGTTTTCTTATCTTTTGACCTCTTGGTAATTTTTGTTGAAACCACAGGAGGATTGATCTCCAAAGGAGAAGGCAAGAAATCCAATACAGCGTCCATCAATGGTTGAACCCCAATATTCTTAAATGAAGCACCACATAAAACCGGAGATATTGTACCTTCCAAAGTGGCATTTTTTAATGCTTTTTTCAAGACATTAGTTGGGACCTTCATATAGTCTTCACAGTCAAGGAATGAGTTTATAACATCTTCATTTAGCTCACCCAATGTCTCAACCAGTTGCTCTCTGCATTTGGACATTTCCTCAAACAGTTCATGGCCCTCCACTATGTCAACCACATCAACCGATTTCCCATCTTTTCCATCTTTCCACATTAACAATTTCTTGTCGAAAATATCAATAACACCTTTAAAAATTTGTTGTCTTGTATTTGAATCTTGAACAAAGTAAGGAATATTAACAAGAACAACTTTCGTATTCAATTTGGAAACAACTTCTTTAACCGTTCTACCGAACCCTGCCCCCTCTCTATCCATCTTATTTACAAAGACAACTTTAGGAATATTCAAGTCAGTAGCTTGTTTCCATACTTTTTCAGTTTGAGCCTCTACACCGGCAACACCATCTAATATAGTAACTGCACCATCCAAGACTCTCAAAGATCTAATGACTTCAAAAGTAAAATCTGCATGCCCAGGCGTGTCAATGATGTTGATTCTATGCTTATTCCATGGGATAGTAACTGCTGCTGACTGAATAGTTATCCCTCTATCTCTTTCTTGGGACAAATAATCGGTTACAGTGTCACCCTCATCGACATTCCCAATTTTTTTCGTGATACCACTATAATAGAGCATTCTCTCGGTGGTGGTGGTCTTACCAGCATCGATGTGAGCTATGACTCCAATGTTCCTTATCTTATCAAGAGGAAGTTTCGTTGTTGATGTGAAGCATCTCCTGAAGATGGTACTGAACTTACTCATCTGATGTTCTTTAACTCTGAATCTTTTGATACTTCCTGAGAAAAAAATGAAAAAATATAAAAAAAAAAAAAAAAGTCAAATGAAAAATTTTAATGCTTTTGACCATAGTTGAAGATGAGTGGTAAGTTATGCTATTGTGGAGGAGATGTTGTCAGATTTACTAACAATGTCATATAGATTTTGATATAAAAGAAACCTATTTGAAATTTTTGGAGGAAGATCCAGAGATGACTATGCCTGTGGCAGCCATCGAGTCATTAGTCACATTATTGGAAGTGAAGCAGCCGTCAACTTCGAGTGAATTACAAGTCTTATTGAATAATCAGATTAAGCAGTTGAAAAATTCTATTCCTAATAACATATCTTTAAGTGCTGGTTGTGACTTATTCATGAGATTTGTTTTGAGAAATACACATTTATATTCGGATTGGGAAAGTTGTAGAAAGCATTTGGTTTCAAATGGGCAGTTATTTGTCAAGAGAGCCAAGCTGTCGCGTGAAAAGATCGCTGAAATTGGATTACCTTTCATTAGAGATGATGACACAATATTGATTCATTCTTATTCAAGAGTGGTGTTGAATTTATTATCTTTGGCTTCGTCAAAATTCATAAGATTCAAAGTTATAGTAACAGAGGCTAGACCTACAGGGCAGGGCCACAAGATGGTTGACTCTTTGAAAAAATTGAACATTCCAGTGGTCTTAATAGTTGATTCTGCTGTTGGATATTATATACATAAAGTTGATAAAGTTTTCGTTGGTGCTGAAGGTGTCGCTGAAAGTGGTGGTATTATAAATCATATTGGATCATATCAGATAGGTGTATTAGCTAAGAATGCTAACAAACCATTATACGCTGTTGCTGAGTCCCATAAGTTTGTGAGAATGTTCCCATTGGGACCGGACGATTTCAGCGACGAGACTTTAAGCGATTTGGAAGAACAAGGTCCTTTAATTGACTTCACATCACATGAGTATATTACGGCTTTGATTACAGATTTGGGTGTATTAACACCAAGTGCAGTTAGTGAAGAATTGATCAAAATATGGTACGATTAATCTATTTTTGTTTCACTAAATAACCAATTTATATAATCTTTTTCTGTAGTTTCCGACTCCAAAATTTCATCATTTTCATCATAAACCAATCTCTCTCTTAGTTCTTCGCTCTTATCCTCCGTTTTCCATTTATAGTTTACATAAAATTCATCTTCAAGCTTTTTGGAAGCTTGTAAGGCGCCACCTAATCTAGGTGCTGATTCCATTGTTGATTTCACAGTCATTTGAACTACCTTTACTTCATTTTTCTTAGCATCATCAATTTTAGCTAACGATTGTTGTCTCTGCTTCTTGTTGAATGAGGCATCATCTATGTATTTCAAAGAAGGTCTCAATTGTACCGTACTCTTCAAAGGTGTAAGGGTCATCTTATTGTCTTTCAAAGCTCCAATATAATATATGTCATTTTCCTTCAAGACACCTGAAAGAGCTTGTGTCTGTACGTTTCCCCATTCACTGGATTTCTCAGCATCAAAAAATTTGGAAGTGTCCAATGGAAGCTCCAACTCCAAAACACCTGACTCTTTTTTCATTTTAGATGATATAATTTGTGATTTCTTTACCCTGTTTGGATATTGTAATACTGTCAAGTTGTCAAGTCTTGTTGATAAATGAATGGGTATCTCGCTAACAACTGGATCTTCTTCATCCCCATCTACCGGATCAAAAAACTTTTCATCTTCTTCTTCTTCGGCAACAAATAAGCTCATTTCTTGTAATAAATCTATAAATGATCTCTTTAAAAATGATTTGAAAGTTTTTTGTATTTTGTGAAATTTTTTTTTTTTTTTTTTTATCTGAAAATTTTTTTTTAATTGTAAGAAGAGCATCTGCTATAGATCTGATATATATATATAACAAGATTACAAGTAACGATGGATGACGATGATGGAATGATGTTGAACTTCAGTACTGCTGCTGCTGAAGTTCCAAATAGCAAAAAACAAAGCTCTAAAGTCACTGGTGGAAGGTGGAAGGATAGAAGACGAGCCCAATTAGTTAGTCAAAATAGAGGGAGAACTGCACCAAAGAAAAGTGACATAAGTGATGTTAATAGCACAAAGTTAGCTCATCCAAGAATGGAAAAAGGTGATTCACTGGTTCTGAGAAAAAGAGGTAGCGATGAGGATCATAAGAGAGGTCCCTCCATGAAGCAGGTAAAAGAAACTAACGGTGAATTCGGTGGGAAGAATAACAGTTATGTATCTTCCTTGTTCACATCTAACCCTGAAATTGTTAATAAGCCTGCTGTTACTGAAATGAAAGTGTTAGCACCTTCCAATGCTCCATTGGTTGATGCCACCACATTTTCAGGTTTAGGATTGGAAGACACTTTAAGTCACCATTTAACAGATCACTTGAGATTTTTAAAGCCTACAAAAATTCAAAGGTCTGTTATACCGAGATTATTACAAAGAGAGAAAGATTTATTCGTCCAAGCTCAAACAGGTTCCGGTAAGACATTATCGTTTGTATTGCCAATTTTTCAAAAATTGATGCAAGATCGTGATTTGAAAAGAGAGACAGGTTTGTTCGCTTTGATATTGGTTCCAACAAGAGAATTAGCTCAACAAATTTATTCAGTCTTAGAAACTTTGACCAGATGTTGTCACCGTATCGTCCCAGGTATTGTTATTGGTGGTGAAAAGAAAAAATCAGAAAAAGCCAGATTAAGAAAAGGTGTTAATATATTAGTTGCAACACCAGGTAGATTAGCTGATCACATTGAAAACACTGAGACATTGGACCTTTCTCAATTAAGATATCTTGTTATGGATGAAGGTGATAGATTAATGGATTTGGGTTTTGAAGAAACAATTACCAAGATTTTATCAAAGATTGAGTCTTGTCAAAATTTCCGTGCTGGTCAAGTTTCCTTGCCATCTAGGAGAATAAATATATTGTGTTCTGCAACAATGAAAAATGAAGTCAAGAAATTGGGAGAAATCTCATTAAAAGATTCTGAGTTAGTGAATATCGATAACAATGATAATGTTGTTGAGTTTGATGAACTGGCTGCTCCTGATCAATTGACACAACAAGTTGTTATAATTCCACCAAAATTAAGATTGGTCTCTTTAAATGCATTATTATCTAAGATCACAAGATCAGACACTCAATCAAGAACCATGGTTTTCTTTTCGTGTTCTGATAGTGTTAACTTCCATTTCTTGACATTTATCAAAGATGGTAAGACTCCAAAAATTGTTAAGAAAGGTGAAGAGTCAGATGGAGAAGTCAAATACTCACAACATGATGAGTTAACTACTTATTCTACGACTCCATTGTTAAATGATTCTATGATATTCAAATTGCATGGTTCTTTATCACAGCAGGCAAGAACTTCAACTTTACAACAATTTGTCAGTTCCAAAAGCAAACATACAATAATGTTTTGTACCGATGTTGCATCAAGAGGTTTGGATTTACCTCATATTTCAAATGTTATTGAATATGATCCAGCCTTCTCTGTAGATGACCATTTGCATAGAGTCGGAAGAACTGCAAGAGCTGGTTTAAGTGGTATATCAACATTGTTTTTGTTACCGGGTGCGGAAGAGAATTATGTTGATTACATATCAAAACTCCATCCCTCTGGGTTAGAGCACTTAAAATATGAGGATATTTTGAAAGAAGGCTTTATCAATGAGAAGAAAAAAGATAATTGGGATTATGATGCAACAACTTGGCATTTGAACGTTGAAAGATGGTTATTGGAAAACCCATCTGCGAATGAACTGGCCTCACAAGGTTTTGTCAGTCATATAAGGGCTTATGCTACTCATTTGTCTCTGGAGAGGGATATTTTTAATGTCAAATTATTACATCTTGGTCATTTGGCAAAAAGTTTTGGTTTGAGAGAAACACCTAAGAATTTGGGTAAACATAGCAACGGAAGCAACTCTGGTAAAGAGAAAAAGAAGAAAGAAGATCCGAAGAAGAAGATGTTAAGGATGGCACTGATGGCCGCTAAGCTGTCAAGTAGTGAATTTAACTTTATGTAGTAAGAAATTGTAATATAGTTTCAACTTTTTGTAAAATGCTCAGCTCATTGATCACTTGTTTGAAATTTTGTAAACCCGTTATCAAGATTTCTTTTTGATCACCATCTATTTTGATCTTACCCAGCACTCCCAAGTGTCCCAGAATTAAGCTCATGTATCCAATGGAATGAACTGAACCATCCTCAATATCTATTTTAGAAATTGAATCAGTCTCCAATGGATCAAAGTAGTCAATCAAGTTGAAAACTAGTCCCAACTGTAATAAACGAACATTTTCAATCAAAACATCTTCCTTATCAATCTTTTTAATGGCTTTGTCAAATAATTGATTAACAAAATTGTTATCTTGTAATTGAGTATTCAATTTTTCAGAAAAAGATAGCAAAATCAATGATTTCAAAGCTAAAATTTGACATGACTTCATCACAGAAGAATCATCATTAGAAGTCCCAATTTGTGCTAATTTGGTAACAATATTTTCAGGCGCATCTGAATTCTCAGTTAGTATATTCTCCAATATTTCCAAATTGACAAATAATTCTTCACCCAATGTTGTCAAATCAATCAAATCCATGCTGAAGCTCAAGCTATCTCTAAAAGTCTTGAGGAATAGGTAGTAATAAAAAGTATTATCTTTCAGTGGGAACTCTTGAAAGAGTGCATGTATCAATTCATTATACATCAGTTGTGTTATCTTACTCAATCTTAAATCCAGTTCTTTCTCTTTCAACTTCTTTAAAAGATAATTCATGCGCTTTGGATGTTGCTGTAATTGTGATATTAAGTGATTATTTTCTTGTAATTTAAAGCAAACAATCACGAAGCAAAAATTTACCACATAATCATCAGAATTAACTAATGACGTGATAAAGACATCAGGAAGACGATTCATTTGCATATTTTTGTGAAACTCCTTATTATTCAAAATCTTCAAAGCTATTTCCAAGATTCCTGTTCGTATTAAATTAACATCTTGACTGTAAAAATTTTCAATCATGTAATCGAATTCCTCGTTGAACTTGTAATTCAGCCCATTTAACCGTAATTGGTGTATATTTTGAATATTTGCTGTTTCATGGATATCTTTCTTCTCTTCCTCTTGTTCTCTTGAGATATTTGTATTATCTTCGTCTTCTTGCAGTTCCCCATCTGCTCTATAAGTTCGTGTCAGGGAATAAGTCTTTTTGCCCTTCGGTGATAAACTAGAAGTTTGAATTGCGGACGTATCTTGAGCAACACGAAAAGATGACTTTTTTTTTTTCGGACTGCTAATAAGCTTTTCATACATGTCATTTAGTTCCTCATAATTTTTATTCAAACCCCTTCTTGGAGAAGCCTTTTTTTGTTCTGGACTAGCTGACTTGGTTACCAATTTTGGTTTATAGCTTGTATCCAGATCATCGAGAAGAGACCACACTGATGGCTCTTTGGGCACTATAGGTTCCGGTTTTGGCGTGTGTGAGAAATCTAATTTTGTTCTAGGAATTGATGGTGAGGACTGCTTTGGTAGCCTAACTGGGGATTTCAATTTTGAAGGGGACCATGTTGGCTTTTCACTTGCCTCGATGAAAAATTGAGAGTTCAATTCCTTGTCTTGATCCAATCTCACGGTCTCAACTTCAATGGTCTTATCTGATTTATTCTGATTTTTCAATTCACTCTTTATAGGTATCTTGGGCACATAAGTAAGCCTCCTCTTGAAAGATGGCACATAAGTATTATCATTATCCTCCACTTCAAATACATCAGCAGTCCTCAATTGCCTCTTGGGAGTCAGTGATCTTAAAACTCTTTCACTTGGTGAGCCGATAATGGGTGATGGTTGCAAAGGTGATGTCCCTACGGGAGTTGAATTTGTTTGAGATTGTTGCAGAGGTGATGTGATCGGAGATGATAAGGAATTGCTATGTCTTATTGGTGATAATAGAACCTGAGATCCATTATTAGATGTCTGTCTCTGTCTTCCTTTTCTAGAATACGAAGCAGACCTCTTAGTCATCGTACCACTTCCAATGTCTTCTCCCTTGTGCAACTTGTTTTTTGAAATTTTTCACACACTTTTTTATTTTATCTTTTTTTTTTTTTTTGTATTTCAAGTGCAGCTGTTACGCGTAGATTTATATCATAAACAATAGCTATAAATTAAATACATAGCAAGATGTATGGAGATATAGCGACAAAATTAATTCAGGAACTGAAAAGAAGTCAATCTTTGGATACACTTCCTTTGTACAGGGAGGAATTAGTTCAATCTATATGCAGAGAAATTAATGATCTTTCAAGGGAATCAGATATCTTAGCTAACGAATTAGCAGACGATAGAGTTAAGAACTGTCAGTTATTTATAACACATTTGAGTATGAGAAGAAATAAGAGATGTCTATTGGCATATCAATATTTACGTCTGACGAAGCTTGATGAACTAAGTTGGTCCAATCAAGAATTATCCAAGAAACAATTGGCAAACTTGTCATATAATGAGCAAGAATACTATAGAAAATACAATGAAGTAATGTCTGATTTCAGAGGAGAATACACTGATATCGATTTGAATGGATCAATGGACCCACCTCGAGATATCTTTATCGATGTGAGGGTCTTGAAAGATATTGGAGAAATTCAAACGGAGTATGGTGTTTTCAATATGACAAAGAACTCTCAGTTTTTTGTCAGACAAGCAGATGTCGAAAGATTGATACAACAAGGGTACTTAGAAAAAATTTAAAGTGGATGGAGACCACAAAGCATGGAAGGATATAGCATTAATTCTTAATTGGGATACTTCCAAATGTATTATGTATACATATATATCAGTACAAGAGTATCACATAATTTGATGAGATGAGATTGTAGAAACAGAAGCCAAAAAAAATTCTATTTCAAAAAAAAAAATTCAAAAAAATTCAAAAAAATTCCATCAAAGTACAAAGGCAAAATATGTTTAGAAGAGTAGCTTGTAATTTATTGAAGACTCGTGTTGTTAGACCACTGGTCCCACTCAGTGGTGGTGGTTTGAGGTTTTCACCAGTATCTAAGCCATATGTGAGATACCAGTCAAATGTTCAGCTTCCAAAGCAAGAATTGATGTTAGCATTCACTTGTAATAAATGTTCCACAAGATCATCACATACCATATCAAAGCAAGCCTATACTGGTGGGACGGTATTGGTACAATGTCCAGGTTGTCAAAATAGACATTTAATAGCTGATCATTTGAAAATTTTCAAAGATAACAAATTCACAATAGAACAGTTGATGGAAGTATCTAAATCAACAAATGATTTGGTATTTGACGAAATACCAGAGAAATTAAAAGGTGTATTGGGTTATTACGCACCTGATGCTCCAAAAGAGTACCAGGGTGATGAAATAAATGAAACCGATGAAGTGAAGAAACTTAAATGAATATTAATTTTATAAACTGTATATATATAAACCTTTTTTTTTAAAGCGTACTTGATGCACATTCTCTCAATTCATCTAACTGTTTCGTACACTCACTGACTTTACCTGTAGACCTCAAACAAGTTTCGTAATTGGACATTTTATCTTTACAATCGTTTTGGATCTTTATTATGGAGGGAACTTTTTGCTTTATACATTGACTTAATTCGAATTGTTCCTTAGCACATTCTCTTGGATTCATTGACATACATTTATGGAAATTTAAGAAATATTCAGGACAATTTTTTTGAATCTTTAGTCTTTGTTAGTAGCCACTTGTAAATTTTTATATAATATATACATACATCTTCAAGTAAGATCTGGTCCAATACTCCTGACATGTTTGGTATTTATGGTTTAAAAGCAAGTTTTCCATTTTTTTTTTTTTTTTTTGGGTCTTGAAATATTTTTTGTTGTGGACTTCAAAAACACTTGATGGAGTTCGATTTCAGAGAGCTATCCAAAGAATATCCAGAATTAAACCAGTATTATGATCCAGAAACCAATATTTACGATTTTTCAAGTCACCAGTCGATATCACTCTTAACCCATTATATTTTACTACACTACTTCCGACTTGAAGTAAAGATATCAGATACAAATTTATGTCCAAGAATAACTAACAGATTGGCATACTTATCATTTATCAACGATAAATTAGTGCCCTATGATGATACTGAATGTTGCTTAATCGATATTGGTACCGGATACTGTTGTATTTATTTGTTATTGCTGTCTAGATTATCGAAATGGGGGCTCCTTGGTACAGAGATTAACAAAAATTCTATCACTACTGCCCAGGCAACTATCAGGAAGAACAATCTTGGTGACAAGATCACACTAAGATTAAGTGAAGGTGATATATTACCAGCAGATGGTTTTCTGCAATATAGGAAAGTTGTGACAATATGTAATCCACCTTTTTATTCAAGTCTTGATGAATTATCTCGAAATGAATCTTTTAAAAAGACAAAGAAGAGTGAACTAGTTGCATTGAGTAATGAATTGGTCACTGAAGATGGAGAATATGGGTTTATTGTTAAATTGATAAAGGAAAGTTTATCGGCTAAAGAAATAGAGTGGTTTACTTCATTGATTGGTAAATTCGATACAATATCAAAAGTGATTAAAATAATAAAGCAAAACAGTATAAGTAATTATTTTGTCACTAAGTTGATGCCGGAAAAGAGCCATAGGACTCAAAGATGGATTATCGGGTGGTCTTTCCAACCAAGACGGGTGGTCATTGATGAAATGGGATCGCCAAATATAAACAAGATCAAGATTCCTGTTTTGCAATCATTTCACAAATTAGTTGAAAAACTTGAAAATTGTGGTATTAAGTATCATTTAAGTCAAGATAAGTTATTAATAACGGTGCGGAAAGATGTTTGGTCAAGAAAATATAGACGTGGTGGGAAAAGTATTGAAGATAATATTGGTATTAAGGTTGAAATTGTGGCTGGAGAAGTGAGATGGTTGTATGGTTATAATTTCACATTATTCGAGAGTCTTGCTAATTTCGTTAGACTGTCTTGTATATAAAGAGCGTTGCCAAGGTGTAACTAAAAAAAAAAAGGAAAATCTTTTATATTTCTATTTGTGTCTAACTATATAGAAGGAAAAATTTAAGCAAATTTGGAAACAGCTTGGTAGAAAGTCTTACCTTGAGATTCAGCAATGGCCAATTCAGTAGCATTTGGTTGTCTTGAACCATCAGCACCGGCAAAAGTACCAGCACCCCATGGAGAACCACCATGAACTTCTTCAAAAGAGGTCAAGTGTGGGAAAGTTGGACCGTAACCTAATGGGATATAGATGATACCATGATGAGCCAAGACACTCAATGAGTTCAAAGCAGTAACTTCTTGACCACCACCTGGGGTACCGGTACTGACAAAGACACCAGCCAGTTTTTGGTATAAAGCACCAGAAGCCCATAAACCACCAGTAGAATCCCAGAAGGATTTCCATTGAGCTGGGAAGTTACCGAATCTGGTTGGGATACCGAATAAGAAAGCGTCGTATTGGGTCAAAGTTTCTGGGGTGGCAATTGGGTAATCTGGTTTTGGTTGTGCGTGCAATAATTTCAAGACATCTTCAGATAAAGTTTCTGGGATTTGGTAGATGTCAGCTGAACCACCAGCAGCTTCAATACCTTTCTTTTCTTGTTCAGCCAAGACAGATACGTGACCGTATGTAGTGTAAATGATGATAGCAATTTTTGGAGCCATTGTTGTTGTAGTTGTATACTTTGCAAAATTAAACAGAAGAAGATACAGATACGTTTATATATCTATTATGCGCACGGTATATGAAATTTTTTTTGGTTTCCGTTTCTTTAGTAAAAATTTAGTAATAAAGAGGATTATTTATAATTTATCTTATCTTAGTATAAGACTGAGCCACAGGAAAACGTTTTTCAGTGATGACAAACTAATAGAGTAATAAATTACTCATATAATACAAATAAACAACAAGGGAAACTGTGTATGATTGGTTAGTCAGTAGATCTTCCACCCTTAGTCAATTTTTAGTAATTGTTATTAATTTTTTTTTTTTCTTTTGTCATTTCTCTTTTAGGCGGGAGCGCAGTTTAAAAACGGGTCAAATCACCTTCATAAAGAAGGGACTTCGCTTTTTGTGACATTTTTTTATTACAATTATCAACTTTTCAATTTATAGAGTAGTAAGATGGCTAAGATTGCTATTATAACATATTCCACTTATGGTCATATCATTGGTTTAGCCAAAGTTATCCAAGAATCTATTATTGAACAAGGTTCAACTGCTGATATTTTTCAAGTGGCAGAGACTTTACCACAAGAAGTTTTAACTGCTATTCATGCTCCAGAAAAAGATTCTTCTATTCCAATTGTGAAACCAGATGATTTGACTAAATATGATGCCATCTTATTTGGTATTCCAACAAGATTTGCCAATATTCCATCACAATTATCTGCTTTTGTAGATTCATTAGGTGGTTTATGGGCTTCCGGTGCTTTATTTCAAAAACCAGCAGGTGTCTTTGTCAGTACTGGTTCTCCAGGTGGTGGTCAAGAGGTCACTATTAGAAATTTTTTAAGTTTCTTAGCTCATCATGGTATGATTTATGTGCCATTGGGTTATGGTCCAGCTTTTGGTGATTTGACAAGTTTTGATGAGGCTCATGGTGGTTCTCCATGGGGTGCTGGTATGTATGCAGGTGCCGATGGTTCAAGATCGATGAACGAGACAGAGAAAAGAATAGCAAAGATACAAGGTGAAACTTTTGTTAAAGCTGTTAATAAATTTGTTCCACTGTCTTCTTCCACTGAGACATCATCAAGTGGTGAAGATGAAAAGAAAACTGCTGCTACAAATACTGCAAGAAAAGAACAAGCCAAACCTGATGCCACTACAAAACCTGAATCAAATGACGGATTCTGTGGTTTGAAATGTGTAATTATGTAATAATAATAAAAGAAATTTTAATTAGACACTTATACAACTATGGTGCAATTCTAACAATCTTCCATTCATCTGTCTCTGATTCTCTGCGATAAACAATTCTATCATGCAATCTACTTGGTCTTCCTTGCCAAAATTCAATTTCCAATGGAACAACTCTTAAACCACCCCAATATTCTGGACATGGAATCTCTTCTTTATCTTTGAATTCTTCTTCTCTCTTTTGGTATACAGTTTCAAATTCATCACGATTTTTAATTTCACTACTCTGTGGTGATGACCAAGCTCCTATTTTAGAACCTCTTGGTCTAGTATTAAAATATCTTTGTGAAGTTTCTCTACTGACAAATTCCGTGGTTCCCTCGACTCTTACTTGTCTTTGCAGGTTTTTCCAAAAAAAAGTCATTGCTGCATTTGGATTTGACTTAATCTGTTTACCTTTTTTAGATTCCCAATTAGAATAGACAACAAATCCTTTGTGGTCCAATTCTTTAAATAATACCACTCTTGATGAAACTCTTCCAGATGGTAGCTCCAGTGTAGCAAAATTACAACATTCAGGTAATAACTCTTCTCCTGACTCGGTCAGCTCTTTAAACCATTTGGTGAATTGCTCAATTGGGTCTTTTGAAACTTGATCTATATCTAAAGAATCTTTATCGTACTGATAGGTCTTTGGAGCAACTGTGACAAAACAGTTAGTAAGTCATGAAAAGATCTCTTATTAATCAAGCAATTATTAGGTACTTACAGATAATTGGATCTTCAGTTTTCTGGTCTTGTTGAGACATGGTGATATGTTAATTAGTTAAATGAGTAATGTATTTTTTTATCACCACTTTTTTTTTTTTTTTAAATGATTTTTTACTTTTTTGGTACTTAGCCGAAAAGATGACTGAAATGATATTTTTTTTCTCACCAACAGGTGATAAATATTTGGAAAACTTTCCAAAATGTATTCATCATTAAGAAGAAAGAAAGAAAGAAAAAGAAAAAAGAGAAAAGACCATGAATTTGATTCAGGTAAGAATCTGGAAGCTAATTTAATAAATTCAAGAGTTATATTCTTATTAGAATTATTCGAAACCATCTTATTAATGAGAAAGTAACCCAAATAATGCATCCCTTTTTTTTCCAAAAAGGTAAGATCAATTACAAACTTTCGACATACATTATCTAACGAATAAATAACTGTATTGAAACATAATATCAATTGCTTTGACGATATTATCATTCTCATATGATCTTCAAAGAGAAAGTCCTACTCGTTTTTGGAATTGATCCACTATTGATATATTTGGCCTATAATTCTCATCGTTGTAATCAACAATATTCCTGTCATATAATGTTCACATATTTTCCTTTTGTATTACAATTTCCCATATATTTGAAATGATATTTGTTTTTCATGTTTTTAAATTTTAATAATTGGTCTTTTGTTTTGAGGTGCCAATTGTAAATAATACATATTCCTTTCAACTATCACTCATCCAGCTCTCGACAATGAAAAGAAAAACTCAAATATCATTGGAAATCTAAAAGAAAAGACAGCTAGATGCGATATATGTGATCTTACTCAGAATAACCTCGATATTGGATGAAAGATAACGAAAGTATAAGAATTCATGTCTCCCCACCATCTTAACACTCTAAATATGAATAGTGACAAAATACTCAAGAAACCTCTTTCATCCATTATCAATGTACTTATTTCCTATCGTAATGCAATAAATAGAAATGGATCAATAAATTTTAATCCAAAAGATTGGAAAAGAATACCTGTTCCTCTTCTGAGTAAATCCGGAATTACGACAGTACAGCTTGGGAATTGATAATTGTTAATTATCCTTTTGTAAACTGTTTTTAATTAGAAAATTAAATCTTCTTAAAAAGAAACTGCATTCAAATTTCGGAAAAGGAGCATTTTTTGATTTAAAAAATCATAAAATGCTAGAAGTATTCCAATTTTCAAAAATGGTCCAAGACTTTGCATATGGAAATTGCTCCAAAGATATGGGCCAATTGAATATAGTGTCAAAATTTCAATTAAGAACGTTGAGAAAATCTCATGAAATGGTGGAGATATAGAAAACAAATTCGTATTTTTAGTAGACCCATTGAAAAAACTAATGAGGGCCGTTTCCTAATTGGGGGAGGTGTAAAGATGTGCGTTTCCTTACTTCAACCTATCACTGACCAAGATGAAGCAATTGGATTCTAACCTTATCGGAGAGAAAGTCATCTTGGTAGTGACAGATATGGTGCGTTAATGGAACAATTGTATTTTTTTTCTTTTCGAATATGAAAATACGTGACATATATTGATTGGAATGGAAAACTGTTGAAAATAACTTTAAATGAAACTGAATAAGATCCTATTAAAACTTAGTGCTCTTGAATCATACTACTTAGACTTGATGATACTTATACCTTTTAAAAATTATCAAGAACTGGTCAATCCCGGTGAAAACATTTTAACTAAATTTTTTTTTTTTTTTTTTCTACAAAAAAAAAAAAAACAAAGCGAGTACGCGATTTTTCTGTATATAGTAATAGACAAACAAAGCAGTTAACATTATCAGAGTTATACTCAATACATCCAGCTTTTAATAACTGGCCATATTACTTTGTGGAATTTGAAATGCTCTCGTCAAATGATCATAATTTTGTTCTACTGGAGACTGCATCTCAGAAATATTTGCGATCCCTTGAGAGGGATAATGAAATTAATGATATACGAGAAATGAATAACGAAATAGATCAAATTATAATGCCAGGGGTAGTACAGGATATTAAATTGGACAAGGAAGTGATACCCACTGATGACATGATACGAAAAGATTTGAAAGCTAAGAGAGCACATACCACGGGGGAATTGATAGATACGAGGAGTAGTAAAAAGAAGAAGAAGAAGGCAACAAGGCTGCTGACTTCACCTATTATTGAATTGAAAGAGGTGTCAGATAGTGATATCGAATTAGGAAGTACGATAATAATCAACAAACGAGAAACAACTCCAGACTATAAAGATGAGAAGAAAGGTCAAATTGGTCAAGTGGATCTGGAACAAGATTACAAACTGCAAGAAGAAATTGTAGTATTGAACGAAACAGACTTGGAAATTGATGATCTTTTAGAGCCTACAGATATCACTCAAGAGATCACACAAATTGATGAGGCTTCAACAAAAGAACCTAGCTTTATTGTTGAAGCTGAATCTACACAAAACAATGTGATGATTGCAGCATCTCCATCAAGACAAAAAAAGAAATCTAAGAGCCTAAAAGAAATTTGTCTGACAACTTCTAGATCGTATTTAAAACCAAGAATAGGATTATCAAGAAGATCAAATATCCAATCATTGCATGGTTATCTCAAGAAAAGAAATTTATAGAATATTTTTACAAGGTTCAAATGGGGTATTTGTGAAGATCTAATTAATATAAGGCAATAAATAAATTATGAAATTTTGTTGCCCATTTCAATAAATTGCTCCAATTAAAAAAAAAAAATTCCCCTCGACAAAAATTTTTTGTGTTTTTTTTTTTTTCGTAGCATTTTATTGTAACATCAACGCGATTGTTTTTTTTTCTTAATATTATAATAAAATACTCATCTTTTTGATAAACCCCATCAAAAATAATTGTATGCTTGTTGTGTGTCTATTCAAAAATGACAGATTTAACACCTCCAGATTATAGTTCCTCTTATGAAAGGTATGCTTTTCCAGACCCAATTTTAACTGAAACTTCATATGACAGTATTAAAGATTTGAAGCAACGAATCACTTCAGAAGCTATAGATTTAAGAATCGATTCACATAAAGGTTTCTTGAGATGTGAAGAACCTGATTGTAAATTTGCTTTGAAAATAAGATATGGAAGTGCCAAGGGAAGTGTTATCTTGGGAAAATCCAGATATGGGCATAATCATGATCCACATAAACCAAAATCTTTTAAAAAGAGGAAAAGTGAAGTATTGGAAAGGTATTATGACCTTGAAGTAGCAAGAGATATCAAGTTGAAAAAACTGATAGAAGCAATTGAAAAAGAATTGGGAGAGTCATTAGTTGGTGAAGATTTGAAAAAATTCAAGAATAAGATTTATAACATTAGACAAAAAATAAGAAGAGAAGAAGAGAAAAAAGCTTCTACTTCACAAGATTCACCTCCTCCTCTGAACCCAATCCCACTTCCAATGCCAAAAGAACCATTGCCTCCTTTGAAAAAATCAAAGAAAAATCCAAAGTCTTCAGATGAGATTAAAAAGATCATTAATGAGACTAAGAGAAATAATACTTATGACCCAACACTAGTTTCTGTGCTGCTGCTGCTGCTGCCGTCATTACAGAAACCTTCTCCACAATTGCAAGCTGCCAGTGAGTCAAATGGTTCTGCTAAAAATGAT
This sequence comes from Nakazawaea ishiwadae, assembly GCA_022817945.1. Taxonomy (NCBI): domain Eukaryota; kingdom Fungi; phylum Ascomycota; class Pichiomycetes; order Alaninales; family Pachysolenaceae; genus Nakazawaea; species Nakazawaea ishiwadae. The sequence goes on along the minus strand of JAFLRI010000012.1, from coordinate 39,276 downwards.
TCTATTCAAGTGGTATCTCATACTGTTGCACAGGAAGCTGAATATGAAGAAAACAATTTATTTGTTGCTGAAGAAAAAAAGAAAACCACAGCTAATGGACTCGAATCGAATGGCAAAACTGAAAATGCTGAGGATAGAGAGACTGTTTCGGAAGATAAGGACAAGAAATCAAATCAAAGTTCGCCAAGCAGAATATCTCAACTCATCAAAAGAATTTTTTAAAAGAGATTTTTACAAAGTTTTTGTTATAGTTGTAAAATGATATATATATATAAAAGACCAAAAAAAAAAAAAATAGTCAGAGACGATGTACAATTATAAATGGATATGTAGTTATCTCGAAAAGTAATTAGCTAACTAGAAAATTTTTATAAACTGTATAGTCGTGTATATAGTGATAAAATTGACAAACTTTAGAAACTCAATATTGATTTTTTGCTATAATAGAAGGGGGTTATTCAACTCCAAGACACAAGAATGAGTAAATTCAATGCATTTGGTAATGATGAAAATCTGAGTCCTTATAGTAATTGTCCTCCAGTGTCAAGTTCTTCATTTCAAGAAATCAGTTTTACAAAAGCTTTTATAGCAAATCATCAAAACAAAGAAGGATATTCAAATTATGGAAGCTTAAGAGCGTCACCCACAAGGGGAGCTAGTTTTGCAAAATCAGTAAGAGAACCCAGGTTGATCTTGAAGCATGAGAAAATAAGACAGACTTCTTTTGATATAGTTGTTGTTGGGGATTCCAAATGCGGTAAGACGAGTTTGATTACAGTGTTTACTGGTGAGAATAAACAGGCAAATGATTTGATATCAACTTATAAGAGAACTTTACAATTAGACAAGACACAAGTGAAATTTAATATTTGGGATGTCTCTGGGAATTCTAATTTCGATAGAATAAGACCTTTGTCATATGTGAATGCCAGTGGAATAATATGTTGCTTTGCAATTGATTCTTTACAAAGTTTAAGAAGTGTTGAAGAAAGATGGATACCGGAATTGCATATGTATTGTGGGAAAAATTGTCCTATAATCTTGGTTGGATTGAAAAAAGACTTACGGAACTATGGATTACAAATTCCTAGCGAAATTTGTCAAAGAGCAGCATCACGTCTTGGGATCAAGTATTATGAATGTTCATCAAGAATGAATAACGTTGATTTCATTTTTGAAGAATTGACAAATTTAATCATGCATAAAAAATTGCAATCGCAACCAACTGAATTACCCTTAGCATCACTTCTGGCACAAGCAGCAGTTCAAAATTGTTCAAGACCCACGACATCTTATACCTATGGATCTGGAACTTTTTCATCAGTTAAAAGGAAAAGTATAGATACCACAGCATCGGTTGCCTCTTCTAGGAAACCCACACGGATGAATTATATGACCACGTTGAGGGAATTTGATAATAAAAATACCAAATGTGTTATTATGTAATGATCAACTTGGAGTTACAGGTTCCTTAGTACTAGGTTCTTCTTGTTCATGATTCAAATTGTAAATATCACTTTTGTAAAAACTATCCCAAAGACTTGAAACACTATCGAATTCTTTTCCCACGGCAATTGAATTCTCTAATGATCTATTTAATGCATTCATCTCATTTAAAATCAATTCCATTGAATTAGAAATATCTGAAACTAATAAATCTCTTTGTTTCTCGAAATAAGTATACTGTTCATTTTGCTGTTTATCTGAACTTGTTGGTGGATCCGTGATGGCTTCTTGATTATTACCAATTGATGACATTTCCAATGTTGATGTTTGTATTAAATTTACGCGTAGTTTTCTTTTTTTTTTTTTTCATTTTTTATTTCAATTTTTTTCACAAAAGCAAAGGAAAAAAAAAAAACAATTTTTTTTGTCGTTAATATAAAAAGATGAGAATTTTCCCCATACTAAACTTTTTTTAAAAACCAAATATTCAAACCAGGACCTTTAATCTACCATCTTATGTTCCATTGTTGGTATGATCACTCTAATCCTGGAAGAAAGAATTTGGTGAATGATAAATTTCAGTGATGATTAGAATAACGTATTCTGTGATTCATAATTCACTCTACTGACATTCAAACATTTATTCCACTCCCTTTCCCTTTGTAAAATAGAATTGCGATATCTCTGAATCGATTCAAAAGATAATCTTACTTTCGTTACCCATTAATAATAAAAGAATTCTCATTAGTTACTTTTGAAAAACCTGACAGAAAAAAAATTTAGAAAAAAAAAAAAAAGACAATCCAAAGATCTCATCGCTTGAAGAATATAGTATGTTTAGGGTACTGAAAAGATCTTTGACCAGTGTAGTGCCCAAAGGTTTTAAGAAATATGTTAAGGAAATATCTTTGGATCCAATATCACCAAATAAGTTACTCATAGATGAAATTTCCCACATCTCATCTCGAGGAGAATTCAATCTCACTAAAAATTCAGTCAGTGATATCTCAACTTTCTGGTTTCAAAATAAAGCTCCATATAAAGAAGTCGAAGCTGACGTGATTGCTCTTTCGAAAATATCTGGACATGGGATTTGTTTCAGTAAAGAGTTGCAGAAATTTATCATAGTACCATTCACGTTACCAGGTGACAAAATTCTTGTCATTTTGAAAAGGCATTATGAATATTACATAGAAGGTAAATTAGTTAAATTTTTAAATGAAACTGATAAAGAGGTACCGAGATGTCAGTATTTTGGACAGTGTTCCGGGTGTCAATTGCAAAAAATGACATACAAAGATCAAATGAGTTATAAGAAAGATATAGTACGATTTGCATTTCAAAATCTGTTTCAATCAAATGAATTTGACACTGTGATACAAGAAACTGTCGCGTCACCATTGCAATATGGTTATAGAACCAAGTTGACACCTCATTTTGATAGACTTACAAATAAGAATCCGGAGTTGAAAATTGGATTGAATAACATAGATAATAAGATAATGGATATTGAAAATTGTGAGATTGCAACAAATATTGTAAATCAAGGTTTAAGAAAAGAACGTGAAAGAGTTCAACAAATGATTCCCACTGGAGGAGGTACATTGGCTGTTAGAGAAAGTTTTGATAATGGTTCAATAATTTTCAAAAATGGTGCAAAAGATTTAATCACCGAGAAAGTTGATGGTAAATTGTTTCAATTCCCAATTTATACATTTTTCCAAAACAATAATTCGATATTGCCCGTGTTGTTGAAATATATGCAATCACATATCTCTCCAAGATTCACGAAATTAATAGATACATATTGTGGTTCAGGATTTTTCAGTATTTCATTATCACATTTATTCGAAGAATCTATTGGAATTGAGATATCATCAAAATCCATTGAATATGCAAAGAGTAACAGTGATTTGAATCACTTGCAAAATGTTGAATTCATTTCAGGTACAGCATCTAATATTTTCAGTGAATTGCAAAAATTAGACCCTTCAAAATCATGTGTCTTGATGGACCCTTCAAGAAAAGGGTCTTCCTCAGAATTCTTGAAACAGTTGGCTGATTTCAAACCTGGATTGATCATATACGTATCATGTAATGTGTATTCGCAGTCAAGAGATCTTTATGAGTTCTTGAAAACATTAGAAATGGAAAAGATTTACAAAATAAAAGAGATCCGAGGTTTTGATTTCTTCCCACAAACAAAACATGTTGAAAGTGTTGCTATCTTAGAAAAGAGGCTGTATATATAGTGTAAAATACAATTCCATCTATCTATTAAAGCAAAATTATTTTTTTTTTTCTTGCGGAGCAGAGCAACCGTTGTGCTTCTTCATCTGTGCAAAAAAAAAAATTCAGTATTTTATGAGTGTTGATTATATAAGAGTTTTAAAATCTGGAGAATAACAGAATACACAAACTACTGATAAGAAAAATGAGTCGATACGTTTTTGAGAGAACAAGAGATAAGAGGGTATACCAATGGTGTCATTTGCAAACAAGCGTTTGGAGGAAAAACCTTAGTGCTAAAGAGTACGTGGAAAGAGAACGTCATTTAGCTGAGACAAGATTATGTGATGTTGATAGAGAACCAGATCAACAGCATGGAATTCATTATTGGATATTGAGAGATACTTCAATTGCAAAAGACGAGTCAATGTCTTCTGAAGAGTATGACTTGACTTTTAACATTGTTGCCTCTTGTGAAACTTTACATCGTAAATCATGGAAATTTATCTTTGAAGAAGATGTTGTACGTAGAATAGATGTTATATCACCTTGTATCGGAGCCGTTCATACCATAGAGGCACATAGAGGTAAAGGTGTTGCTGGAGAGATGATCAAGCAATTAGGTGTCGAGTTGGAAGATATGTTAGGAGATGACAATTTTATCACATTGTATTCAGAGATTGGAGATTATTATGATAAATTTGATTACAAGAGATACGAAGTTCCAACTTTGGAATTTCCCATCAGTGAGCAAAAACCGACTTTAGACTCTAATATTTCATTCATAAAATTTGACAAGTTTGATGATTTAATCACTATTTACTCAGGAAAATTTCTTAAAAATGTTTATCAACAAATGGGAGCAGATACACTGAAGAAAAATAGAATTGCGTTAGTTCCAACTGTTGATATCATTGAATGGCATCATGCGAGATCCAATTTCATCTCTCAAGTTATCACTGGAGAAAAACCAGGTAATTTTGGTGTCCAGATAAGAGATGATCATGATGCCATTACAGGATTTATTGTCTTTAGTCATAATTATCATGACAAATCTTTATATTTATTCATGGTTTATGCAATTGATTTTGATACTTTGAAGAAATTATTAGACGCTGTTCAACATGAAGCACATGAAATTGGATACAAGAAAATTACCAGTTGGGAGTCTGATTTCTTCGGTTATAAAGTATTATTAGATGAAAATTTTGCACAAGAAACAGAAGAATTGAAGACATATATAGAAAAAGATTTAAAAGGTACAGTTGGGAAACAAAATGGCTCTGTTAGTGCTGTTAGAATGTTAGATGAGAACAATGATATTGAATGGCACGGTAATGGTAAATGGGCTTGGTTTTGAGAAGATCATATACCCTTGTGTTTTTTATAAATTGTCTTTTGTAACACAGCTTTGCATATTTATCTAATATCATAAAGTATTTCTTTTTAACTAATTTACTTCAATTCAAGATGTGATCTAACAGCAGATATATCTTATATATCGGAAATATTCCTTGCAAAAATCCGTGAACTTTTTCACTCAAATTTTTTTTTTTTTTGTCATAAATTTCTGAAGAATGAACAACATATTTGTTTCAGAAGACTAGATATGTCTAGTAATGAATTGCTCGTCGAGAGTACAAATGATCCAAGGATATTCAGATGGATGTTGTTAAAAAGTTCTGGAGTGTGGAAAGATCAATTGACTTCGGAGCAGTATGTTAATAGAGATAATGTCTTGACTCCATGTAAACTTTACAATTTTTATGATAAGGAAGATCCAGTGGGAATTTACTACTATATCTTGAGAGATTTATCAATTGCAAAACCACTGAATGATGCTGATGAATTGGAATTACTTACATATAACATTGTTTGCTCGTGTGAGTTACTTCTTCGTGAGTCATGGAAATTCACCGAGGGAATCAAGAAGAATGTACTAAGTGGAGTCATTGGATCAGTCTTTACATTAAATGAGCATAGATCTAAAGGTTTTGCCAATTATTTAATAACTGCATTGGATAAAGAATGTTCAAGATTGTTGGGTCACGATGGTTTCATATCTCTATACAGCGAAGTTGGAGCTTATTATGAAAGATTCAACTACTCCAGCTACCCGGTAAATGTTCTGGAATTCAAATTTTTTGAACCTGTAACAGGGACTCAAATCAAGAATTTAAAATTTAATCAGTTTGATAATCTTATTGAGATCTATCTGAATAAATTTGAACAATACTTGGCTGAAAAGAAAGATGGACAACAGGTCGCCATAATTCCTAAACCCGAGATGATTGAATGGCACCATATTCGGTCAAATTATATCAGTAAGACCTTATATGACAAACTTCCTGATAATTTCGGATTTCAAATTGATCAGAGTTTTGTGATATTTTCACATGATTATGGAGAAAATTTTTTGAGTATCTTGATGATTTACGCTACCGATATTGACACGCTTCAATTGTTATTGAATAGAGTGGCACAAGAAGCCAAAGAAACTGGATTTGAAAATGTGCATATCTGGGAATCTCAGTTAAATGATTATAAATTGCAAGAGTTGGATACGGATGAGAAGTCTCTGGTTGAGAAAGTTATAACAGTTAAACTAGATGGGAAACTTGGTCTTGAAAATGACTCATTAAGTGCTTTGAAAATGATAGATGGTTCAATTGCCAAATGGGAGGGAAACCATAAATGGCCATGGTTTTGAAATATATATAGAAGAAAAAAAAATAAGAAAAAAAAAACATTAATATTTTACTGCAATACACGTATGGTTGTTAAAGGTACGAAGCGTAATAGACCTAAACCTCAAGAACTACCGGAGAGAGCTTCTCCTACACGACGTATAAATAAGATAGCGGCTTTGAAAAAACAACCATTGAAAGAAGATGCTTTAGATATACTACACGAATTAGCCAAATTGGTGGCACCAATTATGGATAAACACAATTTTCAAGTTGGTATATTTTGTGAGATGTTCCCAAAATCACAAAATTTACTAGGTTTAAACGTCAATGGTGGTCTGAAGATATTGATAAGGTTGCGGCAGCATCATAATAATTTGCAATTCATCTCTAAATCAGAATTAGTTGGAACAGTGCTACACGAATTAACACATAACAAATATGGACCTCATAATAATATGTTTTATTCTTTCTTAGATAAGATCACTAGGGAGTTTGAGGATATGATGTCTAGGAATAGTTTTAATTTATATGGTGAAGTTAATTTCGATAATATGTTTGGGAATAATTCTATGTTAAATAGGCAAATCAGTGGGGATGTGAATGGTAGGAAATTGGGTAATGGCAAATTTTTTAAAGAGGTGAATAAACTTGGTGGTGGCGAGACAATAACTCAGAGAAAAACCATGAGAGAATTGATCTTACTGGCCACTGAGAGAAGATTGAACGATGGGAAACGGTGTCATGAAACGTTATCAGAGAAAGAGGAGCATGATTATATCAAGTCGATGGAAGATGATGGGGAAATACCGACAAATAATGAGTTGGATATTATTGTCATTGATGACGATGAAGTGCCCATTCCGAAAAAGAAAAAGTCTCGTAAGATTGAAGTTGTGAATTTGAGTGATGAAGAAGACATTATAGAGCTTGATTGAATTTTTTTTCTCTCTGTGTGGTCCCTTCCGAGGCTATCGCCGCGGGCCGTTTTTTTTTTTTCCTTTGACTTAATTTTCAATTTTGTAGTTAAATTATTATTCGCCAAGATGATACTTTCGCTTATTATTATCGCTTTGCCCACTGACACAGGGAATACACTCCCCAATAACAACGAAATTCTCTCCAGCCAATTCAAATTGTTCTCTTCAGATCAAAGATATCAAAGAAAAAGAAATTTTTAACTAAAATTTTTTTTTCTAACAAAAAAAAAAAAAAAAAAAAAAAAAAAAAAAAAAACGACATAATAAAAAGAAGCTTTTTTGCTCATCTCTCACTTTTATCAGATAATTAATAACCAAGTGTGAGAGAAAATGGCAGCTGTTAAATATGAATGTAACCATCACATGAAGAGTTTCTTACATGAGTTACCTAAATGTGAACATCATGTTCATTTGGAAGGTACTTTAGGTCCAGATTTATTATTTCCTTTAGCTAAGAGAAATAATATTCAATTGCCTGAAACTTTCCCAAGTTCTGTTGAAGCATTAGAAGCTAGATACAAGATTTTCGCAGATTTACAAGACTTCTTGGATTATTATTACATTGGTATGTCTGTCTTGATCGAGGAAGAAGATTTCACTGATTTGGCTTATGCATATTTCATAAAAGCCAAGAATGATGGTTTGCACCATGCTGAGGTTTTTTTCGATCCTCAAGGTCACACAGAGAGAGGTATTTCAATTGATACTGTTGTCAATGGTTTCAAGAAAGCATGTGATCGTGCTGAACTGGAGTTGGGTATCACTACCAAATTGATTATGTGTTTATTGAGACATTTACCTGCAGAAAATTGTCTTGAAACAATCGACTCATCCTTGTCTTTCTATGAAAAAGGTTGGATCCATGGTTTAGGTTTAGACTCTGCTGAAAAACCAAACCCAGCTATTAAATTCAAAGAATGTTATGCTAAATTGAAATCATTATTCCCAGAAGTTAACTTGACTGCTCACGCAGGTGAAGAAGGTGGCCCAGATTTCGTCATTGATACTTTGAACCACTTGAAAACTACTAGAATAGACCATGGTGTTAACTCAATTAAAGATCCAGAATTGATCAAACAATTAGCTGCCAACCAAACTTTGTTGACAGTTTGTCCCTTATCAAATGTCAAATTACAAGTTGTCGATCATGTAGGACAATTACCTATCGACAAATTTGTCGAGCACGGTGTCCCATTCTCAATCAACTCCGATGACCCAGCATATTTTGGTGGATACATCTTGGATAATTACATTGCTGTTCATGAAAGTTTCGGTTTTGATTTGAAAACTTGGTGTTTGATTTCCAAAAATGGTATTAATGGATCATGGTGTTCTGATGAAAGAAAAAAGGAAATGTTAGATGCCGTTGATGCTGTTTACAAGAAGTATAAAGATTTGTTATAAGTATATAGAGGATAATAAAGTTCATTTTACAGCCCTAATTACTTCTTTAGGAAGCAAACGCGAGAAGGTTAAAAAAAAAAAAAAAAGTCGCCTCGACACGAAAAAAAAAAAAAAAAAAAAAAACTTTGTGATTTTAAAGAAAATAAAAAATCTTTTAATCAAGTATTCTTCTTTAAGTTATAAAAGTCAGTAACCTTTTTGAGTATCATGTTTTACTCAGAACAATTATTGTCAAAGGAAGGTCCATTGGCTCATGTTTGGTTGGCTGCCAATTTGGAAAGAAAATTAACTAAGCATCAATTACTCGCGACCAATATATCGAAGACTTCTGAGGCAATTGCAACTACTTCTACTTCAAATGATCAAGTTCAAGTGGAACCTTTGGCTTTAAGATTGACAGGGACTTTGCTTTATGGTATTGTCAGAATCTACTCACGTAAAGCCAAATATTTGTTAGACGATGTATCAGATGCATTATTAAGATTGAAAACAGCTTTCAGGTCAAGCAATAGCATAATCTTACCACCACAAGCTACACTTATGCCTTCTGTTAAACAAATCACTTTACAAGATACTGTGACAGCTAATGATTTATTATGGCAAGAACCTTTGAATTTCGATGATGATGATGAAACGACTAATAATAATAATAATAATAATAACGAATTTGAAGAAAACATAAATTCATTTGATCAATCTATAGAACTTGGAAGAGGATTTGGAGAAGTGGACGAATTGGCAGGAAACAACGGTGATGATTTAGAATTGGACTTTGATTTAGGTGATGCAGGTAATCATGACATGAGTATTGAAGTTGGAAGAGACCGTGAAACAAGTTTGGCCGATGAAAGTGCTTTACCGGACTTGACATTTGGTGAAATTGAAGGTGGTGGAGCTCCAGATTTTGGTGATTTCAATGATTTTGGTAATGGTCCAGAATTTGATCAAGAGCAACCTCAAACTCCTAGAAGTCCACCAGCAGAGCTCATTGTTATTTCGTCTCCTACTACACAACAACAACGTAAGAAAAGATCCAATAAGTTTGCAGAATCAGATGTCGTTAGAACCGCCAAGAGAAGGTTGGTTGTTGATGAGGTCACTGAATTGTCTTCTGCACAAATCAGAGAGCAATTACAGCATTCTAATGTTATTGATGAATCTCCACTTGAACCAACATTGGAAGAAAGATTTCAATCTATTTGTCAAAGTTCAATTAAAACAAACTTGACAGTACCTTCTATATCATTACCAATTGAACAACAACAAGACGACAATGAGAATTTCCAAGAAGATTTTGATCTTGGACATAATAATACACAATTAGAAGAATCTAATTTGAATGAATTTAACCCAGATTTTGAACAAGATCAAGCTGCTGGCTTGGAATTCGACTTCCTGCCTGAACTGGTACAAGCCGAAGAGGAACTTCTTGAAACGGAAGCGCAATTGCAAAATAAAGATCAAATTGCGGAGAAAATATCAGAAATTGTCACTACAAAGAAGGAAACCACTTTCAGTTTTATAGTGGAAAATTCTTCAGATGAAATTAACTTCCCAAAGAAACATGCTACAAATTTTTTCTTTGAATTATTGGTAATGGCATCATCGGATAAGATAGCATTGAAACAAGACGCTTTATTTTCAGAAATTGACATTACTTCTCGTTTTTAGAGGATTGTATATTTATTTGTATATTAGCTTTTAAATAAAGACATTTTATTCATTAAATTAATATAGAACAGGGTATGCACAAGCAGGACAACATTTCTCCTTTTCCACAAAGAACCAACTTCTATAACAACCAAAATGGGCTATATGACCACATGGCATAGAAGAAATAGACATCCCTTTGATTAATTCATTACAATAACAACACTTACCATTAACTTTTTTACAGTTATCACAATACCAATACCCAAAATCTATCTCGTCATCTTCTTGGAATTTGGTTTTTGATTCTTCATTCGTGATCAACTCTTTACAATTGTGACAGTAGAACCTTAAAGAAGTCTCGGTTTGACCTTTCTGTTTCATCACTGGATAATCTATAGATGCATTTTTCACAATATCAGCAGCTGTAGTGAATAATAAACGACGCAGTAAGATATCATGATAAGTGTAGATCCAGTCCATTGCTTGATATCTAGAAATAGATTTTCCTTTATAGTACGACAGAAATAATAATGCCAATGTAGCACACATTATTATATTCCCTTGATGTGCACTGTACTCTGCAGCTTCTTTTATCAATAACTCGGGTGCCCACGGTGGGATTAACTCATGTTTTTGTTGATTGTCCTCTTCTTCTTCTTCTTCATCGTCTTCATCGGCGATAGCTTCCTCATTATTTTCCATGTTGTGGTCTTGTAAAACTCTGGATAATGCCGACTTACCACTCCTCAAACTTTTCCTGGAATCAGATCTACTCAACTTATGAAGAGGAGTCATCTTATTATTGGCTATGGACTTCCAAGTATTGGTGCTAGGAAAACTATCACGTCTCAGAGATGATACTGAAGATTTCAAGGAAACTGGAGATTTCCCAGCAGATGATGATTGATAACCTTTCGTCTCATCATCATAATCTGGTATTGAACCTGTAAATGTATACGGGATAGGCTCTTCTGGGTAACCATTGAAGGACAGACGCTTTTTTGAAGGAGAAATTATCGGAATTGGTTGAGATTTCTCTTTTTCTTCTTCTTCTTGCTTTGTATCAGTTCCCTCTATGGCCTCTTTAGAAACTTCATCTTTCTTAGTTTCATCATCATCTTTGACATTCAATCCTTCAAATAACTTTGGATGAAGTTCATCAGAAGTCAACTGTGATGGCAATGCTTCTCTATGTGGATGATGAACAGGAGGAGTGAAATTGCTCGATCTCAGAACGGGTGTCATACTATTTGTATTTGAAGACATCTCGAAATAGTTTCCAGTAGAATGAGATCCCAATGATCCAATATCTAACTCACTGTTTGTTCTGGAATTTGTTTCTGATCTATATGTTCTAAAATTATCGTGGTGATGCGGTTGAGTCAACCTCTTCGTCTCTTTCTCGTCATTGTAATCGATTCCTTGCTCATATTGCCATGTTATACTTGCTTTGATCACTCTCCAGGTCTGACTTTCACGAAACTGACCCGCACTTGCAGCTGTCATTGCATTATATTCACAAACAGAAGTAAAATCCATTCCTTCCGGAACTGTGGTTAAATAATGACTACTCAAAAATTCAAATATCATAGGGTCGTTATCTCTCAATGGAAGATTAACTGGACATATAAATGGGGTTGATTTTAAAACGACAGAATTGATATTATTATGCTGATTCGACATGTTCCGAACTAACTGCGGTCTATGAGTAAGACTTCTTCCTAAACTTGGCCTTTCGAAAGTTTGTAACGGACTTGTTGTTAATGGAGTGAAAGATAATGCAGTTGCTGAAGGAGGTGAGTTAATTGATGACTGTGGTAAGTTTACTTCACTTGAATGTGTCAGAATATTGTTTTCGGTCACTTGCGAAGTAGATTGACTCTTGAAACTGTTTTTATCCTGTTGAACAAAGACCAAATCGCTATTTGAATTTGACCAATCAACTCCACATACCGATAAATTATCTATAAATTTAGAATATTTTTTCAAATCATGTTGAATAAACGTTTTGTCCTTTGAACTACTCCATAACATATCCTTATCCTTCCATGCTATTCCAGTTACCTGATTGACATGCGATTCAACAATATAGTCGGGTATATATTTCCTATTGAGAGACCATATTTGAATACATGGATCATCACTGAAAAAACTGGTCGCTATTTTGGATTCCAAGATATTCCCATTACATGATTGAGGTGACCATTTCACTTTCGCCACAGCTCCAGATGCATTTATCACGAAATCAGGAATTCGTACGTCATTACTGGAATTCGACATGTTCCAAACTTGTATTTGCTTATCTCTACCACCACTTGTGATATAATCCAATTCTGGATGCCAATCTATTGATAGGCCAGGTCCAGTGTGAGCATTTAGTTTCCTTTCTGGTTGGTTGGGATTTCTTAAATCGTATTTCTTTATCACACCAGAATCAAAAATCCCGACAATCTTTTTGGCAACATGAGGTGAGAATTGAACACCACGAACAGGATCAGAAGCACCTTGAATGGTCAACTGTGCTTTCGTGGATTTTGTTCTCAAGTCCCATAACTTAATTGTCCCATCTTGTGAACCTGACATCAAGGAATGGTTAAAGCTTTGGTTTTGGTTGGGATTGAAATCAACTGTATTTACTGTCCTCGAATGATCCGTCAAAGTCGAAATTACTTTATTCGACTTCGCCAAATTATACAAATAAATGTTCCCAGAAGTTGCTGCTGCTGCAATGAAGTTACTGTACTGATGATATCCAAATTTAAGATCTGAAATGGCACCTGCTTTACTACTTCTGCTTGCCTGTACACTATAATTCAAGTCATTTTCTATCACTATCTCATTTGCCTCGCTGTTAATTTTTAAAACTTGGAATAGTCTTTGCCCTCCAATTGCTATCAAGCTACTATCAGTTTTCGAATGATCAAAACTGAGAATTTCACCACTGGATAAGAACTTGAGACTATTGTCCAGATCGCTATATTCTGATGTGTTATGATTTTGGAATTGATGGTTCACACGATTGAAGCTGCTGCTATTGCTACTTGAAGAAGTGGAATTTGACAATGCTTGGTATGGATTTGAAGATGGGCTGGTGTTGATGTTATTACTGTTTGTATTACTGTTACCTCCATAGATGTTAAACGCAAATCTAGCGAAATTACTCCCACTTGAACGTCTAGAACTTAAAGAATTGCTGATTTGGTCCATCACATTATGCGAAAACGATGGAGACGGAGGGGATATATCATTTTTGTTCTTTGGTGCCATACTGGGTGCTCGTGCCCTTGGCTTCTTAAAGTTTTTGATATCATTTTACCTTATTTTTTTTTTTTTATTTTTTTTTTACTCCAAAGTAAAGACAATTAGTGTATAACTACAGTATGGAAAATATAAACTTTAATGGTTTCGTGATTTATATGAGCATTATTCTATCAGATGTCAAGAGATGCTGAATTGCAGAGTATCTCATGACATATATGCTATTATTTGTCAATTCAATTTGTTCTTGTCCAATTGTGATGACTTCACCGGCATCATCTTTCACTTTGAAAAATACAGGTACATCCAAATTTGGTTCCACAACCATGTTAATACCACCACTGCTATCATCCAAAGAATGTAATGACTCCGGGAGTTTCAGTAAAAACTGTTTGTTGTACAAATCTGCCAATATTTCAAAATGCCTCTCCATATACGTTATCTCATTGTGATTCAATTTTTTGATCTCCTCGTCTGTATTATGGATGAAAATAGTGAATTTATCGATTTTGAATAACCTTGTTCTCATATAACTTCTCAAAAGGAAGTTAATTCTTTCGACCTCACTTTCCACTATCATTAATTTCAACTTTACATCCTTTATGCTCTCTAACTCTATAGAATTATATTCAATAAACTCAACTTTCTCCCTCACCCTTTTCAATATTCTCTCCACCATATCTTTCTCATATGGTAATATCTCTGGTGAAGATCTCTCCGAAATCCATGCTTTTTGTAACTGTTCAAAATCCTCAGTTCGAAGTTTGTTTTCATATGATTCAGACGAAGTAGACTGTCTAGCTTGATTTTCAAAATCTTTTAAAATATCATCAATATCCATTTCAGCTAAATATAATGTATAGTTCAAGTTTTCAACGCGTAATTGATAGATGAATGAAAGTTACATCAAACTCATATCAATCTTCTTTGATTTTTTTTTCCTCACAAAAAAATCAAAGTAAAAAAAAAATGAAAAAAAAAAAAATTTCGAAAGGGAAGAGCTTTTATTGAAGTTTAGGAGTTTTGGAGGGGAATAATGAAGCCTATAAAATCACGTTTAGTGGGCTTTAAGAGAAATGTGCTTCTGTGCAGAGTACCCAGATCCAGAACTTTCATGCTAACAGCTTGTAATAATGATAGATTTGTCACCGCATCATCATCATCCACTGGAGGACTTAAGTTAAACAGACAAGAATCACCGGTGCGACTTCTCTCATCACCATTAATATCGAAACTTGACCAAATAGATATGGAAAGCAATCATGAATTCCAGAGAGTGCTAGATATGTTGCGAGATTATGATCCTTTGACAATAAATTTAACATTAGAAGATCCAGTGATATTAGAATCGACCACTCAATTAATAATAGAATACTCTCAATCAATATTGGATTCTTATGAAGAAGAATGTTTATTGGTATATTTAACAAATAAAGGACATAAAAGAGAGCTGAAACTTCTAGTGCATATATTGTGTCAACTGTACAAGAAAAATGATCCAGTGAAAGTTATAACTTTGAATCTTCTAATGAAATTGATGTTCAACAAGGTAAATTCTTTGTACAATAACAGAGAAATGATCAAATATTTCATTAACTCATTATTCAATTACAACTCTTTATTAGCATTGCATTTGGAAGAATCAGCCAAGAGTTCGTTACTGAAATTGGAAGAAAATAATATCAACTCAGCAACTTACCTACTTCAGTACAGTTTTTTCAAACTCATCATCATGTGCAGTTTATTGTCGCAGAATCCTTTATTGGCATCATCTTTATATATTCGCACAATCAGCGAACGTCGTTCTCAAAATACGAACTTCATCAATTACATAATTTTAAATAACGAGTTACTTCACTCAATAGTGAATTCATTGTTAGTACTAGATCCCAAAAATGACGTTAGAAATATACTAGCGATTGTGAAATTGTACTTGTTTCAAAATAAAGAGTTAAATGAAGTATCCCATTTATGGCATGACTCTGAATCTATCGATTTAGAACAATTTAAATTTAAGCTTAATTTAACACAGCAAAATAAATTATTGTCAAATGCATTAATTTTGGATGACAGGTTGTACCTTTCTTTAAAAATATATATTTTTGAAAAAATATTGAATCAGCAACATCATGATTTAAAAGAAGATACAAATCAATTGGCAATTTATCTTCGGTATTCTTATCAACTAATAGAATCAAATTTACAATTAAATAATGATGCATTGGTTTACTTTATTTGGTCCGAGATAGAAAAATATCATACAATTCTTTATAATGCACAAATTAACACACCAAATAATAACGAAGATAATAGTTATTATTACTACAGAGTTCTTGCAAAATTGATCAAGTTCTTCAGTAAGAACAAAAGATATAAGTCATTGGTTAGTCAACTTATCGAAACTATACCGGTTCAAGCTTGTAGTGTGAATCCAGAATTGATGGATGCCTTATTGGTTCATGCTACGAGGAATGGTGATAGGGCATTGTCTGATATCCTTATTCAGCAACTTGGAAATGAAGAACACCTTTTCGGTAGAAACTTCAAATATATAACACATTTGACTAGAGGACAGCTTTCAGCATTATTAGGATTGCATTTGAAATTTCATGACTCTGAAGGTGTGGAGAAAATTGTAAATTTGATTTACGAGAGATTTCCAAATGGTCTTGACCATGTGGAAATGAATATGATATGCAAGCAAATGCTCAACATGAAAGAGGAATCGGACAGTTTACAATTTGATAAAGTTTGGAGAATGTATGAATCATTAGATCCATATTTAGGAAAATCATTGGCAATCTTGATCATTGATAACATGATTGAAAATAGGAGATTGGACTTTGACAAAGTTGAAAAAATTTTCAATAAGTTGATTGGTAATATAAAACCTAGTGATGAAGTTTGGGAGTGGATATCATCTTTGTACATCAAGCACTTGCTTCGAAATTTTCCCTTACCGTATGCGAAGAAGGTCTTTGAAAATTCGAGTCAAAAATTGGTATATTATGATCGATTAAGTAATCCTTTTTCGAAATCATTTGATAAGGCAGTAATTTACCTACCATACAAGATCAAGAAATTAATTTTGAAATCAATTCTTGATACATCAGTGTTCCATAAAAAGAATGAAAACATTACTTTTTGGTGTCTTGAAGAATTAGAAAAGTTAGGTTATGGTTATAAAGAAACTATGGTTGATCTCTCCATGTCTAATCAGAAACTGCTGTTAAAATCCAACTTAAGCTTCGATTTATTGAAGAAAACAAATAAACAGAATGAGATCTTGTCTGATCCAGAATTCACCGAAGAAGATAGGAAATTGTCACCGTTGCTTGAGAAGGATATGGAAATGTTATATTTAAAATATCTTTCTAACAAAAAGGGAAGGCTGTAAATACGAATACACAAAATAATCATTAAGCATTTAGCACTATATAAATTTGATAAGCTGCACTGTAGATCTCAACTAATCAGTCCACAACTTAGTGAAAAATGCTACTTAATTTTCTCATGTAAATTAAGCTTTTTTTTTTTAACTAACCTGCTTATATCCGGGGTAAACCTGAAAAAGCAAAAAAAAAATTGTAGTAGCAATTGTAAGTTAAAATATATATAAGAGCCCGAACTATTCCAACAATATAATGTCTTGCAATAACAGATTTCAAAATGGCAACTATTTCAAAAATTTTAGCACGTTCAGTATATGACTCTAGAGGTAACCCAACAGTGGAAGTTGAAGTCACAACAGTTGATGGTACTTTCAGGTCTATTGTACCATCTGGAGCATCTACTGGGGTGCACGAGGCAGTAGAATTGAGAGATAAGGACAATAGCAAATGGCAAGGAAAGGGCGTATTGAAAGCTGTTGCCAATGTCAATGATGTTATTGGTCCCAAGTTGATCAAAGCTAATTTGGAAGTTACTGACCAGGCTGAAATTGATGAATTTATGAAGAAACTTGATGGAACACCTAATAAGTCAAAATTGGGTGCCAATGCCATTTTAGGAGTTTCGTTAGCTGTCTCAAGGGCTGCTGCTGCTCACAAGAAAATACCTTTGTACCAATACATCAGTCAATTGGCTGATACTCCGGCTCCTTTCGTCTTACCAGTTCCATTTTTCAATGTATTAAACGGGGGTACTCATGCAGGTGGCTCATTAGCACTTCAAGAATTTATGATTGCACCTATTGGTGCTGAAAGTTTCTCAGAGGGTCTCAGGATCGGATCAGAAGTTTATCATATTTTGAAATCGTTAGCAAAGGAGAAGTATGGCTCATCTGCTGGAAACGTTGGTGATGAAGGTGGTATCGCACCAGACTTGTCAACAGCTGAAGAGGCTCTTGACTTAATTGTTGAGGCAATTCACAAGGGTGGATATGAAGGAATAGTTGGTATAGCTCTTGACCCTGCTTCAAGTGAATTTTTCACTGATGGAAAGTACGATTTGGACTTTAAAGTCGAAGGATCTAGACATGATCATCAGTTAAACGGTGAAGGGATGGCTGATTTTTACAAAAAATTACTTGCTAAATACCCAATTGTCTCTTTAGAAGACCCATTCTCCGAGGATGATTGGGACTCTTGGATTAATTTTTTGCCTTCTGCAAAAATTCCTATTGTTGGTGATGATTTACTTGTGACAAATCCTGAAAGAATTAAAACTGCAATTGAAAAAAAAGCTGCCAATAGTTTATTGTTAAAAGTTAACCAAATTGGTTCATTGTCAGAGGCGTTAGAGGCTTGCAAATTAGCATACTCTAATGGATGGGGTGTTATGGTATCCCACAGGTCAGGAGAGACAGAAGATTCTTTTGTTGCCGATTTAACAGTTGGTATCAGAGCCGGCCAATTGAAAAGTGGTGCACCACAAAGATCTGAAAGGTTGGCAAAATACAACCAGTTGTTAAGAATTGAAGAACAATTAGGTGACAAAGCTATATATGCGGGTCGTAAGTTTGGTAAGTCTGTTCATATTTAATTTTATTGTTTTATGATCCTAAATCAGTAAGTGTATGCTTTTATCTCTGATCAAAGTCCTCTAATCTTTCGCTTAATAGTACCGGTTAAAGTCTTCCCAAAGTGGTATATTGCAGCCGTGAGCATCACAAAGAAAAAATTAAAGAAATAGGGAAATTTTTTTTTTTATGGCAGCTCGATCATAACCTTATCGATAAGATGTACCACAGATAAGATAAACGGCTGGCCTGATACAATCAGGCCATGTTCAAAATTTCTAATATAAAAGTCATTATTAGCTTTATTTTGAAGAATGTTTTATATTATCAAAAAAATTTTAACTAACAAATTAACTATATAACTAACAAACAAGCGATGACAATATCCGAATCATTTTTATTACAAGGAACAGTTTCTGAAAGACTGCCTTTTGTCATCGGTGGAGAAGGTGTCAACATTACTGTCAAGAATCCAAATGGTGAAGTTTCAAACGTCATTGATGGATGTACTGGTGCTGCTGTAGGAGCCTTGGGTCACTGTGATCCTGATATTGTTAAGGAAATAAGTGCAGCAGGAGCTGAATGTGTCTACTCATTCCCATTGTCCATGACCAATGAGAATGCTGAAAACTTAGCAGAGTATATTTGCAGTCGTTCACCTAAGGGTGCCTTCAAGGCTGCTATCTTTACCTGTTCCGGTTCAGAATCAAATGATAATGCTATGAAGATAATTCGTCAATACCACGTTGAAAGAAAAGATGAACAAAGAACGGTTTTTATCTCAAGAGCCACCTCGTATCACGGATACACAATTGGCTCTATGTCACTTTCGGGATCAAGAACTCATCCATTTGAGCCTATTTTGTTACCTGAATCTCAACGTCCAAAAACAAGCAATGTTTATAGATATCGTGATATGAAGGAAGGTGAAACTGAGGAACAATATAAAGACAGATTATTAGATCAATTGGAGGGTGTCTTTAAAAGTGTCGGTCCAGAGAATGTTGCTGCATTTGTTACTGAAACAGTATCAGGCTCAACTATTGGAACAGAACCACCTTTACCTGGCTATTTGGCTGGATGCCGTGCTATATGTCATAAATATGGTGCTTTGTTTATGTTAGATGAAGTCATGTGTGGTATGTCAAGATGTGGATCATTCCACGCATGGGAGCAATTTTTGCCTTTGGATGATGAAGAATCAGGAGCTACTGGTCCGGATCTTCAATCTATTGGTAAAACTTTGGGTTCAGGATATGTCACAATAGCTGGTGTTTTGATCTCACCAAAAGTTAGAGACACTATTGTCAATGGCTCAAATGCAATTCCAGGTGCCCAAACTTATCATTCACACTCTTTTAATACGAGAATTGCTCTTGCTGTTCAAAAGAAAGTAGAAAGACTTCAATTGACAGAACAGATAAATGAAAATGGAAATTACTTAGGGCTGCAATTGAAAAAGAAATTATTGCCTGTTTCCAAAACAGCAGGAGATGTTAGAGGTGTTGGAGGTTTTTGGAGTGTAGAATTCGTCAAGGATAAGACAACAAAGGAATTCTTCAAATTGGAAGATGATTTTGCTCATCTCATTGGAAAAATTGCTTTCAAAAATGGTCTTTCAATAATGGCTCTCAATGGTGTTGGTGAAGTCGGTGATCGTGTTACATTTTCTCCTTCATTTGTGATCACTAAAGATGACGTTGATAAGATGGTAGATATCTTAGTTAAATCAGTTGTGGAAGCTGAAGCAATGCTTTCTTGAGTATATTTTTTTATAGCTTTGAAATGAGATTGGATTTTTTAATACACAATTTAATATTGATAGAAAACTGAAAACAAGAAGACTTAACTAAACTAATCTAAACTAAACCTATTTGAAAAAAAAAAAATTTTGCAGAACAAATATGAAATTATTCAGAACCAACCAAATCTGAAACCTGAAAGTAGAAAATTAAATAACTGTGAAGAATTTGAGAGAAATTATAAAACCGAAAGAAAGGAATTGAAGAAAGAAGCTTATAAGAAGAGTGCCAGAAGAATTGTTGAAAGAACCAGTCCAAATGTCCACTGCCCCAATGAAGATGCACCACCTTGGAAAACAGCTATGTCTGTTGGTACAGATGTGCTAGAAGCAGATGATTGCAAAGCAAGAGTTTGCAATGTTGGAGTTGCAGCTGTATCTGTGTTTCCCAAATCAGTTGCAGTTGCACCAGTGTCAGTGTTTCCCAAACCAGTTGGATTGTAACCTGAATTACCAGGTGATCCAGTTGCAATTGTTAAGAATGTTTCAGTAGATGCTGTGTTTCCATTTGATTTTGATTCAAGTGAGCTACCTGGTACTGTGTCACTTGTATCTGTTCTTATGGTACTATAAATGTCAGTGACTGGATTTGTTTCAGTTGTAATATATGAAGTCACAGTGTAGTGGTGGCCAGATGGTTCTGAACTAGTAAGAGTTGGAGTTTCCACTATAACTGATTCACTTCCATTGCTATCAGTGGCAGTAGTGGTGATTGTAACGACACCAGTATATGGAATTGTGGTTGTGATTGTTATTTCATGTGGTGTTGTTTCTGATGATGTGGTGTCAGCTGAAGTAGAAGTAGAAGTAGATGATACAACTTCTGCCGGTGATGAATTTGTATCAGATGGTCCAGTCGAAGATGATGAGTCGAATGACGTTGATGAACTAGTTGGTGATGATGATGATGATGAACTACCAGAAGATGTCACTGTTGAAATATCACTAGATGAGGATGAGATATCTGTTGCTGATGAGGATGCAGATGAATATGGTACTGATGAGGTATTACCTGATGATGGCACAGTTGAAAACACGTCTGTAGGTAGTGAACTCGATGATGTCAAAGAAATAACTGAAGAAGGTGTTGATGATGGTGCTGATGATGGCACTGTTGAAAAGACATTTGATGGTACTGAGCTTGTTGGTGTGGAAGAACTAACTGAAAATGGTGTTGATGATGAAAGTACTGATGATGAAGGTGCTGATGATGGCACTGTTGAAAAGGCATTTGATGGTACTGAGCTCGTTGGTGTGGAAGAACTAACTGAAAATGGTGTTGATGATGAAGGTACCGATGACGAAGGTGCTGATGATGAAGGTGCTGATGATGGCACCGTTGAAAAGACATTTGATGGTACTGAGCTCGTTGGTGTGGAAGAACTAACTGAAAATGGTGTTGATGATGAAGGTGCTGATGATGGCACCGTTGAAAGGGATATAAATGGTGGTGATGAGCTAATTGAAGAAGATGAAGTAGCTGGTGATGATGAAGTTGATGAGAAAGTACTAGAAGTTGAAGAACTAATTGGTGTAGAAGAAGTAGAGAGAACTGTTGAAACAGTAGTCTCACCACATCATCCTCCTTCTGCTTCATTAGGAAATTGATACATGTAGTTAGTCCAATCGGTAATTTGAGTTTGGCCAGGAGTTGTGACAGAGAATCTAAGTCTTGCATAACTAACAGCATTAGCATATACTATTCTCATTGGATAGTAATAACCAGCTTGTAAATAAATTGATGCCGACATAGAGGTATATGACTCCTGTTGGTATGCTTTAGTGGTGTAAAGTAAATAAGCATCTGAAATATTATTACCAATAACATAAGAGTCAGTGTCACAACACTTAAAAGCAGCAGAGTTACCAAAGAAGACCATAGCAGCATCATCGGCAAGAGATAAATCAAATGTATATAAACCACTCTCCAGTGCTTTGAAGTATCCAGTTAATTCTACCAAGAAGTTCGTAACGCTAACATACTGACCATAAACATAGTCATTATGCATTCCAACTTGTAAGTAACTTCCCGTTTTCCAAATTTCCGGGTCTGATATACCAGTAGCAGTGTTTGTAACGGTACCTGATTTATAACCATAAGCCATATATTGAGGATCGTAATAAGAAGTATAGTCATTGTAAGTGTATCTATAGAATTTTGCATTGAAACCCTGTGATGTGGAATTTGAATCAACTGAACATGCATAACTGTGATCTGTGGTACCCCCATTTCCTGTATCATCTGCCTGTGCAATTTGTGCCAAAGAGGTTAAAGCCAATGCAGTAAAAGTCTGTCCAAATAATCTCATATTCTCCTATTTCTAGTTGGTTAAGCTTAAGAACTGGTTGACCTAATGCTGGGACTCTTTCATATTTTATATCTAACTGAAGTGGCCCATTAAAGAAATTTTTTTATAAAAATAAATTTAAAAAGAGCCAAACTATTGTTCTTGGTCAATGGAATATAAAAGTGTCTCTCATTTACTTAGCTTGGCCTGCAGAGAACATATTGTATGAGCAGGAGCTCAACTTGAACTTTTACTAAAAATATTCTCTTACTATTTTGCGGAAAATTGTACATGTCCTTTCATGTTGAGGCGTCCGCTATTTTTTTTTCTATTTCCAAAAAAAAATTTTTTTGGAAGATTTTTTCATCTTTTTACAGTTTTTTGCTGCACTATTATGCCTTCCTAAGGTCTCATTCGAGATGAAAAGTTAAATTTCGAAGAGCTATATTGTTCGAGAAGCAAAGCAGATCTGGTCCATTTGTCAAAAAAAACTTAAGTGATGTATTTGAAATTGAAGAAAGTTCAGACGAATTTAAAGAGCCAAAAGTTCTTAAGGGAAAATTGAAGAATCACTATCACTGAAATCAAAACGATGTTGTCCCTCACTCTATATGAAGTTTCAGTGTGCCGTGGCACGTGAAAAGAAATAAAGTCTACTCATACAGAAGAATTTCACTCTTGCTTGACGAAAATATATAGTGGATATAAAAGTTCTTTGATCCCTCTTTTAGAAAGCTGTGCAGACTAACAACAGATAGAAGTTTTCACTTCTATTGTTATTGAATAGGTCGCCTCGATGAATATTTTTAATTCCTTCATGGTAGTATAGCTTTTTTTCTATAAAAAGTAGCTGATGTACCCTTACTATTGCTTCTTCAAGGTGTCCGTTTGTTTCTTCTGTGTTTCGCTTGGCTCTTTCCTTAAACTTTATTTTCGTTTCATTTAAGTATAGGCATATGACTTTATTTAGTCAACATTGCGGAAATATGTGGTTGCGCAGCTAAATTGCCTGCATTTAGTTTGTACTTCGGAAGAAAATTCTATAGAGAACAAAAGAACTCTAAAATATATGGAAATTTACTATTTATTTTTTGTTCTGCAACAATGAACAACTAGAGTACTCTCTATTCATATGCTTTTGGCTTTCGAGATGTTTTTTTCTGCCAACTGTGGAATTTTATAGTGTGCTCTCACTTTTCTCTATTTTTTTCTTTTTCACATAAACGGAACCAAAATAGCACTTTGTACATTAGAAATCAACACTGGAACTAATGGCTTCGAAATGGATCCGGTGCTATTGTTGGATCTATCCTTATATATCCTTTTCTGGTAATCTTGCCGAACTGAGTTTTCTGTTTTCATCCACACTAATGCTCTCTTTATCTTAGTAAATACTTTACATGTGAATTCTCTTGTTTTTTTTTTATTTGGTGCAGGTGTCCAAGACTGATTTTTGAGCTCAAAGGTCTCTTCTGGTACTCAAGAAAATATTCAACATGATAATATCTCTGCCAAGCAGCAGGGCCCAAAGATAAGGCGATTGTGATCTGAAATATTATTTACCAGGATGCCTTAATAATATTACTCTCTAATATTCAAATGAAGATGTACTAGCAGATGAATACGAATTTTTTTTAATTCATTCAATTAATTTATTGTGGAGAATAACATCACGAATTCAAAGAACCAAGTGTGTGATACTTCTTCCCCTTTTCCACCATAGTGACAATTTTATACTACAAACTTTTCGCTTCGTAAGAAAAAAACTAAAAAAAAACTTTTTTTTTTTCTTTGAGCCAGCCTATTTTATTGATCATCCTTCAATTGAGGAGTCGATTGAGTTTGAAATAAACTCGCATTCATGGAACACGGGAAAAAGGTCTTGTTCCCATGGTTATCTTTTCTGATAATACGAGTGATAATGAAGATAATGATATTATTATACCTTATCTCAATACACTCTAAATAAACATGATTATTACTACATAATACTCATTGGCAAAAGGTGACATCTGTGCAGCTGAAAAGTTCTGATGGTAAGCTTAATACTCTCTTTTATTTAATGGGGGCCACAATATTGTTATTTAGCCTAAAGAGCTCACTTGATTGTACTGGATTAATTCTTTTTTTTTTTTTTTTTTTTTTATCTAACTAGCGCTTTGTGGGGTAAAAAAACATCAAAAAAAGAACCCATCAATTTTTCAACCCCATAAAAAGACTAACCTTTGGACCTGATTTATTATATTTCAAATGACCTTTACCCATTGACCAAGCCTCTCTTTTTGAGACATTTTATCTGTATATCTCTATATATAGTTAATAATTTTCTTCTTTTGTTTCCTTTTCTCATAGCATCTTCAATTGCAGCTTGAAACAAAACACATAATGTTTAGACAGTCAAGAATTTTACGTTTCCAAATGCCAGCAGGCATTCCAAAGACCCAAAAGGCAATGGTCTTTGAGAAAAGTGGTGGACCTCTTTTATTCAAAGATATACCAATTCCAGTACCAAAGCCACATGAAATATTGGTCAATGTCAAGTACTCAGGGGTTTGTCACACCGATTTACATGCCTGGAAAGGAGATTGGCCAATTCCAACAAAATTACCATTAGTTGGAGGTCATGAAGGTGCTGGAGTCGTCGTTGCCAAGGGTGATGCTGTTACCAATTTCCAAATTGGTGACTATGCCGGAATCAAATGGTTAAACAAGACATGTTTAACTTGTGAATATTGTGTCACAGGACATGAATCTAACTGTGCTCATACTGATTTATCTGGTTATACTCATGACGGTTCCTTCCAACAATATGCTACTGCTGATGCTATTCAAGCTGCACATATCCCAAAGGGCACTGATTTAGCTGGTGTTGCCCCAATCCTATGTGCTGGTATCACTGTCTATAAAGGTTTAAAAACTGCAAACTTGAAGCCAGGTGATTGGGTTGCCATTTCAGGTGCTGGTGGTGGATTAGGTTCATTGGCAGTTCAATATGCAGTTGCCATGGGATTTAGAGTTATTGGTATCGATGGTGGAACTGAAAAGGGTGATTTGGTAAGATCTTTAGGTGCCGAAGAATTTGTTGATTTTAAAGAATCAAGTGATATAGTTGAAGAAATCAAGATTAAGACAAAGGGAGGTGCCCATGGTGTCTTGAATGTTGCTGTTTCTGAAGCTGCTATTACTCAATCTACCGAATATGTCAGACCTTCTGGTAAAGTTGTCTTAATCTCCTTGCCAGCAAATGCAGTTGCCAAATCTCCAGTCTTCAGCCATGTTTTAAAATCAATCTCCATTGTTGGCTCTTATGTTGGAAACCGTGCTGATTCTGCTGAAGCCATTGATTTCTTTGTTAGAGGTAAAGTTAAGTCTCCAATCCACGTTGTTGGTTTATCAGAGTTGGAAAAGGTTTACGAGTTGATGGAAGCTGGTAAAATTGCTGGTAGGTATGTTTTGGATACTTCAAAGTGATTTTGATTGTTAGGCAAACCTTTTTTTGGATCAAAGCTATTGGACTGGATCCATCATAGCTCGTTTTATATATCTATTCTCTTTTCATTCATACGAATGACCTATTTATTTTATTTCTATTTCAGTCTTTTTTTTAAAGCAAAAAATCATAACTTTAACAAATTGTAAGATATCAAGACCATAAGCACAAATAATATCTTAATTTTTGTGCCTAGTATTTGTCGGATGCATTCTTTACTTACTGTAAAGAACAACTCAAATGCTTCAGCTCTACTTCAGGAACTAATCTGACTAAATATATTTATTTTCTAAACCATAACATCTGATACATATGAAATTATGGTTTCACATGTATGTTTAGGTGAATCATCATACTGCATGCTATTATCACTAAAAGCCACTTTATCTGTATCTAAGGGCTTATCACCAACACCTTCAAAAGTAACCACACCTACGCCAACACCAACACCATTGACAACACTGACACCAGTGCCAACTGCAGTTGCTGTACCAAAATCTGAACCAACAGCAAGGCTTATTGCATTGTTTATTAAAGTGGATGTTTTTGGGAAGAAAGGTAGAATTTTTTTTTTGTCCCCGACTCAAAAAAAAGCATTTTTTTTTTTTTAACAAAAGAAACACCCCTTACCACTTTACGGGGGAACTGGTGATAATAGCTTCTATTGGCTAGTTGTGTCGAATAGAATGATTGGATGAATTTGTTCAAAGATTATTGGGTTTGGCGATAATGGATATAAAACATACACCAACATGAGAACAGAAAGTCAATACACTTGAAGTTTTGAAAGTGAGTGACTGATTTTTTAAACCATTTTCCATCCACATACACATTAAGTGATATGATGAATAGATACCTGAAAATCTGGCAAAATTAGTCAGACAGTGTTTGGATAATTTTTGGACATAGGTAAGAGGGCTGAAAAAGAAGAAAGTGTGACTAAATGAGTATATGTTTGTATAAGGAGAATGTACCAAAATGTACCAAAATACTCTTTAGACGTGTAGTGGAAATGAGGGACGTGCGAGGGAATTTTCTAGGTGCCGGGGGAGGGAATGAGGGACGTGCGAGGGAATCGTGAGGGACCAGGGGGTTAATTCCGGGGCGAGGGAGCTAACTCCTGGCCGAGGGGGTTATTTCCTGGCCGAGGGGGCTATTTCCGGTGCTGGGATGGAGTGAGGGATGCGGGAAATGGTGAGGGATGCGGGAAATGGTGAGGGATGAGGGAATGGTGAGGGGTGAGGGAATGGTGAGGGATGAGGGAATTCAGAGAGGTAATAGGGATTTAGTGAAGTGCTAGCAAATGAGCAGGTGCTGGGAAACTTTCAAGTTCAAGGAAATCAGCAAGGTGATAGCAAATTCTCAGGGGCTAGGAAATAACTGAAGTACTGGCAAATCCGCAGGTGCTGGGAAAGAACCAGGTAGCAGCAAACTCTCAGGTGATAGGAATTTATTGGAGTACCAGCAAATTCTCATGGCCAGGGAAATCAGCGAGGTGATAGCAAATCCGCAGGTGCTAGGAAATGGATAGGTGCCAGCGAATCCTCATGGCTAAGGATTTGATTCAGGTGCTAGCAAAATCTCAGGTGCTGGCAAATCGGCAGGTACTGGGAAAAAACCAGGAACCAGGAAATTTGCAGGTGCTAGGAAATGACGCAAGTACCAGCAAATTCTCATGGCCAAGGAATTGAGTCAGGTACCAGCAAATCCGCAGGGTCGAGGAAATAACTGAAGTACTTTCAAATCCGCTGGTGCCAGCAAATGGTTAGGTGCCAGCGAATCCTCATGGCTAAGGATTTGATTCAGGTAATAGCAAATTTGCAGGGTCAAGGAAATAACTGAAGTACTGGCGAATTCGCAGGTGTTGGGGAAAACCCAGGTACCAGCAAATGACTAGGTGTCAGCAATTTCTGAGGGACTGGGAAATTACTAAGGGCCCAGGAAACTGGCAGGTACTTGGAATTGCCTGAAGTCCTAGCAAAAACCCAGGGTCTAGGAATTCACTAAGGTTTAAGCAAATTCTTAGGGCCCAGCAAATTCTTAGGGCCCAGCAAAAATTCAGGGTCCAGCGATTTTCAGGTACCAGGAACCATCTCCGCACGTTTTTCTCCATCTCCAAGACTTTTCTCCATTCCGAGCTTTCTCCTCTTTCTGATAAGGAAAAGAACAAATCAATTGCCGGCTTCTCCAAAATATCCCCCGGCTTCTCCTCTAACTGATAAGAAACATCTTTAAAACAAATCAAATGCCCACCTTTTTTTTTTTTATGACACAAATTAAATCTCAACACAATATGAGCTATTATAATCCTTTAGTAAGAGACATTTTTGCGGAAATTACAGTGGAAGCAGAGCATCAACATGAGGAACCTCCTCTTCAAGATACTCCTGAATACTTCAGATTAGTGAAATCTCACTTCCATGAAGCTCAACCAACCATGAAATTTCAAAGATATTTAGAATCACCACAATCCATTCCAAATACTTTACATTGGAGAATCGACCCAAAATATGCCAATGAACCTCCTTCATCTTTATTCACCAATGAAAATGCTTGGAAGTTCTCCATTGCTTTACACAAAGAAACAGGTCTAATCATTTATTGCCACTCAGAAAATGGTTTTGTCTTACGGTTTCACAACAGGGAATTCTTAAGAAAAATATATTCCTGTTTCAATGGAGATTATCATCAAACAAAATTGGAAATCTCTGAACGTTTATTTGTTAGAGCAGTAAAACTGTTAAGAGACACCGATCATGGGTATTGCAATTTACCCGTCATATTATCAGGAATTGGTGTCTTGGATGGATCCAATCCCAAAGTTCACAACTTCATTCATTTTATTGATGGATTGCCTGTTCACAAGCAGTTCATGTGCAGATTTTGTTCAGCTTTTTTCCAAAAACCTTCAATTGTTCAAGCCCATGTTAGAAAAAACCATAACACAGAAGGCCAAACTCAGACACCATACCTGCCTGTTTTATTTCAGATCGTTGGTCGACTGTTCGCAGGTTCCGGTAAAAGGAATAGAATCGTTATTACTCCCCCTAAAGATATCGATTTCAAATATCCAAATCCATTTACAAGGACAGGTAGACTTACATCAACTGCTGGTCCTAGAACTGATATATCCATTGATTTAACTGCAAGAATTCCTGATGTTTTGAAATCAAACGTTCTTACTGGTTATTTTTTTGACAAATTTCATGCTGATAATTATTTAGAATATCAAGAATTCTTTAAGCAATATTCAACTCCTTTAGTTAATACTTTTATGGTTGCCTACGCAACAATTGCATCAAAATCCCAAGAATTGAACCATGCTTCTTTAGGTTTTGTTGCTGCAATTCAAGAGATTCAAAAGATCCCTCCATTCCTAGCTAGCTCTCCATGTGGTATTCTTGCCAACTTTTTAACTTTGAAACCGTATGCCCGAACTGCTGCTTTTTTTGTGAGTTGTTTATTGTATCAACATGGTACCATCATGGACTCTAGTGTCGTTGAATCAGGTTATATGACAGCAATAGGAAGAATTATAGTGGCTGATTCTATTGTTGCTCGAAAGATACTTCGCATATTGCCATCATTACCAGATGTATCAATTCCATTTACTTCCACTGAACATCATGAGGAGTATTTGAAAGTATTCGAGTTAATTTGCCAACTTTTCAACTCCTGCATAAGCAAGAAAGTTGATTTCGAGGTTGAACCAATAACTTTTTCAAATGAGACTGCTGCAGAAGAAGAACCAGATGAAGTCGATATTTCTAATACTGATGATATTGAACTTGCAAGTTATGAAGATCCATCATTGGTTGAAGATACTGAAACAACTCAAACTCCCACTTTGCAAATTCATATTGAAGATAACGAGTCTACGCGTGATTCAATTCCATTCGATAGAGAAAGACCACTACAAGTTTTTCTTGGTGAAGGGTCTGATGCTCGTACTGTGACTCGAGATCCATTTCTCATTTCTTTATATATGAGTATTTGTTGTGTTGAGTCTAATGCTTTGAAACTCAAGAATCCTTCCTTGCGTCCACCAATCATGTCCAGAATATTATATTTACAAAAGGCAATTGTCATTTTTCTTTTCTTGAGAGCAAGTACTGTTGAAGGTATTCGAGAACATATGGAAGCTGCTATTAGAAATCTTCCAAATTATGGCAACGGATTAGGTTTTATGTTGAGAATTAGGTCTTTAGCAAATCAAGCTTCGAAAATTTGTACAAAAAAAGCTTTTCAAGTTGTTTCAATTGGTTCAGTTGCTAAGATTACAGCCATCAATAGAGTCGTTACAATTCCTGAATTTGGGATTTTTGCTTCAAAACTTTTGAGACAAATTTCGGATTTAGATGAGAAAATAGAAGATTTTTTAGATGAGTCTTTGGGTGACCTTGTGGATGAAAATGTATACGGTGATGATTTGACCGATATGGTTTTACTGCATGAAGACATATCTGAGACACTGGAAGGGTTTTCTCCATTTAATTATGTGGCTGGTGAACTAAGTGAAAACTTTATATTGATGCTGAGAAATTTCTTTGCCAATGAAGGAACGACAACTCGACAAGCCAAAGCACTTCTTCTTTTTGAAGATATTCGAAAATTGCTTTGTGCTGTATCTTTATTTTTTATGATGTCGAATCCAACTGCTAGACTGGCTGAGATATTTTCTTTGTTTGACATAAATTTGAGGTTTGCACAAAGAACTATTTTTATTTCTGCCGAATATATTATCTTGGTAAATAAGGTGAAAAAGAATCGTCTTATTGCTCTTAAATTTGGTGAAGGTTTAATGAGGTCCGTTGTCACCAAGATATTGACTAAGTATAAGTCGATACTCAAGTGCATGCATACACTCGGTTTAATTGAAAATAAGATCCATTATAACTTTTTGTTTCTGTTTGACACTACTGATACTTTTTTGGTTCATTTGAATAATTATATGAAACAGGAAGTATTTCAATTTCCAATAACCATGAGAATATTCCGTCTGTTACTGATTATTATTCAAAGGAATCTTGTTATAGCTAGAGGAGTTCCTGTTGTGGGGCATATATTAAATGATTTTGCACATGAATGTGGTCATTCCAGAGCAACTCAGTCAAGCAATTATGCTATTGATGTTGCTACTCCTGGTTATAGCGATGAGAGGTATCATAGTGGATTGCTGTATCATAAGTTACTTGTGGATGGGTTTGATATTAATCCAGATAGGTCATTTGATGACGAAAACGGGGTTACAAATGATCAGCAACCAGCTGGAGATAGTAGTGGTAGTGATAGTGATGATGATGGTGGTGGTGGTCGGGATTCTCTTCATCAAATGGAAGGCGATTCCAGCCAAGGTGTTGGAAGTCATTCTGTTTTAGCCGATGATCTTCCAAGAGCACAATCTGATAGTGTTGCTTTTTCTGGGCCATCTCCAGAACCAGAACCAGAACAATCTCCTGAAGCTTCTATAATTTCTGCGACAGATAGAGTTAGAAGAGGTGTTGCTGCTACTCCAACTGTGTCAACTAATCAACGTAGAACAAATGTATCTACTGATAGAGTTACTGCTGTTGCTGTTGCTCCTGCTGTTGCTGCTGCTCCTGCTGTTGCTGCTGCTCCTTCAACTAGAGTTAGAAGAAGTGTTGCTGCTACTCCAACTGTGTCAACTAATCAACGTAGAACAAATGTATCTACTGATAGAGTTTCAACTCCTGCTGTTGCTGCTACTCCTGTTGTTACTGCTACTCCTGCTGCTACTCCTGCTGCTACTCCTTCAACTAGAGTTAGAAGAAGTGTTGCTGCTACTCCAACTGTGTCAACTAATCAACGTAGAACAAATGTATCTACTGATAGAGTTACAACTCCTGCTGCTCCTGCTGCTCCTGCTACTCCTTCAACTAGAGTTACAAGAAGTGTTGCTGCTACTCCAACTGTGCCATCTAATCATCAACAAAGAGCACATACATCTGCTGAGAGTGTTGAAAGCAGATCTTCAAAAGCTTCTTCAAGAACTCCTGCTGTTGCTACAACTTCCACCTTGTTAACCAATAATCAACACGTGTCTAGTGTTGACATAACAGATGATGAACCACTGAACGATGCTGATAACACTCTTCCCGTAACTTCCACTCCTGAAAAAACAACAGCTGTCCAGGAAGATTGTGAAGAAGAACAGGGAGCCTCAAAAAATGATGCAGATATAGACCAGTTTGAAGATGACACACTTGTCAACGTGGAGCCCGTAGTTATAGATTTAACACTTTCCGATTCAGATGATGATACTATACCTGCATCTAATGTTGCTGTTGGTTTTCCGGTGATTGTTTCTAGTGACGGTGGGGATGAAGAATTAGTGGAAGTTTCCCGTGTTGATGCGGTTGTGGCAAGTGATGAACTCTCAAATAGAGGCAACAAAAGGCCATTTGTAGAGTCAAGCAATGATTCATCTTCACTTCTGGGAGCAAACAAGACACCAAATCCTTCAGCAAAACGAACTCTTACTCTGTCTACAGATGAAAATTACAGGCAGAACGAAGAATTCAAGATATTTTTCTTTAACAATTACACAATTAATGAATGGGAAGATGATAACATTGTTCTTGTTGCTCATCAATTCTATTCTAAGATTTATAGTGGGAGGTGAAACTTTTTTATGTGTATTTCTTTGATTTGCAATTCTTTATTTTATTTAACATTATACTCAATATATAACATATGTCTAGAAAGTGTTGTAGAAAAAAGTTGAACAAGTTATTCCAAAGGATATTGAAATTTGAGAAAAATAGATCAAGTCATTAAGATCACATTTATTAGGGTCAAATTTGTTTCCTTAATTTTATTTTATTTCATTGGTGTCAGTTTGAGTGAACTTTCTTACAGCTTTTTATTGTATCAGTTATATGACAAGGAGAGATATTTTCTAGCGGATTTGGTGTGGGAGCTTTAAAAAGCGTTAGTTACTGCTACTGTATTTATACTTATTCTCTCCCACTCTCTGGTGTGGGTGTGGGTGTTGGTGTGGGAACTTAAAAAGGTGTCAAGTAGTTATTGTTAATATTTTCATTTTCATTCGGAAAAAATTACTCAACTTTATGCACTAGCCAAAATTGAGATTTAATTATTGGGATCATTTTATTAGGGTTAAACTTCATTAAGATGTTCAGATTAATTAGGGTTAAATTTATCAAGATTAGATTGATCATTTTTACAGATTAGATTCAATTTATTATGGTATTATTGAGATTGGATTAAGTGTTAAATTTATCCATTAAGATTCTGTTTGTTCAGATTTGAAGGAGATAAAGTTTATTAAGACTAAGATTAGATTCTATAATGAAATTTAAGAAGATTAGATTTGATTGATTATGATGAAACTTATTAGATTCAATTTATTCAGATCGAATTTATTATTGGGATCGGATTAATTATGATCGAATTCTTTTAAATTAGATTCAAATTATTGAGATCAAATTTATCTGATTCAATTTATTATGATCATTTTTATTTAAAGTAAATCCAATTTATTATGATCAAATTTATTTAAATTAATTCCAATTTGAACAAATTTATTCAAATTAATTCCAATTTATTATGATCTTATCAAGAATAGATTCAAATTATTATGATTAAATTCATTATTACAAGTGATACTTATTTAAATCAAAATTACTCAACTATACCTATTGACCTTCCTAGATGTTCCTCTATGATGATCATCATACTTCTTAGTTTCAATATCTCTCTAACACCAACACCACCCGCTCCAGTCACAAAAACACTCTTAGAAACCTCAAGCCCTTCCAGAAAATAGATGAATTAAAGAAATATCTTGTAAGTCTTTTATATACAAACCAGTAATATAAAAATACATAAAAATTCAAGTTGTTAGCTTATTATAAAGATTATGTGGACAAAAATTTTGTTAATGGATAGAATATACTATAAAGTGGATTGTAACATATAACTTTTGTATATTGATGGTGACAATGGATTGAATTAATAATAGATTCAATGATTAACGATAACATTTAATTAGACATTACTGAGTTCTTTATAATGGATTATTTACAAAGATTTTAGTACAAATTGGAAAAATTAGGTAATTATTATTTAATGTTACACACTAGTTGGTTTGAAAATTGTTAAATATTATTAAGATCACTAAATTTAATGAATGTTTTTTTAAAGGTGGTCATCAAGAAAAGTTTTGTTATAATTGAATAGTTAAGTGATTGAAGATTTTGAGGATAGTAGCGAGCGAATTAATGAACTTTTGATACGAATAGGGCAAATAGGGGCTGTTTTAAATACACAAACACAGATAGATAAATAGTCAGTGCAGAATAAGTCACTAGCGCAGTAATGTTGACTGATGGATTGACTAATTGAAATCATCAACCAATTTAGTGATAACTTTATTCATTGAGAGAGAGACACTGAAATTAGCAAAGATTCCAAATGCCCAGTTTTAATTGCAAGAAGTTTTGAAATTCAGACGGCACATCAAGATTGTTAGAGAGGTAAGCATCTCTCAAGCACTTCAAAGAGCTATTGGTGTTTGTTTGATATCCAAAATAGTGCAAAGTTAGACTTGTTTGATGGATTATCATGAAATACTCTTCAGGAACAATTTCCAACCACAGACACAGATTAATAATCAGGATGGATTGATCCATAGTCGAGAAATAATATGTGTGGTGCCAATATGTTGTGTCAATTAGTTGATTAATCAAAGTACTGTAATCACTTAGTGTCCACTGAAAGGAAGATATTGGAAACAAGAAAAAGTTTAATGAGCCAACTTTAATTGCACAATACTTGAAATTGAGACAAAGCATTAGAGTCATCAGATAGAGTGTATTGGAATCTTTCTAACATGTTAGGAAGTTAATTGTGTTATTGAATTACGCAGAGTTGGTCAAATTGATAAGATTGTTTAATGTTATACAATAGCTGACCAAATAATTGGTGGATATTGTTGAGATCTTATACAGTGGTTGAAATTGCTGGATATTATTGAGATCTTATGTCTAATAGATTTATTAGATGACATCAGACATTACTGGTTTATCCTTCAT
This sequence comes from Nakazawaea ishiwadae, assembly GCA_022817945.1. Classification (NCBI taxonomy): domain Eukaryota; kingdom Fungi; phylum Ascomycota; class Pichiomycetes; order Alaninales; family Pachysolenaceae; genus Nakazawaea; species Nakazawaea ishiwadae. The sequence goes on along the minus strand of JAFLRI010000012.1, from coordinate 4,003 downwards.
AATGGATTATTATTTGCAAAGATTTTAGTACAGATTGGGGAAATTAGGTAATTATGATATACAGTAATTGGTCAGATAATTGGTGGATATGATCACTTAATACAGATCCGTGAACATGGAATTGGGATATTATGGGCACTTGGAGTTCAAGTCACCTGGAGTCAAAGTCATATACAGTTGAAGTGGATACTTTCAAAAACTCAGTGATTGATTTTATAAACCAATTGTTTAGCAAATGCACAGCAAGTGAGACGGTGGACTATAAGACACTTCGTCATTAATCAGAAGTTTTTCGATGGTAACTTGATAAGAGATAGAAAAGAGGAAAGTGTGCGAGAAATGTTTTAATAAGGTGAATTATGTTCATTTTGATTGCGATTAAGATAAGGTGTTAGATAGCTGTACAGTGAATAATGAAGTATTTTGTTCAATTATAGTGAATGATATAAGTGTACATATTATTTTGTATATATTCCTGTGTTACATCAAGGCAATGTATCTTCTATAGAATTTACTTTTGTAGTTTTGTAAATTAATTTTGTGCCCTTATTTGCCCTGTGCCCTTTGGCTAAATATGCCCTTTTGAGTAAGAACTGTTGACTATTGAGCCTAATGTTACTTTCAGAAATGATTTATAGAATTGATAGCTATAGGTCCAATAATGAGATATTTTGAAGATTCTTTCATATTCTTTCAGCAAAAATATTAAATGTTTAAGTTGAGAGAGTAAACTGTATAAATGATAAAAGTGACAAATAAATATTCATTTGAGTAAGTCACATCCACACCCACACTCACACTCACACTCATACTCATACTCACACAATTGACACCATTGACATCATCTCCGTCTTCAGAAACACCACTGACACCCACAGCATATGGGTGTCAATAGTGAAAGTATTGTTAAAGTGCACATTTTTTGAAAATTGAGTGATATTTTGGTACAGATTTTTTGAGTTATTTGCTATCCACGTACGTATTAACTAGTATTGTGGATATTTAGACACCTGATAATCAAGCAGAAGTGGTTAGAAGGTAACTGGATCATTTTTGGATACATGTAAGAGGGTTGAAAAGAGGAAAGTGTGATAAAAGGGGTAGATGTTCATATAAGGTGAATTTGATAATTAACTTAAGTAAATCAAGATCTTAGAACCAATTAGAAGATGTTGAGGTGTTAAATACGTGTCTACTAAAGAATGAAGTTTTGTTTTTGATTAAATTATAATGATTGTAAGTTTTGAAATATAAATAATATAATTTGAATTTTGAAAAAAGGTGATTCTAAGGAGAGTTAATAGGCTAACTCTTATAATTAGGAAGTGATTATTTAGACAAGCAGTAAGCCAGAGATTCTAAGAGTAGGAAAATACGATTTGTCAAAGGAGTCATCATGAAAAGTTGTGTAATTGAATAGTTAAGTAAATGAAGATTTTGAGAAAAGAGGATAGTAGCGAGCAGATTGAAGAAATTAATTTTTTGCTTTAAATAAGGCAAATAGGGGCTGTTTTTATTGATTTTAAGAAAAATGAAAAAAAAAAAAAATTAAACATCTATTTAGTAAACATTCACTTATTCAACAACAATGCAAATACACAGAAATAGAGACAGAAATATAGTTAGTGCAGAATAAGTCACTAGCACAGTAGTTTTGACTGATGTATTGATTAATTGAAATCATGCAAGCATTTTAGTGATAAGCTTATTCATTGAAAGAGAGACATTGGAATTAGCAAAGATTTCAAATGCCCAGTTTTAACTGCAAAATGTTTTGCAATTGAGACAACTCATCAAGGTTATCAGAGAGGTGATCATCTCTTAAGAAAGCTATTGGTGTTTGCTTGATAACCGAAATAGAGAAAAGTTAGACTTGTTTGATGGATTATCATGAAATACTCTTCAGGAACAATTTCAAACTACAGACACAGATTAATAATTAGGATGGACTGATCCATAGTCGAGCCCTAAAATGTGTGGTGCCAATATGTTGTGTCAATAGGTTTATTAATCAAAGTTCAGTAGTCACTTAGTGTCCACTCAAAGGAGGACATTGGAAGCAAGAACAAGTTTAATGAGTCAATTTCAATTGCATAATACTTGAAATTGAGAGAAAGCATTAGAGTCATCACATAGGGTGTCTTGGTATCTTTCAAACATGTTAGGAAGTTAATTGTGTTACTGAATTACGCAGAATTGGTCAAAGTGATATTGACTAAGGTGTTTTTTGTGACAGACATGTTTTCAGCAGATTTTGAGATTCATTATTCATTGAAATGATTCAATTGGCGAAGAGTGTTGATGTTAAGCTGCTGTGAAGTTGGTGGGTCAATGGCAGTTTGAAAAGGAGTGCTTATGCAATTAACCTCATGCATCTGCCTGTACAAAGTTTTCATCTTTTGGTGTTTTTTTTTTGGTGATTTTTTTTTTCCCTCAATTTTTTTTCGATATAAATTTGTGCCAAAATCCTTTTTTTTTTCAATTTTTTTTTTTTTTTTTCCTAACTCACAATCAACAATATTTCACTTCACATAGATAATCAATAAATTACACTTCTCAGACACAATCACATCAGAAACAATGTCAGGTCACACACACAGATAGGCAGTTAAGCTGGACTGAGCCACTGGTGATTTACATCATATCACTATTGGCAATGGACTTAATTGAATTTCGTTGTGTGATTGTTTTTGAGCGAAAAGAGGATACTTCAAAACAGCAACAATTAACTTGGACAATATTTGAAATTGAGAGATTGCTGCAGCTCCAATAGAAAGATGTATGTGTATTGTCCAAGCATGTCATTCAAGTCATTGGTGTTGTTGTGACTCAATTATGTGCAAAGTCTCCTTTTTGTGCCTTTTTTTCCCTCAAAAGAGAGAATCAAGAAAATCATAGTTCACAAACATTATCAAATGAGACAGACTGATAGTTAGTTATGATGGACTGAGTGATAGGTGAATCATAGCATGTGAGTTGGATTTGATTTGATTGGTTGTTGTGAGATTATGTTTCTGAGTGGAAAAGAGTAGCTGAAACACAGAAACGAATCAAGTTGGCCAATTTGGTTGAACAATGTTTGGAATTGAGGTACAATGATAGCTTCATGAGCAAGAGTGTATTATCATAGTTCAAACAAGTCAATCAGTCAAGTGTTGGTGAGCTTTTTTGCATTTGTGGAAAGATTTGTGTGTGGATGTGAAGATAGGTGAAAGGTGGAGTGGTATTGAGGAAAAGTACTGCTCGTCAAGCCATTGAGTGCTGTTGAGATACGTTGGTCGTTGTCTTTACAGCTTTTGTGTGTTTGATTGTTGTTGCTGGAAATTTGGAGTTGAATTTTTTCAGTTATTTATTGATGTGAAGGTCGGTGAAAGCAGAAGTAATTGGTAAGGAAACGAAGGATGGTTGGAGTTGGGAAGTGTTGGTGAGATGTGTTGGCATTCTTTTTGCAAGCTGGATATTTTATTTTGGTTGAATGTGAAAGTTTTTTGACTAACTTTTATTTTTTGACATTTTGCAAAGAACCAATGTTTCTCTGTTTTTTGCTCAATTCTGACCAACTTCCAAATATCGTGTGAATTTGCTCAAAAATGAGACGAAAAGGGCAAATAGGGGCTGTCTTCGGATGAATTCAAGATCCGGAGAAAGGACCGAATTCGGAGATTAATAGTTAATCAAATGCAGGGAAAGAAGTGACTTCCGCATAATCGTGCATAATCAGTACATAAATGTGTCAGATAAGACGTAGAAATCAAAGATCGCCACACCAAAGAACCTTAATTTTTGCCGAAAAAGGGACAATCCGAGATCAAAAAACTTTAAATTGCTCAAATCAGCTGCGTCAAATGTCGTAAATTGCTCATTTCCCGCGTAAATCCGAGCAAGACATTGGTGTAAAGATGTGCGTTTCCTAATTGGGGGAGGTGTAAAGATGTGCGTTTCCTAATTGGGGGAGGTGTAAAGATGTGCGTTTCCTAATTGGGGGAGGTGTAAAGATGTGCGT